>CM072822.1:18460180-18835180 GCA_036937905.1 Salvia rosmarinus | reverse complement strand
TGATATACAAAGTTATGCACATTAATAGCATTCGACGTGTCGTCATCCATTCATAAATAAATGTAGCACAAAACTAAATTTAACTATATATTTTTATTACAAATAACATGAGATGTAACCTTGATGAAGTATTATATCAGAAAATATGAGCACAATAACGTTGTGCATATATAACATCTTAATTTCACATAAAATTTGTACATATATCTGAAAAGAATGTGCATGAATTTTAAATTTAATATGAATTCAGTCAGATACATCAAAATATGCATTGTGCACAAGATCATTAAGCATAAATTAAAATCACATGTGCAAACAATATATGCCTGCATAATTGTTACAATATAATTATGTTATTATTGTAGTCTTATGATATATTCATATTCCAAACCAATGAAAATATGCTTAAATATGTACATGATAAACATGAATAGCTTAAATGTGCAGCACATGAAGAACATCGATCATGATAGTTTACAAGTTTTGTATTGAAAAAATGAAGTAATGTGGAATCGAAAGTAGAAACATAATTTTTACAGTAGACTTACACCGTAACAGGAAGCCCTAAATCTTCCTTACATCGGAATTCTTCGATGTTCACAGCACACAAATTATAATAGTAGGATATTTCAGTGTTTTGCACAAGAAGTGTATCTGCGTCGATGTGAAGTGATTTAAATATATGGAGATTTTGATTGTGGTTGATTTTTTCTGCACCATATCAGTGTATATTTGAAAAAATCATTTCGAATCTCAATATTGGTTGTGCATATTTCTTTGGAGTAAAGGGGAGATAGAGAGAATGGTAGTGAATAAGGGAAGCTTGATCATCTTCAACGGTAATTAAGGTGGGGCAGGTAGGTAGCATTGATTAGGACTTTTTAAATTACAACAATGCCCTTAATTACAATATTATGCATTATCCTCACGAAAAAAATAATATTTTAATGTTCATGCATAAATTAAATATGAGTCATTAGATTAGATGAAATCAAGGGTTCTGATTAGTTCTCATTTCTTAACTTAGAAGAAGTTCTCCCTATAACCAATCCCTATATATATATATACACGTCTGAATTTGATATGTATAAGTTATATTCCGTCGAGTTTTGACGGGGAATCACTTAACGTTGTAATTTATAAGTAGAAATTTAAAATCATAATTAGAAAAATATATCTAGAAGTATGTTGATTCGATTTTTTTTACATCATCTATCTATAAGAAATTATAGAAATTAATCTAAACATATATTTTAAAAAAATATTACCCTAAATATAGAAAGTGAGTACTAATTCAAATTAAATATTTTTCAAAAGTATGAAAAACTATCTTTGCAAATTACCTTACAGATTATAAAAAATTCACCGTACATCACTTTAGTAATTGTATCGTACGTCTCACCATCCTCGTCATAGATTAAATTTTTAAAACCACTTTTGCTAGTGACTCGTGAGATTGCAACATGGAATTAAGACATGTTTCGATAGGTAAAGTCTTATGTTTGAGAGAGGTCTACAAATGTCTCTTGTTTATTATGTTCATAGCAAAACAAACAGATTTTATATCATGTCAATGCTTTTGGATTGTTACATAAGTTGTATTTTATTGAGGGAATTGCATTGCATTGTAATTGTAAATAGAAATTTAAGAAACAACTTAATATTTGGCTATGGTTCAGTTGTCCTAAATTGTTGACCGTAATGGAACACGATGGTGAAGCTATATGCTGAAACTAGACTTCAACCACCCAAAGTCATTTATCACAGTGGAGCAAGTTGATGGATCGAAAAAATGAGGTAAGGTTCAACCAGATGGATCTGTCTAGAATGTATATACTGCATACATCTCAAACTCGATTTAAAAGTGATATTAAAATTCATTCTCATTTGAAGCCCGTGTAGTGATTATTATAATTACATGAAACAGTTTAAATTTATAAATACAAGTTGTTACAATAATTGATAATGTGCTTCAGCAACATCCTGAATATAACAAAATAAAAAAATAATAAATGGTATAAACAACAAAAGATTCAAAAAATAGAGAAAATTTCACGTAGACGTGTTTATTAATTTTTGGACATAGTTAGAATTATATACTCGTATTTATCCCAAAACCTATTAAAAATGAATTTACTGCTTGTTCTCAGTTCAAGCTCGTATAATTATACTCGTTAATTACCCGAATCTGTTAAAATTTCTAAATAAAAAATACAAATAGTTTTAAAACTTATGAGACTAATTAAAAATTTATAATACAAATCATATACTTTATATCAAATAACATACACTTCATTCGTTCCTTTTTAAGTATCCACTTCCATCAAATCGCACAAACCAAGGAAATAGATAAATTTACATTTGTAACCTCAATGATTACTATGATAAATGCATTCGTACAACTAATTATCAAATTCTAAGAGTATTAAATAAAGGTAAATAGGAAATATATCATAATTTTACTCTCAAATTGCAAACTATGACACTTATTAAAAAATAAGAAAAATATGCTAATGGGACAAGGCTGAAGTAGTGGAAAAGACAAATCTGAAAGTTGTCGTTGTCTTCCTTGTTGAACAAGAAGTAGCTAAAGTTTCTTAGGAAGCAGTAGCCAAAGAACCCCTAAGGAAGAAGACATCAACGCATAAGAAGAAGCCAACTTCCTCATCAGTTGACCCCACCGCTGACTCTACCGAGGAAATTACCTCACTGTCTTCCATGTTGAAGCCCCATTCGAGCTACTGGGAGACCCAACACAACTGGAAGTATGGTGGTACAAGAGACAACAAGACGAGAAATTGATTAAGGACGCGCAACAGGCAACGACAGCAGCTGCTGAGAGGGAGGGCGTGCAAACTAGGAGAAGCGCGACAACAAGATTCCAAAAGAAAGATTTATTGAAGTCTCATCCCGCAGCCAGAGTCGGCCCCATATTGACAAGTGAATGCTTGTTAAGCTAAATGATAGATAGGAGCAGTTGAAAGAGAAATTCATCATGTGTATTATTTCTTGATGAACCTGCCTGAAGACCCCGAGACAGCGACTTATAGATTCAAAACTTTATGCTAGAATACAAGGATAAAGCTCGGTGGACAAGTATGTCAACTTTGTTGCCAAGCAGCATGTGAATATCACACCCTCCAAAGAGACATGTCCTCTTCCGACGCGAGGATCTTTCGTTGATCGAGCCCAGAACGACAGAGAATCCTTGGTTGCTCTTGAACTAATGAAGATTGATCCAACACAACCTGAGGAATTTAAGCAATGATCGAATGATTTTTACGATGCATGGACAGAATTGGACGAGGAGAAGATGAAGAAAAAGAGAAGATGAGTTGATCAGGATCTGATTGTATAGAAATGTATAAGTTAGTTGAAACTTAACACAAATGATGTATCTTGTAACTTTCAGTTGCATGTTCATTTATAAATTGATCTAGTTCAACCTGATGACAATGACTCTTTCTTCAGGCTATGTTCTTGCTTAACCTTATTATGTGAAATGGCTCTTGTTTTGCAGAGAATGGTGATCTCAATAAGGGAACCAATCCCTTCTGCTAAAATTGGTTGTCCTTGTTTATTGGTTTGTTTTCAATGTAATGTGTAGGTTTTGGCATCATCAAAAAGGGAAAAATTATTTGGAAAATTCTATCTTAACTGAGTGTTTTTTATTAGATCCCAAAAATCCGTTGATGATTGTCCTGCTATTGTAACATAGTAACACTCACTTGTTAAGGAACCAACTTTTTGTTTATAGGTTTCAGCAGGAGAACTACCAGTTTAGACAATACTGAAGGAGTTCAAAGCAGTACTAAAGTCAGTCGTACTGAAAGAATTTCAGTACCAACGCAATTGAATAGAAACACTACTGGAGAATGTAGAGCTACTGAAGACAGTAGTTAGCTGAGTGAAGACTAAAGTACAATGATACTGATGAATAGTGCTACGGAAGAGTAATGTCGAAGATTGAAGACTGAAGACTGAAGACTGAGAATGAACATCGCTACTGAAGATAAATAAGTCAAGAAAGTCACTAAGTATCATACCAGTAAAAGATGTCAAGAAACCATCAAGAACGTCACCAGAAAAGCCAAACCGATTCGTAGTCACCAAATTGATAAATGACAGAGTCCAGCCTACTAATAAAACAAGGAGAAGACTCAACTGGTGGAACCTGAAGTCAACGTACTAGATAGACACGGAGTCGGTCCAACTAAAGAAACACGAAGATATTTAATGTTTGAGTGTTTAACTTTCCACGTGTCGTAGTGTATATGTAGAGAATCCTGCGAAGTCAGAGCTAAGTGCAATATTTGCAGAGCTACAATATACTTTGTTGCGGGCGTCGAAAATGATGTACTAGATTTCAATAGGAAGATTTCAAACGACAAATGAAACGGATGTGATTGGTGTTTCTTCCAATAATACTATTCATCGTCTCTCCTATAATTACCCGAAGAACCTAACATTTGAAGGTTACTGAAACACTGCACAATCAAATATTCAAAAACATCCAGAATTCATTTTCTAAGAACATTCATCCAAAGATTTCGAATAAGAGAGTTTCAAAGTGTTATTATTAAATCCCAAGAGCTCACATATATTATCAGCTCAGGATTTCAGCATACACTCCCTTATCTTTCTAGGTCTTTATCTTGTAAAATCCTAAGCCTAGAAACTTTGGGTTGTCGCATGTGACAACTCAAATTTTAGTTGGAAAATCCTCTACTAGAAGTTGAGCAAGTAAGCAACGAAGTGTTAGTTGATGAAAGCTTGGTAATCTTGCACCTGTAAGCAAGAAGTTAGTCGACTACACCCATAAGCAATCAGATGTTTCCTAGCACTAACAAGTGTAGGAAGAATGCCAAGTTAGGTGGGATACAAAAAACGTTAAAGTATATTTATAGGTTTACTCTTGTTCCCATAAACAAGACAAATCCCAAGTATAGGATTAATTGTGTTATCAATCCTTGGACGAAGGAGTTGATATCTCTGAACCATGTAAAAAAAAGTGTTCTTTACTTTCAGCATAATTTTAATTTGTATGTTATTGAACTAAAACATCATTCGCACACGCATCACTGCATACTATTTAAAACCCTCCATCAGTATATGTTTGATATTGAAGAGAAAACTGAAACTGACTAATCATTATTTGACTAAGTGTTTTTCACCAATACTAGTTTTTTAGTAGGGCATAACTTTACCATCGAATTATACATGCACATTAGTTATCAGTCCAACTGACCCATTCCGCTCAAAGCAATTAGTAGGATTGCTAATTGATACACTATATTTAAACAAGACTCTCCCAACATGAATTGATTTATACCGAACCGATTTTTGGATTGACGGCTGACCTCACAGACCAATATGAGTCTTTTTAGTGTGCATTGTTGATAAGCCTCATTTTTACCTGTTTTATAAGGATATATTTGTCTCCTTTCTAATTGATAAATGATTGTTTAAGCTGCCTTTTTGATATATTTCAATTACCTTGAAAGATATGATGTCGTGTGTATTTTGTGTTATTTTAGCACAGGTTTTGATCTAAAAAGGGAGAACACGCATGAGCACACACTAAAGCATAGAGGGTAAGCTCGCGAGAAAGAACTCGCGCATGAATAAGTCGAGAAAGCAGAATTCAAGCTCGTGACCAAAGGTCGTGACAGTTGATCGCGAGGAAATACTGAACGCGCGTTGATTTGAGTAGTCGAGATTCGGTATCGAGACCAAGGCACGCGATGAAGGCTCGCGAGGCGACACAGAAGGCACATTGCGACTAGCGCTCGCGATCGTATCTCGCGATAGAAGCTCCCGATCCGAATTAAAAGTAGGTTTTGTGTATATCTTGGAGCAGACGTTAGAGGCAAAAGACACAATTCACGAGAGAGAACAACTTAGTTTTAAATTCCAGAACAGAACACTTTTCACCATTTTATTCTTTTGCACGTTTTCTAGTAGAGTAATTCAGTTTATTTTCATTCCAATTTCGTAGTTTAGTATTGGAGCTCAGATTTACGTACGGATTCAACTGTTACATTGTTTATCGTGGAATCTTACGGTTTTATCTATTTATTTCAGTTCATGTTATCTTTAATTATTTATTGCTGTGATAATTTAATTATGAGTAGCTAAATTCCGTATTGATCTTGGGGTTCGTATATCTGATTAGATTCATATAATTTATCTGTTGAGACTTTTTTGCCGTCCCGTTCATGATTTGTAATTCTTGGCTGTAATTCTCATGTGTTGGTATCTGATCAATATTAATACATGCTAGTTATGTGATTGATGTCTTGGCGGAATTAATTGCATAATCGATTTCTTGAATTCATAATACAGTTTTTACCTTAAGACCTGGCGGAGATAGGTGAACTGCAGGAGGTTAAATCTTTGTGTGCTTTTGGTAATTAGCTTACTTCTCTTGAGACCCGACGGAGATAGAGTTTAAGCTAACCTACTACTATAGGCTGTCCTGACGGAAACTATAGTTACATTAGTGATCCTTCATATGAATGTGGATTAAATTGGTAAACAGATTAATAGGTTAATTGTGTGAATCTGGTTAGGCTAAGTACATCCCCAGGGTAGTCTTTTATATATGAGTTTATTCCTATTCTTATTTTCGAGTCTAGTTTTATAATCACCTCTCTTGATATTGTTGTCTGGATAATAATAAAGATTCTTTGTTAATTAATTGTTGTGTTCTCGAGTCGCAGTCCTTGTGGATACGATATATATACTTGCATGCTTTACTATCATTTATTTGGTAGGAATATTAGCGATCAAATTTTAGCGCCCGTTGCGGGACCTGCTTTAGATTTCATGTTGATAATTTTCTCGATTGTAGTTATTAATTCAAAGCGTTTAGAAAATAGAAAATAAAAAATATATTTATTATCTTTGTGTTACTGAGCCGATCCGATTTTTATTTCTCTCATGCGATGCATGATTACAAGGTCCCAAAGGAAAGAAATTATTCCATTGGATCTTGAGATTGAAAGATCACACAAGAGAGAGAGCCGAGAAAGAAGACAACAGGCAATGGCTGAAAACAACCCCAAGGTCATGATAGGATAGCCGAGATGGAGGAGATGCTGGCAGCAATGCAGCGCCAACTGGCATTGCAGAATCAGATGGGCGAGATGGGTGGACGAGCACAGCCCATGCCGCTTAACCACATGTGCAGGCCACCGACGGACCTGTTCCAAGGTGGAGGATGGGGGCCGAATGTTAATGCAAATAATTTCGAGTTAAAGCCTGCCCTCATCGGTATGATACAAGCGGAACAGTTTGGGGAAGGGGTTATCAAGACCCCAATGCACATTTAGAGCGTTCACGGATATCCGTGATACTATCAACCGAATCAGTGCCGGTGATGTCATCCGGATGCGGATGTTCGTGTTTTGTTGAGAGCCAAGCTAAAGAATGGTTCAAGGGATTAGACAGATCAAGAATTAGTACATGGGAGCAGCTCTGTGAGAAGTTTCTGTCTAAATACTTTCCACCTGCCAAGGCTCAGAAGATTATTGTTGAGATTTCTCATTTCTCACAATTGGGAGATGAGTCATTATTTGAAGCCTGAGAAAGATTTAGAAGTCTCATGCGAAAATGTCCACAACATGGTTATTCTCCTGAACAACAGGTGACACAGTTTTACAGTGGTCTTACTGTCAACACCCGAAGTATTGTGGATGCTTCAACCGGAGGGTGCCTTCTCAACCGAGGTATAGATGAAACGTTGAGAATAATTGAGGAGATGGCATCTAACAGCTATCAGTGGCCGATGGAGAGGCAGCCAATAAGAAGAGTCGATGCTGCTGAGGTGGATAGTAAATATGATGATCTTTTGGAAAAGTTCACAGCATTGCAAAATGAATGTGAAGAAGAAAGAAAGGGTAAGATGACTATTTTAATGGCACAGGATACTGAAGAGGCCAATTTTGTGAATCAAAGAAGTAATTTTCAGAGTCGAGACTTCCAAGGAAATCAGAGTGCAAACCCAGCATATCATCCAAATAATAGGAATCACCCTAATTTGTCCTATGCAAATGCTCAGAATGCACAACAACCACCACTTGGTTTCGCTGTAAATAATGGAGTCATTGTGGAGCCAAAGAAGCCCAGTATGAAAGAGATGATGCAACAATTATTAATGAGTAATAAGCAGATTACAGCGAGCCACCAACAAATTGTGGCTCAATAGAGTACTCAGATACAACAGAAGGGACACAGAATAAATGCTTTGGAGAACACTGTCAATTCCATCAATAATACTATCACATCGATTGGAAAACAACTTAAGATGGTGGAAAATCAAATAGGGCAGATGGCAAATGAGAGAGCCGGGGTTCACAGGTAGGGTCAATTTCCAAGTAATACGGAGCAGAACCCGAAAAACCAGATGCCTCAGAATCATGTGAATGCCATTCAGACGAGAAGTGAAAGATCCTACATAAATCATTCGGAGTACGAAAGGGACGAAGAGGATCATACATCTGAGGGGCTGAATTCTCGCCTCACGAGTGAAGATCGCGATCCTCTGACGCGACCCCAGTCCGCGAGGAAAGCCTCGCCTGAGAAGGACAGCGACTTCGCGACAAGCCTTCGCGAGGAAGGCTCACGAGTAACTGACGCGAAGACAGACGGCGAGCATCTCACGAGGGAGTCCAGAGAAGACGTCTCGCGAGGGAAGGTCAGAGAAGGTGTCTCGCGAGCTGAAGATGAAATTGGTCAGACGAGCGAAAAACATACTGCTCCATTCCCTCGGTAGCAAAGCAAAAATATGATGAGAAGCTCACCCGTTTTATGGAGATGTTTCAGAAAGTGAATATCAATATACCTCTCCTTGATGCGCTTAGAGATATGCCTGGATATATCAAATTCCTCAAGGATGCAGTAGCAAACAAAAAAAAAGCTAGGAAAATTTGAGACAATCAACCTCTCTGAAGAATGCAGTGCTATAATCCAGAGGAAGTTGCCACTCAAACAAAAGGATCCAGGGAGTTTTACTTTGGTGTGCAGGATTGGAGAGCATACATTCCCCAACGTGTTGTGCGATTTGGGAGCAAGCATTAATTTGATGCCACTATCTATTTTCAACCGTTTGGAGATTGGCGAGATGAAACCAACCACAATCTCATTATTGATGGCTGACAGGTCAGTTTCTTACCTTAAGGAGTTGTTGAAGATGTTCGGTAAGAATTCAAGACTTTGTCTTTATCACGATTTTGTAATTTTGGATATGCCTCAAGATAAAAATCACCATTAATCTTGGTCGACCTTTTCTAGCTCTTGGTCGAGCTTTAATTGATGTGCAGGATAGTGATCTAACTTTTAGATTGAACAATGAGGAGCTAAAAATCTCGATTTATGATGCCATCAAGAGACATGATAACTCAGATTCCAAGGATTGTTGCTCAATTACCACTCCCACACCTTTTCAGCCAGTCAAAGATGATAAGCTAGAGCATTGCATCAGAAACTCTGTTTTCTCTTATAATGATTTAGATGAAGCTTGTGATGAAATCTTAGAATATTTATCCGTGCGATACCACTCCCATATCTAAACAGGTCTTGTACTTGGATATTCATCGATCAGTTGATGGGGTGCATACGTAAAAGTTCATCAATGAGAGAAGAAATCGGTGAGTGAAATCACGACATACCCAAACTCGAACTAAAACCATCACGGATCATCTCGTATTCTTTTTGGGAGATAATGATACATACCCCGTTATTGTTTCGCGCTGCTTAATCCTACAGAATTGGAGAAACTTCTGCGAGTGTTGAGATGATACAAGGAAGCTATAGGATGGACCATCGCGGATATCAAGGGAATCAGCCCGTCTCTATGCATGCACCGAATTTTATTGGAATCAGAGAACAGACCAAAGGTGCAACCTCAGCGTAGATTGAACCCAACTATGCAGGAAGTGGTAAGAAAAGAGGTTTTGAAACTTTTAGACGCCGGGATGATATATGCCATATCCGATAGTGAGTGGGTAAGTCCCACACAAGTGGTGTCAAAGAAAGGAGGAATGACAGTGATCAAGGATGAAAATAATGAGCTGGTAGCAACACGATTGGTCACCGGATGTAGAGTGTGCCTCGATTACAGAGCATTAAATGCAGCCACACGTAAGGATCACTTCCCTTTATCATTTATTGATCAAATGTTAGATAGGTTAGCAGGTCATGAGTTCTATTGCTTCCTGGATGGATACTCGGGATATAATCAGATCCCCATCGCTCCGGAAGATCAGCATAAAACGACATTCACATGCCCCTACAGTGTTTTCGCTTACAGACGGATGTCATTTGGACTGTGCAATGTGCCTGCTACATTTCAGCGGTGTATGATGGTAATTTTTCATGGATTACTAGAAAATATCATGGAGGTATTTATGGATGATTTTTCTGTATTTGGATCCTCTTTTGACAATTGTCTTGTTAATCTTAGCCAGGTGTTGCAACGATGCGAGGATACATGCCTTGTGTTGAATTGGGAGAAATGCCATTTTATGGTAAAGGAATGTATTGTGTTAGGACATGAGTCTCGTGAGAGGCTTGGAAGTTGATAGAGCAGGTGGTGGCCATTGAAAATTACCACCACCAACGAATGTGAAGTCGGTCCAGTTTTCTAGGACATCTTTGGATTCTACCGTCGTTTCATACAATTTCTCCAAGATCACCAAGCCTTTGTGTGGACTGTTAGAAAAAGATGTTAAATTTATTTTCACCAAAGAATGTTTAGGAGCTTTTGAGATTTTAAAAACTGCTCTAACTACTACACCTGTTCTTATTTCCCCAGATTGGAGTGCACCCTTCGAGTTGATGTGTGATGCTAGTGATTGGACAATTGGAGCTATTTTGAGCCAAAAGAGAGATAAAATTTTCAAAGTCATATACTACGCCAGCAAGACATTGGACTCCGCCCAGATGAACTATATCACAACTGAAAAAGAGTTATTGGCGGTAGTATATGCTTTTGATTAATTTTGTCCATATTTAGTGGGTTCCCACACCATTGTGCACACTGACCATGCAGCTATAAGATTCCTCTTCAACAAGAAGGATTCGAAGCCACGTTTAGTCCGTTGGATTTTACTGCTCCAGGAATTCGATATGGAGATCCGGGATAGGAAAGGATGCGAGAACGTAGTAGTTGATCACTTATCTCGATTAGAGAAACCGATGGAAGGCGATCATCCACATGTGCATATCAAGAAGCACTTCCCAGATGAACATGTATTCGCACTTATTGATCATACGCCATGGTATGCTGATTTTGTGAATTATTTGGTGATCAGGCATGTCCCGGAAGATTTATCATACCACCAAAGGAAAAATTTTGTACATGATGCAAAGTTCTATTATTGGGAAGATCCACATCTGTATAGACGATGTGCAGATGGCTTTATCCGTACCTGTGTTCATCAATCCCAATGGAATAGGATCATAGCCGAGTGTCACAGCACCCCCACAGGAGGCCACTTTGGAGCTAATAGAATAGCCATGAAGATCAATCAAAGTGGATTTTACTGGCCATCTATCTACAAGGATTGTCACTCCTTTGTCAAAGAATGTGATATATCCCAAAGGATGGGTAATATATCAAAAAGGGATAAGATGCCACAAAATATCATGGTTGAAGTTGAATTGTTTGATGTTTGGGGTATTGATTTCATGGGACCTTTCCCAAATTCTTGTGGTTTTCTTACATTTTGCTTGCGATGGAATATGTATCTAGGTGGGTGAAGGTCGTTCCTACAACCACCAATGATTCTAAAGTGGTGATTAAGTTCTTGCACAAGAATATTATGTCTCGGTATGGAACTCAAGAGCTTTGCTTTCGATGATGGGGGAGCCACTTGAATAATAGGTGGTTGTCGGCAATCTTTGGTCAAATATGGGGTCAAGCACAAGATCACGACACCATACCACCCACAAGCTAATGGTCGTTTGAGTTGGAAAATCGAAATCAGCAGATTCGAAAATCCATTGTCAACAAGAAGGATTGGGCGAAACATTTAGATGATGCACTGTGGGCCTATAGGACGGCATACAAAACACCCATTGGTATGTCCTATTACCAACTTGTGTTTGGAAAATCATGTCATTTACCAGTGGAGATCGAACACAAGGCCTATTGGGCGACACGGAGGATAAACCAAGATTTCTTAGTCACTGGACATACCCGGCAGAAGGATTGCGAGTTAGATGAGTGGAGAAATCAAGCATTTGAGAACTCCAGAATCTACAAGGAAAGGGCCAAAGCATTCCACGACTTAAGCATCAAGAAGAAAGACTTTGCTCCTGGGGATGAGGTACTTGTTTACAATTCTCGTATTCGTCTATTCCCAGGAAAACTACAGTTAAAATGGTCGGGGCCATACACTGTTGAAAAGAGGAATCACAATGGTACATTTGAGCTTTTCAAATTGGATGAAAACAGCTTCAGTTTTTTTTCACCCTTTTTTTATTTATTATTTTTCGTGTCTTCCATTTATTCTTCTAGGTGTATTCTTCCATTTATTCTTCTAGGTGTATTTTCTTGATCATATGTGTTATATGTTAGTAATAGAAGCATGAATTTAATTGATTTTCCAGTTTTTCTCTATGAATTTGTGTGGAAAGTATATTGGAGAAGTTGCTAGAGATACGCTAGAGATACTTTGGTTAGATTTATGAAAATTGTGAGTTTAGCATCATTGTTTGTCATTATTGAAATATTCACATGTTATGATGCTAGATTTCAAAATTGTGCTTAGTGTGAGGATAATATGTCGAGCTATTGAGAAATATATAAGTTTGGGGGAGTTGCGAAAGTCGATGTGTGTGGATAAAGTATTCTTGCTTAGGCAAAATGGATGATTTTCTCGAGTTATTTTTATGCATTGGGCGAGGGATTATATTTGTTGGAGTATATTTGATTTAATTAATTTTTTTCGATATCACTATGCGTTTTAGTAGAAAGGCCTCACCAGCAGAGAGAAGGGAAGGAACTATGTCATCCACATCACTCAACGAGATCATTCATGAGCATCATCCTATCTTTGCGGATATTACCTTGCACACATCGAGGCACATGAGCGATGGGAAAGATTATCTAGATTGGAGATGCGGTCGACGCGATTCATGCACCAACGGATCTTGCATGAGATGGGGATTACGGATGATGTAATGATGCTCACTCGGGAGTAGGATTCCTTGGAGCATTCATAGGAAGTCTGGTTTACTCACGTGACTATAACTTTAGAATTCCTATCCACATATCACCCACGGATACAAGAATGGAGTTCATCTGCGTATGAGTTTCAAGCGGGAAATCGAACAGGAACTATCTTTTGAAGATCTGCAGAAATTATCTGCAGGACCCCACGAGCTATATACACGGAGAAAGTGGGGTGAACATCGAGCTTTACGGGACGGTTAGCTTGGATGGAAGTCAAAAAATTTAAGGGATACAACCCACAAACATCCTCAGCTGCATCAATTTGAAATCCAACGCTGAGATACTTCCACAGATTGATCACCTCCAGCGTCTTAGCTCGGGAGAATACCTGGAAAGTTCAGAGTGCAGATATGCATATTTTAGCGACAGCCCTGGAAGGACGAACTATGAGTGTAGCGTATCTCCTGGAAGAGCATTTTGAGGCTCAATCCCAAGTTGATGGAGCTAGCATCTATTGTGGGGGAATGATAACACCGATCGCCACGTATTTCAATGTAGTCCCCACTGATGAGCCGATCACTCGAGAGATCCATCTTGATCGACGAGCCCTTAATTATATGCAGTTCCTCAAGCCCAGAAAGGATAAGTTGTTGTGGAAGATTACGTAGACAAACGGAAACATGGTGCTTGAGCTGCCAAATATAGCTCTCACTCGATTGAGCCACGGGGATGTTCCAGCGATACATAATGTCATGATGAGGACTCCCAAGCATCTAGCAGCCCTTCAGCCTGATGTGCCACATGCACGACCTGGAATAAGGCACGAGCAGAATAGAGCTCGAGTAGAGGAGGAGGCCGCTTACGAGCGAGGAGAGGAACCTAACCAGGCGAGAACACGGCAGGTCATCAACCGCTTCCATATCGAGCACCGACTTGATCTATATGCCATGGAAGAACGGATAGTTGACCGCACCGACACGCGACATCAAGAGCTGCATGAGTATATAGATGACACCAACAGAGAATCACCTCTATATTGATGAATGCTGGCTTACGAAGAGACATGGATCAATATCATTGCCGAGCACAATTCTTTGAGGAGCAGCGACGTCAGCAAGAGCAATACTTCACGCTCCTACAGGACATGCATAACTCGTGGCCATATCATCCACCACCACCTCCGCAGTGAGCTTTGTTTTCTTTATTTTCTGGCTACTCTTTGTTTTATCGTTTTGTGTTTGTTTCTTGTTTTTGTCTGTTTTTGCTTTTTTTTTGTTTTTCCTGTTTTGGTTTTGTGTCCATTTTGGATTGAGTTAAATGACGAGCAGCCGATGATGAGAATTGTTTTATTAGAAAATATATTGCAATTGATTTTGTGAGACGCGTGTTATGATTGTTGTGAGTATTGAGCCTTTGAGAACTTGATCACACTTTTGAAACCCGTGAGACTTGAGCTTTTGATCGCGTATCTTTTCGATCTTGTTTCTCTCGTGTGATTAGTTTGAAATAGCATGTGTTCTCTAGAACTTGCTCGATCTTTTCGAGGTTGCATTGATGTGCTTAAAATTATGAGATGATATTAGGCATTCTTTTCTTAGCCTATACACTATCCAAACACTAACCCGTTATTTTATTATCCTTTGATGAGCCCGCTTGAGCCTACCTTATTCTTTCATATAGCCGTGGGTTGGGTTATGTTGTTAGTATGTTTGTTTGGTTACTTGAATGGAAGGTTAAGAAAAGAAAGGAAAGAAAATAGATGTTGAGGAAGTGATAATAATGAAATAGTTGCTTACCCATATAAGTTCAAATAAACTAAATGAAAAGAGTTAGCATAAGTATGCGAAGAGAACATAAATGGGTAAGTAACTAGTGTCTTGAGATGTTTATATCACTGATACATTAAAGTGTGGAGTTCTTAAGAGAAAAATGACTCTTTGGTGTGGAGGATTGAAATGAATTGTGAAAATTTGGGAATTATGTCTTGTGATACTTATGATGTTTTTCATTATGGGATTATGAGTCACTTAGCCTAAATATACCCTACCTTACCAAAGAGCCTACATTATAACCTTTTATAAGACCTTTTTTATCTTAGTTCTTGAGCACATATTTGAGCAATGAAGAATTAGACGATTTGCAAGCTTATGGTAGATTCCATGTGTTTTTAAACTTTGAGAGTATACACATCCTCCTTGATACACTTGAGTGTTTGAGATTTCTTATATATATATATATCCATGTCGTGAGGATTCAAGTTTGAGAAGGCTTGTGCTTATGATGTTTATGATGTGTGGAGTTTAACTAAAGATGTTGTAATTTGATTCATTTATTTGAATCGTTCATTGCTCATTGCTCTGAGGCTTATTGCTTTTATCATTCGACTCTTTGTTTATCGTTGGTCGTATCTCTCTTGTTCTAATTTGTTTGAGGACAAACAAAAGGGTAAGTTTTGGGGAGTTGATAAGCCTCATTTTTACCTGTTTATAAGGATATATTTGTCTCGTTTCTAATTGATAAATGATTGTTTAAGCTGCCTTTTTGATATATTTCAATTACCTTGAAAGATATGACGCCGTGTGTATTTTGTGTTATTTTAGCACAGGTTTTGATCTAAAAAGGGAGAACACGCACGAGCACACACTAAAGCATAGAGGGTAAGCTCGCGAGAAAGAACTCGCGCATGAATAAGTCGAGAAAGCAGAATTCAAGCTCGCGACCTTTACTCGCGACCAAAGGTCGCGACAGTTGATCACGAAATCGAGCGCGATTTGAGTAGTCGCGATTGGTATCGCGACCAAGGCTCGCGAGGCGACACGGAAGGCACATCGCGACTAGCGCTCGCGATCGTATCTCGCGATAGAAGCTCACGATCCGAATTAAAAGTAGGGTTTGTGTATATCTTGGAGCGGGCGTCGGAGAAGCAATGTAACCTGACACAATTCACTAGAGAGAACATCTTAGTTTTAAATTCCAGAACAGAACACTTTTCACCATTTTATTCTTTTTCACGTTTTCCAGTAGTGTAATTCAGTTTATTTTCATTCCAATTTCGTAGTTTAGTATTGGAGCTCAGATTTACCTCCGGATTCAAGTGTTACATTGTTAATCGTGGAATCTTACGGTTTTATCTATTTATTTCAGTTCATGTTATCTTTAATTATTTATTGTTGTGATAATTTAATTATGAGTAGCTAAATTTCGTATTGATCTTGGGGTTTGTATGTCTGATTAGATTCGTATAATTTATCTGTTGAGACTGTTTTGCCGTCTCGTTCATGATTTATAATTCTTGGCTTTAATTCTCATGTGTTGGTATCTGATCAATATTAATACATGCTAGTTATGTGATTGATTTCTTGGCGGAATTAATTGCATAATCGATTTCTTAAATTCATAATACAGTTTTTGCCTTGAGACCTGACGGAGATAGGTGAACTGTAGGAGGTTAAATCTTTGTGTGCTTTTGGTAATTAGCTTACTTCTCTTGAGACCCGACGGAGATAGATTTTAGGCCAACCTACCACTATAGGCTGTCCTGGCGGAAACTATAGTTACATTAGTGATCCTTCATATGAATGTGGATTAAATTGGTAAACAGATTAATAGGTTAATTGTGTGAATCTGGTTAGGTTAAGTACATCCCTAGGGTCAGTCTTTTATATCTGAGTTTATTCCTATTCTTATTTTCGAGTCTAGTTTTATAATCACCGCTCTTGATATTGTTGCCTGGATAATAATAAAGATTCTTTGTTAATTAATTGTTGTGTTCTCGAGTCGCAGTCCCTGTGGATACGATATATATACTTGCTGTTTTACTATCATTTATTAGGTAGGAATATTAGTGATCAATTTTCCCACTCACACATTCCCTGAGAAACTTCCCAAGAGGTCACCCATCTCACAATTGCTCCAAGCTAAGCACGTTTAACTTTAGAGTTTTTATGAGATAGACTTCCGAAAAGAAGATGCATCTTGTTTGTATGAGTAGCACATCAAATCCTTTAAGCTCTCCTCAAATATACAGTCTCATACATGCATATTCTTGAAATCTTTCTCATTTTGGTGCATTTCAGTTCATTCATGTACCCCTCCGATTTGAAGCCTTAATCGGAGCCGCTCCTTGTTCATACCTTGCACCAGCGATCACTCCGTACTTTTGCCCCGAGCGTCACATGCCCACCAGCTTCCACTTGGTTCATCCGCGAACCATACCGTAGTGGGAAAGGTTCGGCTTGATACCATCTATAACGACCCGACTTCCGGATTAAAGGCTGACCCCACAAACCAACACGAGTCTTTTCAGTGTGCTTTGTCTTCACTCACATACTCCTTGAGAAACTTCACAGGGGGTCACCTATCTCACAATTGCTCCAAGCCAAGCACGCTTAACTTTAGAGTTTTTATGAGATGGACTTCCGAAAAGAAGATGCATCTTGTTTGTATGAGTAGCATATAGCAAATCCTTTAAGCTCTCCTCAAATATGCAGTCTCATACCTGCATATTCTCGAAATCTCTCTAGAGAATAAGATGTTAGTCCTGTATCCCGAGTTAAAAGATCTAGGCATGAAATTTTGGGGACAAATTTTTTATAAGAATAGAGGGATGTAACGACCCGTTTCTTCGTGGAATATTATTATAATATTTGTTAGATTTTTCGGTGAAGTTTGGAAAAAGTTGGACTTTGTTTGGACCTAGAACAAGATCTGACGTCCGGATTAAATCCATTTTTCATATGCATTAAATTCACTTGATTTCAAAAATTTACAAATGAGGAATTTTAAATGCGAGCCTGTAGGCTCTTAAATTTTTGAAAACAGATTTCAAACGATCAAGTTATGATTTTTAAAGTATTTTTCGGCTAGCGCTGGTGCCAGCAATTGCGCAAGCACACTCTTAATTACGTTAGCGTTGCGCATGCGCTTTTGCAAGCGAGCTTCTGAAAAACCATAAATAGGAGCCTAGGGCCTTCATTTTCAAACGTTCATTTCAAGCGCCTCTCTGTGTTTACGGAAAACTCGAGAAACCCCAGGTACGCTGCGGAAGCGCTGGATGAGTGGGGATCGAGCCGGGAGGGCTCGGCGGTGGGGCCATTACGTTGTTGTCGGCCTACCACCGTCGATCAGCCTTCATCCGGTGCCTTCATTTTTAGATTTTATCATTTTCTTGTTTTGATTCCGTCATTTTATAGATAGCGTAGCATATAACTTGGGTCACTAAAGGGACGAGGCGAGAAAATGGCGGAGGCCAGCCAAACCAGCTGATGACCGTCGCCGTCGCCGCCGTTGCCATACTTGGCTGCCGATTGTGGTCTTCGAGCTACTTTTTTGGCTGTGGGCCATTTAGGTTTTGAGTTTCGGGCTATGTGTTCTGCTAGCGTACCGATTCTTTTTTCTTTTTTTTTTTGCATTTTTCGTGTTTTTACATGCCGAGATTTTTTTCGTTGTTTGAGTTTCTAAAGGAAGTACATGCACGAGTTATCCATTTTAGACATAGCTTGTCATTCTATGTTCCTAAAATTGCATATTGCTTATGTTTCCATTTTCATGCATCGATTACGGATGGTTTATCCTAGATCTGAGGATAAGCATCAAGTTTTGAAGCTTCTTAGCTGCTAAGTTTTGTATCATCGTGTACACATGCATGTGTTCGAGGTACCCCTTTATAGATTTTAATGTTCTGAACATTTTTGCCTTATGTATCGAGTGTATTTGAAAACCCAGATGTTGTCAAATATGGGTTCGGAAAGTCGAAAACCTCCGTTTTGCTTCGATCTCCATTTTAATCGAATTGTTGCCTTGCTTCGTGGAATGTGACTCCAAAAGTTATTCTGTATTATTACCAGATACTTGCCAGCACGATCGATATAGTTGTTGGATCTGTAGATCTCTCCCAGTAGACGTTTTCGTCGGTTTAGGTGGATTATATTTTGAGTACATATCTTGAGTTATTAAGGTCTGATATTTCAAAAGAAAAAGTTGAACGTCCATGAAAATATTTTCGCGTATCTCTATATGTTTAATGTTCTCTGTTAAGCAATTGTGGCTCTTAGTGGGTCTAACACACTTACTTAGGGTTGTGTACACGAGTCCTTATTGCCGTGGATTGATCCCCACTGGCGTACCGACATATGATGTGGATTTATGGCTTTGTCCGTTGCCAACCCGGTGATTGATCTCGAAGTGTGGTTCATCCCGGAGTCTCACCTGGATTATGTTAAATGTGATCTCGAAGTGTGGTTTTTCACGGAGATCAGATAGCTTATAGTAACAATGGAATGCGCTAATGGGCCCCAAGTAAAAGGTTTTGGTCATGGAAGTGGATTTATGTTGTAAAGCCTTCTATGTTTACCATATGACATGGACTTTCTTCGTTTTGTTTATATGAATTGTTTGCGAAAATGCATGACCTACTGAGTACGCTAGTACTCAGCCCAAAATCTTTTCAAATGATTTCAGGTTAATAAACGGGCGGACGTGATGAGCGGCTGAGGCGGGTTGGTTGTTCTCTATTTTTGTTTTAAGTATGCTACGTTCCGTTGTACGCTCTTAAGTGTGTATGTTTTGTTGCTATCATCTAGAAACTCAGTTGAGTTCTATGACTATTATATTTAAAGTATTTTAAGTTTAGTTGGTTTACGCTGTGATTTCTCTACCGTTTCTTTTATTGCTTTTGATGGAGAGTGCGAGTATTCAGTCCCTTTTGGACGCTTGGCCAAAGCCCTCATGTAGTAGTCGAGACAGTAACAACCTCATGAGCGGAGTTGGTCGGCCAACTCCTTTTTGGCGAGCTAGGCTCTCTAATACCCCATCATTTACTTGATTTGAGATGTAGTAGGACGTTACTACCCCAATAGTTGTTATTGGTTGTCCGACTGTTCAGCCCCCGTGATTGTAATAGGTTGTATATGACCAAAGTGGCGTGCCGAGCTTTCTGACACCAATGTTGCGAATATGTGTCTGTTTGCTTATTTTTTCTTTTGGATTTATCTTGTTATAGAGGAGATGTTGCCCAATTTTTGGCATGTAAGTGAACCTCATATGTATAAATAGTTTCCTTTCTTTCCGCTTCTTATTTTCAACCCCTTGCCACACCCCGACATCTGTGTCATCCCTCGGGATTTAGGGCGTGACTTGATTAGCAGTACTGACACTAATATTATACTAACATCTACTGACCAGTAGAAAGTCAAGTCTTGTATCAAAAAAAACTTAATTTTCCTTAACTAGTGTATTCTTCCCCTTCTCCACCTCTTCCTCCCCCATACACCAGTTCGACCCTTAACGGTACCATCAATCTCGAAATGTTTTAAATATTTATTCAAAACACCAACTTATATTGTATCAAATATGCCATGTGTTTATTTTCTGACTCCAAAATCTTGGCGTGGCTCGCCGGATGTTACATGGAATTACGTAGTATTTTCACTATACAATTAACAAATAATATAGATGCATGTAATTACATGACATCGAGTGAGCGATATCAAGATTTTGGAGGCCAAAAAATGGATGCATGACATTTTTTATATAATGCTGGTAATTGGTGGTTTAAAAAATACATTTGATAATTTGGAATATTTTTGATCAAACAAATATAGTTTGGGGTTTAAGGTATATTTATCCTAAATTTACTAACATTATTTCTTGCAAAAGATAATTACAATTATTTTATAGGATCTTAATATTATCCATCCTAGAAATTATATATATAAATGTGTTTGTAGAGGGTTCATGCATAGCTTATCATATTGTTTGTTACTTCATCCGTCCACCAAAAGTTTGTATTATTTTTGGTGGCACAGGTTTTAATAAATTACAGTGAGTGGAGAATGAGTCTCATATTGTAAGTATAAAAATATGTTCAAAAGAAAAAAAATACAAGCTTTTGGTGGACGGACAAAAATGAATTAAATGCAAGTTTTTGGTGGACGAAGAGAATATTATTTAATTAAGTTAAAAAAATATAAGTTCTTTGCATATATAATGACAATTATTGTAACAGTTTGTATTTATAAATGTAAATGTGTCGAGCACCGCTATACGAGTTTGAGAGGAGAACGTGTAATAATTTTTAACCATACTTTGGATAGGTATGAGTATATACATTCTAGACGGGTCCATGTGGTTGAATCATAGCCTTATCATTTCGGTCAATCGTCTTACTCCACTGCAATCAACGTCTTCGAGTGTCTAACTATAGCCTTAACAACAACTAATTATTGTAACAACTTATATTTTATTATTAGATATTTTATAAATTTAAACGTGTTTGGAAGTAAATAAATTTAAAAAGGTTGATTCATTTATCAACATGTCTATGTGATTTTTCTTCACTTTTATATCCTTTTTAGTTATACTATTTATTGTTCATTTTATTTTGCGATATCGAGATTTTGTTGAGATAAATAATCAAATTTGTAATAATTTATATTCACAAAATTTAATGGATTGAGATATTAATGAGTAAAACTATACGGGTGTGAGGCGGAACAAATAGTGAACTCATTTTTAATCGAATTCGGAAAAACATGATTATATAAATTCTAAATTAGTCGAACACTAATCGACATGATTACGTTTATTTTTCTCTATTTTTTAATTGTTTGTTGTTTATACTATTTTTTATTTTTTTCATATTCAGATTTTTGTTGAAACGGATGATCAATTATTATAATAACTTGTATTTATAAATTTAAACAATTTCGGGTAAATACGAATATAACTATATGAGTTTGAGATAAGAACAAGTATGAGTATGATATATACATCCAGATGGATCCATTTGGCTGAATCATATCCTCATCTTTGAGGACTATCACTTTGCTCTACTACGATTAACGACTTTGGGTGGCTGAACTCTAGCATCATCATATCACTTAATCGCCGATGTCAACAACTCAGGGTGGCTGAACTCTAACCAAGTATTAAATTGTTCTTTAAATTTATATTTATAAGGTACAACGTAATGCAATTCCATGTCAAAACTCGACATAATGCAACTTATATATCAGATCTAGATGCATCACCCTGATATAAAAACTATTTATTTCGGTATGAACATAAAAAGAGACATGTGAAATCTCTTCCAAATGTAGGACTTTACCTACCAAATATGTGTTTAGTCATGGTTAATTGTATGTTGCAATCTCATGAGTTACTAGCAAAAAATGGTTTAAAAAGTTTAGTATGTGACAAGTATGGTGAGCGCATGATACAATAACTAACATTGTACAATGAAATTTTCGATAGATTGTGAGATAATTAAAAAGTTAATTTTTTATATTTTAGAAAATCTTTAATTTAAATTAGTCTTCACTTTTTCTATTTAAAATAATATTTTATTATCATATTTTAAAAGACATGCTTAATTTAATTTCTATTGATTTCTTGTAGATAAAATAAGTAAAATAATCGAATACACATATTCATAGATTGATTTTTCTAATTATAGTTATAATTTATACGTATAAATTACAACGTAAAATAATTTTTCGTCTAAATTTGATGGATTAAACACTAGTATACTTTAAATCCTAAACTATTAATATTACCACATGTCATTAATTTGCAAAGGTAATAGGGGATATGACACCATAAGGTAATAGAGAATCTTAATTGTATAAAGTGATTCATGTCATTGCCAACTTAGCTAGAAACTTAATGTCGTGTATTACAAATATTGTATAATGTGTTGGCCTAGATTTAAATTTTTTATATTGATAGTTAATTATCCATTAAAAATAATAAAAGTTATATCAAAATTTTTATTTTATTTTTTCTGAATAAATAGAGTCTAATTTTGTTATATTTCCACCAATAAAGCAAAACTCTCTTTTCTTTCTAATTTTCACCAACAAACCAAAAAACTCTTTCTTCTTTTTGTGGATCCAAAGCACCTATATTATCCTGAATTTTTATGGCATCAAATAAACATGATTTTTCAATGGTTTATAATGCTTATTTATATCTTATCTGGTGGTGGAAATCATGTTTGTAAAGAGTATTTGTTTATTTTTATTTAATTTTGAAGAATTGATATTTGTTGGCATATTTTGATATTTTTCAGGAAAAATAGGATGAGAGTTGATGATATTTGGCTTCAAATAATTAAAGTTCATCTCGATAAAAGTTTGTGGGCACAAACGGATAAAAAATCGAACTTTGAACAAAGGAGAATGGACCCGAACAAAATTATCGCCCGGAAGCCCCAGTGGGGCGCGATCATGCCCGCGTCCGCGTCCGCGCCCTTTTCATGAATTTTGGCCGATTGCAGAAGACCCATGCGACCATGGCCGCGCCTGGACCCGTGTTTTGAGGTGAAATACTGATATTTTCGAGTTTTAGCCCAGTTCTGAGAGAACCAGTGCTAGATATCTGCTACACATATAAATACTGTATCTTTATACTGTATTAGGGTTCCCATTCTATTCCACATTTTATTATTTTAGATATCTA
The DNA here is from genome assembly GCA_036937905.1 of Salvia rosmarinus. NCBI lineage: Eukaryota > Viridiplantae > Streptophyta > Magnoliopsida > Lamiales > Lamiaceae > Salvia > Salvia rosmarinus. Next base: position 18,811,542 of record CM072822.1, on the reverse strand, counting down.
ATTTTATTTTAGTTTTTATAATAAGTTTCAAGATACAGATTTTAAGCTCTTTATTGTAGAACTTCTACACATGTTTTATTTATTTATCTATATTATATTTTTCTTTTATCTTGTCTTATTTAATTCCTATTCTGAATAGCTAAGCGTTTTTTTTTTTTATCATGGGAACCCGCACCGCCACCTTAGGTGCGCTTGGGTAAACCCCACGTCTGTCAATAGCACCGCAAACCACAGGGCAAGTAAACCACACTGAAAAACCGGTGTGATGTGCTCAAACCCATAGAGGCGTTTGGTGGGGTTTGAACCTGTGATATTTCGGCCACAGGAACCCACCTTAACCATTGGGCTGTCCCTACGGGACTAGCTAAGCGTTTTATTGATTATAGGGTTTGTTGATTTAGTAGAATTTTATGTGATTGATTGTTGAGCCTATTTATCTGTCAATTCATGATTTATGATCTCTGGTGTCATTTTATGCGTAGATAATTGTCATTATTGATACATATTAGTTATCTGATTAAATAACTAATGATTTTAATTGAGTAATCGAACTCAAAAAATTATAATATTATTAATCTAATGACTTGACAGTTTTAGAATTAATTGTAGGAGAATAAATCTTGTTGAGCTTTTTCAAGTTTTTATATGTTTTTTGACCTAAGGGAAATAGAATGTATATTAATCTACTATCACATGCTATTCGAGAGGGAGACTGTAGTTATCTATATGATACTTCATCTGAATTGACTTAAAATTGGTCGATAGGGTTATAGATTTATTGTGTAATTTTCTGTTAAATTAATACATTCCCTGTGATTAGTCTTTTATCTTATTTTTCTTGTAGATCTATTTTAGTTTGTTCTTATTTGGTTCTTATCAGTTTTTATCAAACATCTACACCTGTATGTTTACCTGGATAATTGTGACACATTTACGTTTATTACTTAATGTGTTTTCATGATATCAGTCAATGTGGATACGATATTCTACTTACTTTCTTATTACAGTAGACACCGTTTAGTTGCAGTATTTTATTGCTGGGATTTTATCGATCAACATCTAAATCCTAAACAATTTTCAAATTCTGAGTCTCAACATGACTGATCAGTAAAATATATAATTCGTATATCTTCGATAGTATTAATTTAGTATTTCTGGCATCTATTTGTAGCTTGGTTTATGTATTTTTAATTTTATATATTCTAATTCATGTAATTATCGTTTTGTTATTGAGTTAATTATCAATATTTTAAATATATAATAATTTTATATTTTTTTTGTTAGATCTTTTATATTAAATAAAAATTGTTAACTAAGTTAAAAATAAAACAAAAAAACAAATAAAAGGTGAGTTGATGTCATTGATGAGAGTAGAAGTTAAATTAGATTTTGATTGTGATGTGAAAGAGAGAGAAATTTATATTTTATTAAAAGGTCGGGTTGAGGTTGAGTCATGGATGTGGAAGTCTTAACAAAATATTAATAATTTCCATAACTTTAATATACATTGAAGTTCAATGAACGAATAGATCTTTATATCAATTATGTAAATAGAATTTGTAACAATTCTAATATCGAATTTCATCTAACATTTAGTAAACGTCTACATACCATCCAATCAAGTCTTTGCATCATATAAAGAAAAGGACCGTATATATATTTCATAGCAAAGCGCCTGTAGCTCAGTGGATAGCTCAGATAATTTGATGCCTCGTCAAATATCGAGACTATATTAAAATGATATCGTTTTCTTATACAATATATATTAAAATGATATCGTTTTCGGCAAACATAAATTAAAAGTAATTCGATTTGTTTGATGTTTTGTTATTAATTAAAGAGTAATTCGATTTGTTTGATGTTTTGTCATTAATTAAAGACTATTCATGGTTTATTATTCAACTCATCTCATGATGTATAATACATTTTAAGGGTTTATATATTACAATGTCTTACAATGCATATATATGCATAAATATAATTTAATCCAATATAATAATTAAATATGTAGAGATATATTTATTAATGATAAATGTTTAAATCCATAAAATGGTTGTTTGTTAAAAAATAAATGTTTATATCTACAAATGGTTGTTTGTTAAAAAATATTGGTTAAACTAATAATAAAATAGTGTGATGCTCGGGGTAGAAGTACGAAGTGATTGCTAATGGGCGAAGCATGAATAAGTGACTACGATTAAGGCTTCACGTGAGAGGATACATGAATGAACTGAAATGCATCAGATTGAGAAATATTATGAGAGGTATATAGGTATGAGACTGCATATTCGAGGAGAGCTTAAAGGATTTGATATGTGCTACTCATACCAACGAGATGCATCTTCTTTTCGGAAGTCTATCTCATTAAAAATCCAAATTTAAACATGTTTGGCTTGGAGCAATAGTGGGACGAGTGACCTCCTGAGAAAAGTTAAGCTGTATGGCTTGGAGTAATAGTGGAATGAGTGATCTCCTGTGAAGTTTTTCTTAGGAAGTGTGTGGGTGAGGACAAAACACATTGAAAAGATTCGTGCTGGCCCATGGGGTCAGTCGTCAATCTGGAAATCGAGTCATTACAAATAGTGTACTATATTCGAATACGTGTGTATAATGAAATGTATTTAGAATTCTCATAAATTCAATAGTAGTGAGACAAAGTATACTAAAAATACTCGTATTGATTTATAGGATCAGCTATCAATTCGGAAACAAGATCATTATAAATAGTGTACTATATTCGGTCGCGTGCGTGTAATGAAGTGTATTTAGAATTCTCATAAATTCAATAGGTTACTGTATATAATGTTCGCAACGCATTGTGGCTGGTGCCTGGTGTTAGCGCTGCACTAATAATATTATAAAGGAAAAAACGTCAAATACAGTTTCAATGTATTCCCAATATATCAAGTAAGTCCCTGAAGTACTTTTAGGTGTAAATAAGCTTTTAATGTTGTTATTAATGACATGCATGCCCCTTCCTACTATTACCGCTCCAAATTGGTGTTATGCCTAATTTTCTTTTATTTTAATTTTTGAAGCATTAATAATAAGAACTAACTATAATTTTTCATTGATTTATTTAAACTTATACATTTTCTACTCCTTTTTTTGTTTTTACAAAAATCATTACTTATTATTGTTGTTGTTATTATTATTATTATTATTATTATTATTATTATTATTATTATTATTATTATTATTATTATTATTATTATTATTATTATTATGCTACATTTTGTTTGACTTAATTTGTTTATTATCAACACTATTGATTTATTTTATTTTTATATAGATTAAATTTGATTTCATCTTTCACCCAAAATTATACTTCAAGATTGTAGTTTAAAGCTTAAAATGACTAAATTATTAGATCTGCAAATTCCAAGAGTATTGTGAATTTTTAATTTATCAAATTCAAAATAAATATATATAAAAAAGAAATTTATTGTGAGTTATTACTCTGAAGGATAAGCTAAAAATGGGAGAAAGCATAAGACAGAGTAAATGCATAAATGATTATAGCTTGTTGTTACAAATGACACTTTGATACGACAACATAAATACTACACTCATAAAAACTCTGATATACAGTAACAGTACTACAGTAGTATATAGGCAAAGCAACGAAATACTCCCTCCGTCCCCCAATTTAGTTATTGAGAATCTTTGGCATAAATTTTAATAAAAGTTGTTGAATATATTGTGAGTAGAGTAAGGATCTCTTATTAATGTAGTATTGAATTGAAATATGAAGAAGTTCAGGGATGTACCAAAAAAGAAAATTAGAAAGGAAATTGGAGGAGAGATGGGGTATATAATAGTTAAGTTGATGAGCGTGGACGGGAAACGATCCATTGCTTTAATCCTCATTGTCATCAACTTATTTTACACAGCCGCCTCAGAAATCCCACCGAGTATACTGTATACCAGTAGATAGACGGCGCTTAAAGCTGTCAATACCCAGTAATACCGATCCAAACGGCTTGCGTTCAAGGTGTGCTGAAACCAGCCTTTGCCGCCTCCTGTCTGACTGATTTTTCCGACAACATAAACTGAAAGCACGCTGCACAGGTATCCCAAACCAGTCACTGCTTCACTTAAATAGTCCCCGTATCTCTTTATCGACTCAGGAGCCTCTTCCTTGTTGAATTTGGAAAGGCCGTATCCAAGACATGATTCGACCATACCAAGGAAGCTAACCTGGAAAAGCAACCAAAAGGCGCTCATCGGAGTCTTCACGTTATCCGGTTGGTCAACTAAATGATGCCTCCTAACCGCATGAACCCTGCGTCTCTCCACTGCTGCCGCCATCGCACAGCATATAATAGAACACATTATAGCCATAAAACTACTGAATTCAGGTTTGTCATTGCCAGATGACATCTCTGTGTCGATAGCTACTGCAAAATACAACTTGAAGGCAATGAATATAAGCTGAAGCACTTGGAGAGGGGGTTTCCAGTGTCCAATGTTGTAATTCATTTGAGTGGCTTGTTGTACGAAATAAGTATTCCCGATTGAGGATACCACCCCGCACATGATCAAAGTGCTATACAGCATAACCACATCTAATGGCGATGCTCTTCCAACTGCTGGTAAAGAACTATCACGTGTGCTCGCTCGACTTGATATGGCCTGCTTGTATGTACGGAACCTGCTCAAGTGAGCGAGGGTAGCTAAGACCGTACACATTGCTGCAACTCCAAACAGAATGTACCACTTTTTTACGTATGGAAATGCAAAATATGCAACAACTGGCGTTACGAAGAACAATATTACAAGTAACAAGCGCAGAATCACACAAATACTCTTCACCTGCGACCAGCAACTTGGCTTACCCGAATGCTCGCTGCTCTGGTCTTCATCGACGTCAGTGAGGGAAAGGCTATCCGAGTAGCCCTTCCTACACCTATCAATGCCATGCCTGCTATGAACACAGCTTTTTCTGTACTCCCAACGCATTCCTCCTCCCTTTATGGTGGCATTGATACCCCCGCAGCGCCGTATATGTGATTACCACAAGACCCTGCACCCATTTCCATGTGTTTTCAAAATAAGGTATATTTCGATTCAAGTTTGAAAATTCCTAAAACACAAAATCAGACACCAAGTGAAAAGATACAATCTATTATATCATCATAGTTTTCAAAGGATGTATAAAGTATCAACTCACCGTTGAGCTGAATATGCCAGACACTGCATGCATGATGAAACTTACAAAACTACTACTTCTCTTGCGGCGGCTGAGGAAAACAAGGAAAATTGGCAATATCCTATAAAGTCCACCCCATATATTCAAAAATGCAGCTGCATCATAGAAGCTCAGTTTCCAAACATCTGTCAGATAATTTTGCAACAGAAAGAAGCTGCCTTCCACCACTTTATCAGCCCACGCCAGAGCTTCAATCAATGGAAAAAATGTTTAGTCCATTATTTTAAAGAGAATGTAAATATACGTATACCAGGAGTTCCAAAGATTTTATTCTCTTTACCATTGCTTCTGATTATTCCTTTCATTGTAGAACAATTTTATACACCTTATGCTCCTTTAGAAGACGGGCTACGCCCTACAAAAAACGAGAGAAGAACTTCTGAAGGGTCAAATTCAAAGATCACTGTTAAATTTAGGAAAGAAGTGAATTGCACAACCACGCTACATTTGTGTCTATTTGTGTGTGTGTGTGTGTGTGTGTATTTGAGAGAGAGAGAGATAGAATGTAGGCTACCTGAGGGGATGGTGAGAGTCCTGGGGAATGGTAAGAGTCCTTACAAGCTTATTGAATTTCAATCTTATTCCTGTCTCTTGATGAGCTCGTCCCGTTCTGTATCATTTGTTTCCTTGTCTCTATATATTAGTAAAATTGATGATTGTTCACACCACATCTAAACTACCATCGCAATAATAATAGTATAAGATTATTTTACGGACTACTAGCTAATAAATTATAATACGTCAAGGTCATTAAAACCAATTGTAATAAATAAAAAACAGTTGACTTGACTTTGCGCCCAATAAGCACAAAACTGAAAGTAAATACATAAGCAGTAGAGGGGATAATAATAAAAAGACTAATCCAAGTCGAGCCATTTCCTTAATTTGTTTTACCATAAACAACTACTTCTTCTGCTAATTTTGTGGCGCTTGAGCATGTTATCCTGGCTGGCACTCGACTGCCATCACATGTGCAATAGATCTAATGTAGATCATAAACCATGATATATAAATAGAATCTAAGAGAATTAAATAATATTTTAAATCAATTGGAAATTTGATATAAAAGAGCTAGTGTTATTTTGAGAACTTTCGGAAAACATAAATTTATTGTAATTCGAGATAACATAAACAACAGTGTATAAGCTTGTATGTAATTATATAGAATTGAGGTTTAATAAAATTCCATTTTTTTGTAAAATTTACATGTGCATATTATGTATAAAATTAATACGTTTAACTTTATACACTCGTGTTTTGATTCGTAGATTTTCTTTATAACCCAACCCTATAATTATATATACTAACACAATAATTGCCCTTGCAAGTTCCATGAGTTTTTCCTACTATACAATTTTTATGGTCTTTTGATCAGACTGGTCCTTGTAATTGAAAAATGTATAGTTACATTTTACTGGTGAAAAAAATAGTATATGAGTATCTCGTAGAGATTATTGGAAATGGTTGAGATTGAAGTTAGATTCAATACAAAATTATCAATTTATGTGTAACATTTTTAATTTCTTCTTCAAAATTACTTTCGCGAAATAAAAGTTGAGTGGAAGACTAGAAAACAATAAATAACCTAATTAATTTTGCCGTAACCAAAGCCAATTTGTCGTCTAGGGTCGGTGTAGTTCTGTCTGTGGTTATGTATGCATTCTATTGTATATGTCAAATTGGTAAATGTTATGTATATATAAATTTGAATCATATATTCCCCTGGGTTCTTGTAATTATTCTTCGATATATCTTTGATAATTTTTAAATTATCTATTGAAATGAAATTATTTAATTTCAGTTGCAATTCAGTAACACGTGTAGTAATTAGTTAGTGGAAGCAATAATTCTCATTATTGGTTATATTTCTAAATAATTAAATTAAACTTTAGAGATTTAAATCTTTTGAAAATATATAATATTTTCGATGCACGGAGGGCAAATTTAGTATTCCCTCTATCCCATTTAAAATGTCTCACTTTCATTTTTGGGTTATCCCATTATAAATGTTTAATTCCATTTTAGGAAATAATTATCCATTCAAGTCAACCTATTTTTTATCACTTTAACTACTTTATATATTTTTCTTAAATACATGTGCCCAAAGAAAAATATGATATTTTAAATGGGATGGAGGGGTATTGATCGATCTTAATTTTGTTAGGGAAATAAATGCACAAGAACACCAAAGATTTATGTGGTTCGATCAATGAATAAGATCTACGTCCACGGGGAGAGAGAGAGTATTCGTGTATTGATAATATGAGGAGTGATTACAGAAAGTGTAGATGGCCTTTCCCGTCTAATCTAGCCTCTACTTATACATAATTATATTGACCTAAATCTCGAATCTAAGATTTCTTCTAAGATAGGATCTCAATCCTATCTCTTCTCCAATTATGATTCTCTTAGATATGACCGAGTCTTCTGCGTTCCCACCGGGTTTAGGAGTATTCTTGGGCGAACTTGTCAGGCGAGCTTAATGTCGAGCTTATTTATATTGGGCACGATGCTTGGGCTAGTGGTTGGGCGTATCCTATCACATCCCCCAAAAAAAAAAAAAGACGAGGTTTGAGGTCGTGATGGGTTTGGGGTTGTAGTTCACCGAGATTCGTGTATGGCGAAGTGGGCGCGATCGATGTTGTTCTTGTCTATCTTGACTCGGCTTGGTGTTGTTGAGGCTTTGAGTCGTATGTCATTTGGCGTCTGCCGATGTCATGTGTTCTTGTTTGTATATCTTACCGAGGCGTTTTGCGAAGTCACATTGTAACCCGGCGTCTTTGAGGTGTTTTACGAAGTCATGTTACTTGTTTCACCCGCTTAGGCGTTATGCGAGGTCTTGGTAGGCTTCACCGACGAGGCGTTATGCGAAGTCTTCATGCTCGACTTCACTGACGGTGTTATGCCAAGTTTCGAGGTGCATACATGGCGTCGTGGTTGAATGCATAATGTCGGGGCGAGTCGAGCGCGGGATGTATTGCCGATGTCGAACACGAGTGCATCATACGCATTTAATGCGCATTTAATCGATAACGGTTGGATTCGATAAAGTGTATATTGGCAATAACTTCCACGATCGCCTTTTCTCGTATCACTTTATTCGTTACCAACTTTCAAACTTCAAAAAAAAGTGTTTTTGCTTTCTGAAAAACGCAGAGTTCATAGCCATTGTTGTTCCTCGTCTAAGTTCATCGCATCCTCTTCGATCTTAATACCAAAAACCAGTAAGTTTTTATGGCATCTTCATCTCCTTCTTATTCTGAGGATTCTCACGGCCATGAAGGTCGTGTTGTGTCAGTGTCGTCACCGAATTATTCGGTGGATTTAGAAGTTTATACCTTTGATTTCCTCCTCTCTTTCGTGCGTAGAGTAGGATTCCCACCCTTCAGGGATCTTGGTAAAGTCTCTTCCATTTCTTCAATTTTGAATGCCTCTGCTATAGCAGATTTTGCTTCTAGATTTTTCATTCCGAAGTCTTTTGAATTTGTTGCTCCCCGTCCGGAGGATAGGGCTTGTGCCCCTCCGGATGGTTTTGTGATGGTTTACGAGCAACAGATGTTCGACATACCTCTTGCCCAAATAATGCCCAATTCTTTTCGGCATTTAACGGGTCTTGGTGTCTATTGCCCTCGGCATAATTTTCCTTTTACCCTGGGGCTCGTCCTCAGGTTTTTTCAATTAATGAGAATAACTTTTTCTTTTTCTTGTGTTGATTTCCCTTTATCGTATGCACTTCATCCTTGTAATCAAACGAAGGTAGTTCGTCCTCGTACGAAGGTATTCATCCTCGAAATAAATGAAGGTATTTCATCCTCGTATGAAGGTATTTCATCCTCGTACGAAGGTATTCATCCTCGAAATAAACGAAGGTATTTCATCCTCGTACGAAGGTATTCATCCTCGAAATAAACGAAGGTATTTCGTTCTCGTACGAAGGTATTCATCCTCGAAATAAACGAAGGTATTTCGTCCTCGTACGAAGGTATGAGTTCCTTTTTTGCCAAGTTTTATCGGGATGGGTGGTCCCTTTACGCGCGTTTAAAGTTCGTCTTCGTATTAAATGAAGGTAGTTCGTCCTCCGTCGAGGGTAGTTCGTCCTCCTTAGAGGGTATTATATCATGGAGAAGAGGTAGTATGCATAAGTGACAAATAAAACATGCGAGAAAAAGTTTTATTGATAGAAGACGACGTGACAACAGACACAAGACTCAAGACACGACCGGACAAACCAAAGATACGAGCGCACGGACTCGAATCGACACTTATGCAAAATATCTCTTGAGATGAATGATGTGCCGCGTGTTGGGTATTTGCTCACGGGATATATGGCGAGCTTATATGACCCTTGTCGAGGACTTCTTCGACCGGTAGGGTCCTTCCCATGTGGCTTCCAGTTCTGAGCTTTGCGGCTTCTCGACTTCATTATTTGAGTCGAGGTTGCCTACTTGGAATTATCGGGACTTTACACCGGTTGTAATACCGAGCTACTTGTTGCTTATACCGAGCTTCCTTAATGTGGCGAGGTCTCTCTTTCTTGAGCGGTCTAGATCGGCTCGTAGATTTTCCCCATTTGCTTTAGTTGAGAAGTGGATGGTGCGGGGGCTCGGCACTTCGATCTCTGCATGGATCACTGCTTCGGTTCCATACACCAAACTGTAGGGTGTTTCTCCATTCAATGTTGGAGGTGTTGTTCGCTACGACCATAGGACTTGTGGTAAGTTTGCCACCCAATCACCCTTGACTCGGTCGAGGCGAGTTTTCAGTCCTTTTACAATTGTCCTGTTAGTGACTTCGGTCTGACCGTTTGCTTGAGGGTGGGCCACCGAGGTGAATTTCTGTTGGATTTGAAGCTCTTGACACCACTCTTTGAATGCTTTATCCGTGAACTGTGTCCCATTATCCGAAAAAAGGATGTGAGGGATGCCGAAGCGGCACACGATGTTCTTCCAGACGAAGTTGAGGGTGTTTTTGCTCGTAATTTTTGCCAGGGGTTCGGCTTCCAACCACTTCGTGAAGTAGTCGATTGCGACAATCAAGAATTGAAATTATCCTGGAGCTTTGCAGAAAGGACCTACAATATGAATCCCCCATTGTATAAACGGCCATGAGCTTTGCATGCTGGCGAGGTCGGTTTGAGGCGACCGACGCGTTCCATGAATTTGGCACTTTGGACACTTCTTCACGAGATCAATTAAGTTTTGGAACATTGTTGGCCAATAGTATCCCCATCGCATGACCTTCTTTGATAGAGCGAGGTCGGTGTGACTTCGCATGATCCTTCATGTACTTCCGTAGTACGTAATCAGCTCGGTTTGGATCTAGGCACCTTAGGAGAGGTTGGAGGTATGATTTTCTATAGAAATTCCTGCTCAAGTGTATACCGCAGATTTGCTCAAGATTTTCCTAACCGAGCACATCGTGAGGTAGCTCGCCTTTCTCCGGTATTCTCGAATGGGAGTCATCCAATGGGTTCCTCATCGAGATCATGTTGACTTGACTCGGTGTCGACATCGCCTATGCTCTGTTTTGGACTTCTTCTCGGGCAATTTTGTTGTACGAGGCCAATTTACTTAAGACATCACCTCGGCTATTTTGCTCCTTGGGATCTGAACTAGCGGAAGTGTGAGAAAGCTTGTTGTAGGCTTTGGCTTTTCAAGGTATTTCTTCATCCTGTTGCCTTTTGCCTCGTATTTCCTAACATGTGACTCATTATGACTTGAGAGTCACCGTGAACTTCTGCTGCTCGTGCACTGGGCTTTGAGTTAGGCGAAGTCCCGCAATTAAGGCCTCGTATTCTACTTGCGTTTTCGTATTTTGAATGCGAACCGTGCGTGAGGTGATCTCTTGGCCATCCGGTCCTAGGAATAGGATACCGCTCCACCTGCTTTCCCGGCCCCATCAGCGTAGACTTGTCGGCAATCCTCGGTGTTTTATCTATTGGTTCGGCTTGCATCGTCGTCACGGACTCGGTGAGCTTGGTTTCTCGGCAAGTTAGCCTCGACAAGGAAGTGCGCTGGGCGACCGCCTTGATGGCTCGCGTGGGAAAAAGATATATCGTGTTCGCCCAATTCAATTGCCCACTTCGCAATTCTCTACGAAACTTCGGTTTTGTCAATACTTGCAGTGGGTGATCGATGAGAACTTGTATGGGATGTGCATGGAAGTATGGGCGTAATCTCCTTGCGGCATTTACTAATGCCGAGCGAGCTTCTCAAAGGTTGGTACCTTGTTTACGGTCCTTTTAATGCTCGGTGATGAAATACACGGGGTCGACGTCCTTCCTCTCGTGCAAGGCGCACTTATGGTTTCGTCCGAGGCGGCGGTATAGGAAAGGACCTCTCCTTCTTCGGGACGGATAGAATGGGGAGTTTTGCGAGGTAGTTCTTGAGATCTTCAAAGGCGGACTTGTGTATATCATTCGTGAGAACTCCCGAGCCTTTTGAGTATTTTGAAGAATGGCATTGCTTATCCGCGGCTTTTTGAAAGCGGCTTAGTGTGGCTATGCAGCCCGTCAACTTATGTACGTCGTGGATTTTCTTGACACCTTCATCTCACGATGGTTTGAACCTTGGACGGGTTGGCTTTTAATCCTCCTGTGAAACCCAACACCCCGAAATTTTCGGTGAGCTATGACGTGCACTTACGGGGTTTAGCTTGAGTTGACCTTTCTAAGTAAGCGAGGATGATCACGAGGTCGGCAACGCATGCGGTTTCCTCCTTGCTTTTGACGACGATGTCGTCTACGTACACTTCTATATTCTATTCTATGTAGGGCTGGAATATTTTGTCCACCATTCTTTGATAGGTAGCCCCTGCGTTCTTGAGTCCGAATGGCATTTTCTTATATGCAAAGACTCCGAAGTCTGTAATGAAGGCTGTTTTGGCCGCGTCTTCGTCATCCATCAAGACTTGGTGATATCCCTTGTATAATTCCAAAGAGCTGAAGACTTCGTATCCGACCAAAGCGTCGACCTTCTTGTCGATGTTGGGAAGGGGGTAGCAGTCCTTCGGGCAATGTTTGTTGAGATCAGTGTAATCGATGCACATTCGCCATCCCCCTCCTCTTTTCTTCACCATCACCGGGTTTGCTATCCAAGTCGGATACTTGACTTCGAATAATATGTGGGCTTTTAATAATTGATTCACCTCGTCATGGATGACTTGATTTCGTTCAGCTGCAAAAATTCGTTGCTTTTGCTAGACTGGTTTCACACTCGGGTCAATATTGAGCCGGTGGGTGATGATACTTGGTGAGACTCCGACCATGTCGAGGGACAACCAAGCAAACACGTCTCTGAATTCCCTTAGGAGTTGGATAATCTGCTTCCTTAACTGAGGTGTCCTGGTAGAACCAACTTTGACGACCTTGAATGGCTCGTCTTCATACAATGCGACCTCCTCTACCGAGTTCTCGGGGGCAGACGGCGTCATTCCCGGTTCCAACTCCTCGGGTTTCTTTAATTGCTAAGTTCATGGTGCGGGACCGAAGTCCTGACCTCTCGAGCGACTGCATGCATTCCTTAGCTTGCTTACAGTCTCCCGGATTACGGCTACCCTCCTCTTGTGGGATTTTCATTGTCGGTGGTAGGTTGAGCACACCGCCTCACATGTTTAGCCGCCTCGTCCAGTATGATGTTGTGCGGCGAGTGGGCACGACCACGAAGCTGTACCACCTTTGTAGAGCTCGTCGGTGCTCTTCCCTCTTGTGGGTGGGTCGATCACTCCGTCGGGCGCGTTTCTTCTGTCTGAAGCTTGGAGTGGTAGCGGTGCACATGCGGCGCACCTCCTCTACTCCTAACTTGTCAAAGCATTCCTTGAAGAGAATGCTCACCGATGCACCACTATCGATGTATACGCGTTTCACCAACTTGTTTGCGACCATCGCACGGATCACGGCGCATCCCGGTGGGGCACTACAATGAGTACGGGTCGTCCTCGAGAAGGTGATCGCCTCGTCCGCGCGAACCTCTTGTTGTGAGTTCGTTGGTATGGGGACTTGAGCTTGACCTTGAGGAGGACTTTGTAACTCCACGGAGCCCGTGATGGTGGAGATGACCCCGTCGTATTGGGGTTCGTCGTCTCCTTCTTCGTCGGTGTCGCGCTTCGTTTTCTTGTGGGGGGCACAATTTCCCCTCCTTTCTTGCCTCCTCTTCTTCTGACTTCGGTTGGGGGCTTCAGTCTTGGCGATTCGTTGGCCTTGCCCTTTGTACTTTTTCAGACTCGTCGCACCAACATCTCGATTTCTCCCATGAGATCTCTGCACTCCTCAGAAGTGTCGTGCCCATAGTCCTTGTGGAAGGAGCAATGTTTGTCCTTGAATCGGTGTTTTGACCCCCCAGTCATTGGTCGAGGCTTCTCGAACATATTCGTATGGAGCTCGTAGATCTCCGCTCGTGGCTTCGTCAGAGGAGTGTACTGGGGTTGCCCCGAGGTGGTACGCGGTCCGAGCCTGGACTCCATTGGACGACGTATTCTCTCCAAGGCACTTCGTCGGCCTTGGCTTTGATCTCCCCGTCCCTCGTCTCTCCTTCCTCTGTCAGAGGGTTCCGCCTTCTCTGCTTCGTGCTTCTTTCTATCAGCCTCGTCCGCTTTGGCGAACCGATCGGCGATGCGCCACAATTCTGTCGCAGTACGGGGTTCATACTTGACGATCTCTTTGTATAGGGCCCCCGGCAAGATGTCGATCTGGAAGGCCGAGATGATAAGGAGATCATTTATGTCTTCGACTTTCAGGCTCTCCTTGTTGAACCTGGTCATAAAGTCGCTGATGGACTCGTTCCGTCCTTGCCTCAAGGTGAGGAGATGTGCCGACGATGTTTTTGACTCAGCCTTCTGGAAGAACCTTCGATGAAAGGCCGCCATTAGGTCGCGGTAGGATCCAATGCTTCCGGGAGGCAGACTGTCTAACCACCGGTGGGCGTTGTCGACTAGCAACTCCGGGAAGAGTTCGCACATGTGAATTGTGTCGGCGTTGGTTGATCATGTTATCTGGGCTGCGAGAGAAGTTCTCATGTCCCTTAGTCCGTCGTAGGGGCGATGCTCGGCACCGATATTTATCTGGGAGTGGGGTGTCGAGTATCTCGTTTGAGAACGGGGTGACTATATTCTCGTACCCGTCAAAGCCGTCCTCTGGAGAGTGGGGCGGAATTCGTCGACCGAACTTGTTTCGATGACCAGGACCGACCTCGCGGCGGTCACGACGTCCTTTCCCGCGTTGTTCGTCCGTTGCGCGGTTGGTTTGGGCCCCAACTCGTGCAGATGTATGAGCGCCCATGACTTGGATGCTGGGGGATCCACCTCGTCGTGGTGCCTCGTGTTTAGGCGAAGCTTGACGCCTTTCTTCTGGATCGACCGACCTTGTGCTTGGTGAGATATTGGAGGAAGCTCTCCTTGTTTTCTCAAGAAACCCTTCGACGCGTCGTCGAGGTTTATTCTTGGAGCTGGAGGTTCTCCTTGGTTCTTTGTTGCGATCTCATTCGCTTTGGTATTCTCTTCTGCGCATGCGGAGACGGCCGTGCTTCGTCGAGATTTTGGATATGCCTTCGGGGTCTCTTCTCGACCAAGCTCTTCCCGAGCTCGGCGCGCCTACGCGCCGTTGTTTACATTATTCTGCTGCGACTCTGGATGCATGACTTCTGGTATACATTGTATTAATTGATTCCCTGTAAACAATAGTTGATCGAAAACACAAGATTTCGTTTCCCACAGACGGCGCCAGTGATCGATCTTAATTTTGTTTGGGAAATAAATGCACAAGAACCCCAAAGATTTACGTGGTTCGATCTATGAATAAGATCTACGTCCACGGGGAGAGAGAGAGAGTATTCGTGTATTGATAATATGAGGAGTGATTACAGAAAGTGTAGATGGCCTTTCCCGTCTAATCTAGCCTCTATTTATACATAATTATATTGACCTAGATCTCGAATCTAAGATTTCTTCTAAGATAGGATCTCAATCCTATCTCTTCTCCAATTATGATTCTCTTAGATATGGCCGAGTCTTCTGCGTTCCCACTGGTTTAGGAGTCTTCTTGGGCGAACTTGTGCAGGCCGAGCTTAATGTCAGGCTTATTTATATTGGGCCTGATGCTTGGGCCTGACAGTTGAGCCGTATCCTATCAGGTATAATACTAAGACTAAAATTTCGGTTGATTGAGATAAGTGGATTGAGGTTTAACCACCATGCACGAGAATAGTTATAATTAAAATAAAAAATAATTATAACTAAAATTAGAAAAATATATATCTAAATATGAAATGTAAAATAGTATAGATTTCAAATCTTTCTTTTTATGCAACATTCATAATTTTATTACAAAAAAATATTGACAATTAACAAAATAAAATATTTATGAGCAAGTTTCGATGTACCTCTGATATGAAATTAAAAAATATAGTACATTAACAAAATTTGTAATTTTGTTTTAAATTGTTAGTTTTCTTATTTGGTGAGATGGTTGGTATATAACTTTAAATGAACCAATCTACTTTTTTCATGTCTTGTAATATCCCAAATTTTCGAACATAGTTCAAACTCGAATTTAGTTTTGAGATTTAATTTCCATCTTTAAATGGGAACACACACTTAAAAGAAAGAAAATCAATCATTTACTTTTTGAATCTCATAAGTATCAAAAGAATAAAAAAGAATGGGATTTTTTCTCAATTCAAATTTCTTCCACTATAATATTTTCTCATACTTTTCTAGATTTAACTATTCATGGACCTCATTATCATAATACCAACTTCTTTTAAATATTTCATATTTACACATTTTATATATTGATGGGTCCCGCTGGATACGATCTGGTGTATGAAGAGAGGGGAATACACCAGTAAGACAAATTAAAACTTTTCTTTTATCAAGGCGGTAGCTACAGCGATGGTGTCGGATAACTGCGGTCCGATACTAATGGCGATGCTGGCGATCGATTCGGATAAATGGAGTCTTGAGTTGAGTGATATCAGTTAGCAAACCTCATCGATCACGAGACGCCTAGTCAGTTGGACTGATAATTGACGTGCTTGAGGAATATGGTAGTTACTGGTTTGCCTTAGAAAACTGCTTCATAAAACTTAAATCAGATATTGTTTAAACAGTTTCCAGTTTGTCTCTTTTAGTATCAAACAGACACTGATAAGAGTGTTTCAAATTGATGCTGTGTTATTGTGTGCCGATGATAACAGTTCAATAACATGCAATAAAAAGTGCAGTACTGAAATTAAAGACCACGTTGATTTTAACGTGGTTCGGAGAGATCAACTCATACGTCCACGGACTGATTGCTCAGTCAATCAATCCATTAACTCGAGATTGAGTCTTGTTTACGGGAACAAGAATAAACTAGTTACTAAGATCACCTTAAAGTATCCCGCCTAACTCGACGTTCATTTTCTATGCTTGCTGATGCTAGGAAACCCTGACTACTCTCTGCGAGCAGTCGTGACAACCTTCTAGCTTGCAGGTGCTAGAAAATCAAGCTTTCAGCAACTGACACTTTGTTGCTTACTGGCCCAAACTCCTACTTAATTTTGGGGGTTTTGTAGTCCAACTATATCTGAGTTGATACTTGCGTCAAACTCAGCAAATCTAGGCTTGAAATATTACAAGAGAATATCCTAGATATAAGGAAGTGTAAGTAGTAATCTCGAGTTGATAAGAATGATAACTCATGAGATATATTGGTAGCACTGTGAATTTTCTTCTTCGAAATCGTTGTTTGAATGCACTTTGGCTTTGAGCTTTGATTGCTTTGAGTATTAGATTGTGCAGCGTTTCGGTACCTTCATAGGTTGGATTCTGCACATATATATAGGGAAAGATAAGAATAGAACCATTGGAGGGATTGCTATTCAAATTCTTCTATTTTGTCTTTAGAAAACTTTACCGTGAATCTTGTATGTTGTTGTCAGATGTCTGCATCATCGTACACTGTAGCTCTACAACTCTGAAAATATGATATGATTTATCAGAATTCTCTGCAGATACGCTACAACACGTGTCGAGTCAAAGACTCAAGGTAAAAGAAACTTCGTGTTTCTTCAGTCGATGAAACTTCGTGTTTTATCAGCTTTGACTCGAGCTTGATGATCCTAGATTTCTCCATCTTTATCGCCATGCGGACTTCCATCTTTTATCAACTTTGAACTCATGAGTCAATATGCAACAACAGCTTGATGTAGATATAGCCAGCTTTGATCTTCTATCAACCAGTTTTGACTACTGGTACATAGCTTTGACTTCTGATACTCAGCTTTGACTTCCGCTCAGTCAGTTAGCTTGCCTGAAATGATAGTTAGTCATTTCTTCAACTCATTCTTATCAGCAGCACTGAGTCTTCAGTCTTCGACTTCGCTCTTATATCAGTTGTTCATCAGTATTGTTTCCCTTCAGTTTTCAAACTTTAATTGACCTTCCTTCAGTCTTCCGACTTCAGCACGCGATCATTCGGTCAGCTTCTCTTTGGTTGCACTGGTACTAATACTTATCAGAAAGGGTTGACATTGTACTGCTTTGAACTTCTTCGATTTTAGATCATCCAAGTGGTAGTTCTCACTAAACTTGAAACATAAACTTCCAACTTGAAAATAAGTTAGCAGCATTTGTTACTTCAGCAAGGCAGTCGTTAGAGGTTGTGGGATCTGATCAAAACACACAGCTAAGATTTATGAATTCCCGACACTTAGGAATATTCCCAACATATATGTTTTAAATTTTATATTTATATTTAACTTGAATAAAATACATTTTATATATGTTTTAAATTTTATATTTATATTAACTTGAATAAAATTGAATTATATATTAATGAATTAGTACTTGTAAATAATATGCGATAATTAAAAAAATTAATAATTGTACTAAAAAGCATAAAATTCAATTTTTATTGTAAGAGAAATCGCTACAATACGTTACACACAACTTACTAAAAACAAAATAGAAGTTCACACAATAAGTAAATTTAAATACGAAATGAAAAGACACATAAAATTTAATGAAGAAATCATTAATTACTGTCGAATCGTGCCCACATGTGCTCAACCAAGTCGGATCAAAGTTACTAATGTGTTTTCCTATCGCAAAATTTTAGCAACTCTCACGCGGTACTCATTGAATCTATCCGTCGAACCTTGATTTATTTCCTCTTCAATATTGTTGCTCACATCATTTGGTTCCTCGTCTACCCATTCACTTGTTATTTCTCCCTCATCTTCTATTATTATATTATGTAAAATAATGCAATCAAACATAATATCTTTGATGTTTTCTCTGTACCAACTGCGACTTGGACCTCCAACCATTGTCCAATGAGCTTAGAGAACCCCAAATGCTCTTTCAACATCCTTTTCTTACAGCTTATTGCATTACCTTAAACTTTCTCTTTGGATCTTAGGACATTGGAAGCTCTTAACGAAATATGTCCATTCGGGATAGATACCATATGTTATGTAGTATCCATGATCATACTTTGTGCCGTTTACTATGAAGCAGACTTCCGATGTCTGTCCCCGCATGATCGTTGTTGAACAACAAAGGTTGTTTAAGCACGTTGATGTCATTGTTTGATCCTGCAACTCCAAAAAAACATGCCATATCCACAAATCTTGAGACACAACTGCTTCAAACATAATTGTTGGGACTTCATGATCGCCACGAGTGAACTGATTTTTCCATGCTATCGGGAAATTCTTCCATCGCCAAAGCATGCAATCAAGACTAAGCATACCAGGAAAGCCATGCTTCTGCTCATGCATTTCCATCAACCGTTGATGGTCAACAACAATCGTTTTCTCAAGTAGCGTGGACCAAAAATTTCAATCACACATTGACAAAAGTTACGCTAGCAGTCGTAGCCCATTGTTTGAAATATGTAAGTACTCATCGGCTGAGCCACCATATACCAATTGCCTAATCACATTCATGTATTTTTGCAATGGCGTGAAACATTTATTCCCCATTGAGTCGGCTCTATGTTGGAAATATACGTTGTCGCTTCCAATGAATTCATTATGCGAGTGAATAACTCTTTGCGCATCCGAAATTATCGACAAAATACATTGGACCCCATGTTGGATTATCATAGAAGTAATCCTTCATAAGCCGTTGGTGTGCCCCATCTCGATCCCGCGACACGTATCTTATTGAGCATCAACTCTGTTGTAAGAGTGCTTGTTGCATAAGTTTTTCGCTAGTGTCATCCTCCAATAATTGACTAATGATGTGTTGATTTCATCACTATCAATATGAGATGAAGACATCGTTGAAAATTAGAGGTGAAGTGTATATATAGAAAAGTAGATAACAAAAAGAAATCACGAAAACTAAGAATCGATATAATTGTAATGGTGAAAACAAATGAGTATGAGATACATATTCATAGATAATGAAATTTAGTTACCGTTGGAAAATAACGAATACTTCCAACAAATCAATACAAAATACAT
The DNA here is from genome assembly GCA_036937905.1 of Salvia rosmarinus. Lineage (NCBI taxonomy): Eukaryota > Viridiplantae > Streptophyta > Magnoliopsida > Lamiales > Lamiaceae > Salvia > Salvia rosmarinus. The sequence goes on along the minus strand of CM072822.1, from coordinate 18,791,883 downwards.
ATAAAAAATCCAAAAGATAACATTGATCAAAAAATGAAATGAAATTGGAAAAAATAAACAGAATTTTTATTTTCAAAAATAAAAATAAAAATAAAAAATAAAACATCAATGGCAACGATCACATTGACTGGGAGAAAAAAGAAGGGTTAATTATAGTTTATGACCTCAATTTTGAGCGCTTTTTAGTTTATGGATCTCAACTTTCAAAATTAGTAAATATCATGAGCTTTGATAATATATTAATTTATGGTCCGAATCAATTTTCTAGTGTCGGAATGCTAAGTAGGATGGCTTCTTATTTGAGGTGATATTTTTTTCTACCTCTATATTCAAAATGTCGACATGCTAAGTATAAATCTTTCACTTTTCTTCACTTAAGATGGAATGAAGTTCTCAAATCCATCACTAATCTTGTTCTTGTAATTGAAGGAAATTCTTACTTCTATGTGTTCTTTCGTAAAAGGGATCATCGTCCTATAAAGTCTATGTTACTTTGTTTGAACTAGCATGCTCATCATCATAATCAACTTTGTGGTTTGAAGTAAAACTTCAAATATTAAATACGTAGCTCATTTATGCATGTATTTCGTTGAATTTCAAGAATTCAACATATCGTATTGACAAATAAATGTCCAATCTCAATCATTTTAAAACATGAAAAATCATAACTTTGTTCATAATAATGAACCCTTATTACATTCCAGAAATTCAAACATTTCATCTTTGGCATATCATGCCAAAACTTTCTCATATCATTGTCATCATCTTTCTTATATCCTCCTTCTTTTCATAACTTTCTTGACAAATCATTGTCACAACGTTCATTCTCAACCTTTCTCATAGCTTTCATTTCTTTTGAAAGATCATATCAATCATCATCCACTTCACAACATAATATTTCATTTGCAACATTTGCAATAACTTCCATCTTAAATAAATTCACATAATTTTCATTTCACTTGAAAAAAATATTTCACTTTCACACTTTTCGTTTCAAAATCAAGAAAAATAATTTATCTATCATAAATCAAATCCTTTAAGTTTTCCTTAAATATGCAGTCCCATTCCTGCATATTGTTGGAATCCTTTGAGCTTTCCTTAAATATGCAGTCTCATACCTGCATATTGTGAGAATCTCTTTTATTTCCAAAAACTTTTGCGAATAAAAACATTTCCATCCTTTTTCACTTTCAAACTTTTGAAAAAAAATCATTTACCTCATTCCAGTTGAGCTTGATGTGATGGAGTGTTGAGCATTGTCACCGATCTCTAAAGTCTAATGACTCAATCTAGACTTAACCTTAAAGAAGATTTTGGGTTCAAGAGCGAATGGCTCGATACCACTCTGTCACGACCCCTAAATCCTAAGTCACGATTTAAAAGGTTGTAACTCTAAACAGGATAATTATACTGAGAGATTCTTTTAACAATAAAGCAGTAAAACATATGTCAAGTATATTCTTGGACTTTAGTACATAAATTTAGGTTCTTGCAATGAAGACATGTGATAAGTACATATGACGATGTACTATCAAGGTATAAACTTTTCAATGACAATAATCCTATTGCTCAACACCGCTCCATCCATCATCTCGCTCAACTGCACATTTAAAACAAACATGCGGTGAGTACAAGAATGCACTCGGTGGACTCATGCCAAAACATTTTATCATTTGAAGATTACACCGCCACATCATGGAAAGACACAGGGTTTTAGTTGAAATGCCTCGTGCTTACTAAAATCATTTTCATCATTTCTCAAAATTATCGTCGGCGGACATTTTTCTTGGTGTGTATGATCCGTATCCCTTATCATCATTTCATCATATCATCATAGTCGAAAGTCGTGAGGGAGGCCTCCCTCTACGACCCCGTGACCGACCGTGAATGTCCTTCTGACAAAGACACAGTCACCTTAGGTGTATCGTTAATCTGGCGGTATAAGCCTTCCGGCATAGGATCCGATATCGATTTTCATTCATAAGTTGGGAGCGACCCAACACATTCATATAATTCATTCCGGATAGGATACATACACAAAACATAAACATTTTTGGCAGGTAATCATGTAAACATTTTATCAACAGTTGAAATAAGCATCGTAAATAAATATTTCAAAAGCATTTTATTTTTGAGTAGAGTAAAGCCCACCTGGACTATTGTTCGTCTTAAACTTGAGTATTCGTCAACGTCCGGCCATCGCGTCCGCGTCCACACCTTTACGTCAAAACGATGTTTTAGTACATCGTTCACGTTTCTCGAGACTCTCAAAGTCTAGAATAAACTTCGATATTCTATATCGATATAAACTGAATTCCTTAATGAATTCTATACGCTTTTCAATTCGTATTTCAATTGAATAGTTTTCGTTCTTGAGACACGTTCAACCGTGTCGTTTTAACCTTTTCGGTCTAAGCGTTCGGCGTGTTTATCGTTTCTCGATATAAGGATTTCAATTATGAAATATTTTCTTACTAATGAGGTTTCTCACTAAATTAGTACGCCTTACAGCGTATTAACGTATTTATCGAGCGTGTTTCGTGCGTTGACTTTAAAAGTCAACAATTTTGACTTTCAATAGTAATTTCTTTCTAATTCATGTTATAAATCGATTTCCAATCGATTAATTTTTCATAAAGTCCTAATTCTCGATTTTTCACGTAAATCGATGAACTTTATTAATATTTTTCTTAAATATTAATCCATTTATCCATAAATCTTTATTATTCATTTATAACGTTATTAAATATAACGTTTCGTTATAAACATAGTGATCTACTTTTATAAAATTTTATAAATCCCAAATATGTCCAAAATAATATTTAGACATGTAATATATTATTACTCTTAATTAGAAAGGATTTAAAATCCTTATAATTCCTTTAATGCTCTCAGTAATCCTTAAAATTACCAATGATTTCAAAAAATTCTAAATTCATATAGTGTATTATTATACACTTATGGTCATTAATATGTATTAATATCATCCATATAACCATCGATCATCACCCTATTCACATAAGGCATATTTCACCTAGGGGTTCCAACACTTAGTCAAATTTTAAGTGTTTGAAAATCAGAAAACGACTTAAAATTAACCCAGTGACGTGCTTTGACGATTCATAACTCTCGATTCGAATCGTATGGTCGCACAAAGATACATTCTGGAAACCTCTAAACATGTACTACAAGTTCTAAGAATGAATTAAATCCAAAGAGTCATGGTTCGGAGATATAGGGTCTCAAAGTGGGCAACTCAAACTGACTTCCATACTTTGAAAATTTTTCAGAATTTCCAGATTTAGCTTAACAACGAGGGGTTTTCAGAATTTCCAGATTTCTCAAAACGTTAACGTTTGAAAACGTTGCAAAACGTTCATTATCGACTCATCTCGAAATGGTTGTCGTCACTTTATTAAAATATTCCATTAATAATGGAATTTAATTCTAAGCTTGATTGCTTAGAAAAATTTACGACGTTTTAACTATCGATACGAAATCGATGTTAAAGTAATACTGTCGATACGCTTTATAAACTTCATTTCCTTAATTCACGATTCTCAGTGAATATAAAATAGGAATTCATTCCTTCGTAAATAATCGAAATCATTATTCGATATCTTATGGATTGAATCATCTCAGCGAATTCCTAATTTACGGGTTTTAAATACCGTAATTAGGCATCAAATTTTGCGGGATATTACATCCTACCCCCCTTAAAAGAAATTTCATCCCGAAATTTGCATACCTCATAAAGTATGGGTATCTTAACATCATAACTTTCCACGTGTTTTCATTTTGTCCATGGTTTTTCCATTGGATTTTCATTAAAAGACCCGAACTTGCTTCTTTAATCGTTGAATCGTACGATCAAATCAGTCGTAGATTTTCATCATAACTCATCTGAGTCAAAGGTCACGTCATCATGTTGGTTTTCGTGAATTGGGAAATTTTCGTATTTCCTTAACTGTGACACGAGGAAAACATTTCGTACTTTCCCCCAAATGTGGTGGAAATACCAAGCTATAGGCTACTAGGCCTATCATTGTTAGGAGCTCGTGGGTCCTATAAAGCGTGATCTAATCATTCTTTGCACCGAATCCTTATAATTTCTCTCAATGGAGAAACCTTAAGAAATTTTAATTCGCATTTAAAATGTAGTTCAAAATTACGCGTATCGTAAAGACTTTGTCTGTCCTTAGCTTTTCTTATTCTTTGCCTTATTGGGCAGATATCTTAGTCGTTTCCCTTACGACGTCGGGACCTTATACCTTCTCTTACCTACTCTATTACAATAAAGTGGTGGTCAATACTTCTTTCCGCAATATGCCTCATAAGGCTATATTGATCGTTATTTGGTAGTTATGGTCGTACGTAAACTTACCAAGTGGTACAATACGTTCCCACTTACACTTTGATCTAACACTTATGTTCCCCTTGTATCCTTAAACATTTGGGTTGTCTTTTCTGATTGTCTATCTATCTGTGAGTGGACATCCACGTTAAGAGTCAATCTCGTATCTAACTCCTTTTTATGAGTTAGTTCAAAATCTAGGGGTACTCTTGAAGTCTCTATCTGAACTGATAGGTTTTGTTACTCCTTGTAAATATACGATTTCCTTTATATCTGTTCGAGTTAACTTATTGGATCTACGAGTTATCTGAATAGGCAAAGTCAAACATAATTGGTGAGTCATTTCACTATTTCCCATATATCAGTGTTGCTTCTTTATGACTTTGGTAAAATCTGTCATAAGATCCATTGCTATATCATTCCATTCTCATTTGTGTATCTTTAGAGATTATAATCTCTTATAAGGCCTTTGATACAATGCCTTTATTTGTTGGTAACCGAGACACTGTTTGACAATCATGGTTACATCTCATTTCATTCCTTGCTATCTAACTTTTCTCGTAAATCATAATACATCTTAATAATGCCTGGTGGGGCGATATGAGAAGGATTATGAACTTCATTCATGATTTCATTTCTAAGCTTATTATTGCTTGAAAATGTATGTATATATCTCTTTTTAGACAATATAACATTATACAGTTCCTTAAAATATCCTTTAGCTCTTCATTGCTTATTTTAATTTTATTCTCTTCTATCTTCATTCTCTCTTTTAGTCATATATCACCTTGGTTGTGAGGGTACCACTTACGTTAGTCCTTGATTTCCGACTATTTACATTCTCGTTTTCTTAACCTTTCGATGAGTTTTCCTTTTCTATAAGGACATACCATGATTTAGGTGAATTTATATCTTAGGCATTAGATTCTACATTAACTGCTCATAGGTGATCATTTATCATATTTATAATCTTTTCTTGATTTGAGCCATCCTTTCTATCATGTATCCAAGTTTCTTTGCTCGAAGAATAAGTTCAAACTTTTGTAAATTGTGAAGGGTTCTTAATTTATTGTTATAGGAGTAAAATTTCCAAGACTTGGTATTTATACCATCACACTATTTCAAGTCATGAGTTGGGAAATTATATTCATGTGGCCTAAGTCATTGTGATGCATAAGTTATTATCTTTCTCATATTAATACATAGCCTTTCTTTCATTAATCCATGTAATTTTGATTCTATTTTGGGTAACTATCTTATCGGTCTTGTTACCTTAGAGTTCTTAATGGATCTCTAATAGTAGTTAATCAATCTATAAAATTCCTAATCTTATTTTAGGTCATTGGCGTCTTTCATCTTTAATTGTTTTGTCCTTTGTCAGATTTACATTGTTCTCTTTTAAAGACACCTATGTGCCTGAGGAATATTTCTCTTTTAAGCCGAAATTTAGAAAACTGTACTTGGTAAAATTTTGCCCGGCTCTGAAAAGTCGTAAGACAGCCCTTCGATTTTCTTTATGTTCTTTCTCGTCATTTGAATAGATAAGAACATCATCCATGAGGATTGAGATAAAAATTTTCGAGGTATGTGTGAAACACTCGATTTTTGAGGTTCATGAACAGGGCTGGTGCATTGGTTAGTCCGAATGGCGTAACTATTATCTCATAGTAACCATATCTTATTCAGAACAATTCATTTCCGTATTTCGGATGCCATTCTTCAAGACCATATAATATTACATCATAATGCCTCAGTGAGGACTTTTCATACATTACTTACGAGGGTCGGTCTACGGTGACCGATTCTAGGCGTCTAGCTCTTTTTACACTCAAAACTTTGACATTTCTTCACCATATTCATAAACTCTTCCAAACTACGTTTATTTTACCTATTATAATCACATCATTTTCATTATAAACCATTATCTACATATAAGTCTTATATGTTCCTAAGATTCTATGTCTTTGAATGACCTTTGTTGGAGTCGTACCTTTCGTTTAGAAACTTGTCTATTTCTCGTTACGTTTTTACCTCATATATCCGACGATATTTCTCTTTCAAAGAGCCAGGGGTCACATTGCTCCCTGTTTCTTCTTTTACCAGTGTGTGTTACTTTTATCGAAAAGTATGGTCGAGTTGGTAGTGGTAATTCTCCTAATCTTGAGGCGATAAGATCCCGCCTTTTGCCATTCTCGTCTCTTTCGGTACAATTGACGCACGGGGCGTGGGGCGGCGTTTGGAATATCGGTACAACCATTCCTTTATGCCGTGCGGTGTAACTTGCCAAGGACTAGGACAAGTACTCGTAGGTGCCGTTCCATCGCATTATGAGTATACTTGAGCACATTGACAAATCTGGTAAGTGCGCGGACTTTGGAATTTTCTCATGGAGAAATTATTCTTTTGATACTTCTTTTGCAAAACCACGCCAATCATTTGGTAAACGATGGATAAGTTCTTTGGATACCATCCTCATGATCAACTCCATAATTACGAGCATCCTTCCAACGATGTAGGAATTCTTCCAAAACCGTCCTAAACCCATGTCTTGTTTATGATAAAAGGGCGATCGTTCGTGCGAGTTATAACTTGTAGGCCTTGGGATTAACATTTTACTAAATCGGACTCCATTTTCTTGCCATACAGTAAGCAGATAGTTCTAGATGAGCCAACCTTAATTTTAAAGCAATTGAGGATCTAAAATTCCGTCATGTAGAATTTCAAATGGAGACTATGTCCATGTTTGAATCACGTGGGTGACATCTATTTTGAAACTTTTGTCTTTAGAATTATATCTATATTCCACATAGATATAATGATCCACATCATTGGATAAAACCTTGGCGATTCTAGGTTCAATTCTAAGCTTGAGCAACACTTGTGATGGTCGGAATTCTCGTATAGGTAAGGAGATTCTAAATCTTCATTCGCTTACCCTAATTTGGGTTCTATCGCTTCTTCATACTTGTATGATGTCAAAAAAGCGAAGCATCTATATTGAACAAAATTTTATAGGTATTAGAAATTTTTCTCATACTTATCGAGCCTCCGGTTTTTATGTTCGATTCGATTTTCGGTCTGAGCATAGGTTATGTCTACGGTGTTCCGTCTATTCAAGTAACATCTTTTCATATGTCATTGTCCTTTCCATTGAGACATTATGTTCCTTGCTATGGCCTTCTGTTGCATCATTCACCCTATACTTCTTGGTATCAGTCTCGTTATGCATTTACCAATAGCATTTTGTGATTAGGTCTACATCAACCTATCCTTTGATATTGATATATTTCGATAACTAAGTCTCATCTTAGAGATCGTCATGTCTCTATCACTATCATTCATTCCTAATCCAGTATGAATGATTTATTCCCTTTTCACTTTATCGATCTTAGGAATATATTTCTCATATATCCTTACTTTAAACTCCTTTCTAGAGAAATCCTTGTCTTGGCATTTAGTGCCATCATTTGTAATATCCCTTTTGGATATCGTCATTTCTTCTTAATCTTTTATTGATTCATCATGCAATTTCGCATAAGATAAAATCATTTGTCCACTTGGGATGTATTATACTTTTGCTTTGACGTCGAATATCTTTACCATTTTCTCGACATTCAATGATTTCTTCATTTCCATGTCGAGATACTTAATACCCCAATTTATTGATCGTCACAAAAGTATGGGGTAAGATTTACAATTAGGTCCACTTTAAGATCCTTCCATGTGAATCTTTCCTATGTTCTCTTGGATGTATTTCCTTTGCAAGATCTATAGAAACTATCTTGCTTGTTAACTATTAAGTTACACGAGACAAGCGTTTTGTGTCATTATAACTTAGGGTATTAAGATTCATTTCAAAATAATGAATCATTTCTTAATCCGTTTCTTTACTTCCAGGAATTACCTTACTTATCGAAGTCATAACATCTCTGAAGCTTATATCATATCATGAACTATCTAATTGTATAGCTCATAATTTCTTACGCTATTTTGACTTTTGTCCATTTTCTTGAGCATGGTATCTCAAAGTAATCTTACTTAGTTATACTTGGTTCCCACTTTCGGGACTAGAACCGTTATCATTGTCATATGGCTTGGTAGGGTAGTACATTCGTACACCATAACTTAAATTCTAAGCATCTTATTGCCATGTCTTGACTTTGGAATATTTCCTCCATACTTGATTTACATCTAGGGATATCCTAGCTATTCACACATCTCAAAGATTATGATCTCTAAATCTTATTATCATTCGTCCAACCGAGTTTCAATTACTTGGAATCGATTATGCTCAAGCATAATCTCATTGATTGATTATAAAGTGAAAGATCTATTTTACAGGATGCTATCACTTATTTATATATATATATATATATATATATTCTTTGAAAAGAATATCTTTCATGCATCTTCATTCTTTTTTTTTTTAAAACATGTCCAACCTACTAACGAGGTTTCGGGGACAAACAACTATTTTAAAGATAAGTTGTAATCTCTCTTTATGACATAATAAGGAAGTCATATCCACGGATATCATATACTTTTCTTTGCTCTTACTCTTGCATTCAACGCTAAAGAGTATCTTATTCATAACTTTGTTATCATAACATCATATGAAGGCATAACTTCATCATCATCAATCTTTGTAAAGCCCATCAGGGTCATCACATCCGTGTGTATCATAGGAAAATAAATATCTCGTCTCATCGAGATTTTCTTTACATCATAATTTCTTGATGTCTATCACTTTCTTGATGCGAAACTTTTGGGTGACTAAAATAAGTCAACCTATTTTATATACGATATTAATCGCTTTACTAATTCGCTCCTAGGTGACAAGGTAAGTCGACCTTCATCATACTTGATGGCTTCAAGAGTCGAGAAGAGATTAGCACGACTACTTACGGAGATCTTGTCTCACAAATCGAATAACATCTTTTAATTATTGCATCGATATGCTCCTTGGGTGAATAATGGGGATCTAGGGTCCGAAGACTAGAATGACGACTCTTGAGATTTCTTTGGTCATATGGGCTGGCGGACCCATCACAATTATATTCTCAGTCACACAAGGCTTTGGGTTCAAAGGACACTTTATGATTTTTTTGGGTTTGAAAATTTTCTTCAGAAAAGTGAGAAACTCGAATGAATTCTCAATTGGAACTAGGTCATAGAGTTAAACTCAATGACAGAAATTGGGTAATGGATATAATTTGAAAGCTTATATACCCATAATAGGTCATCAACAAAGTTCTCATGTATGTCAAGGTTCTACTTGTATTACTGAAGATCTTACTTTCTTAGTAACATTCTAGGATTCGTATCATACTATAACATTCTTACTCTTTTCAAATCATAGAACTAACTTCAACTGATTCTCATGAATTCGGAGTAGGAATCAGGATTTGATCCTTCATAAGAAATGAAGTACAGTGCATTAGAGCACGTAGATGAAAACTGTACGTAATCGAGTTCACACGACCGAGAACAGTCAAAATGAGAATCATTGCGCGGTGCGGGGAAAATTTACAGCGTTCGCGCCGAGGTCATAAGCGATGCCGACACCAAGGTCGTGCATGCCGTTACCGATGCCGAGGTCGTACATGTCGAGTCGAACATTTCGTATAAATCTTTCACTTTTCTTAACTTAAGATGGAATGAAGTTCTCAAATCCATCACTAATCTTGTTCTTGTAATTGAAGGAAATTCTTACTTCTATGTGTTCTTTCGTAAAGAGATCATGCATCCTATAAAGTCATGTTACTGTTTGAACTAGCATGCTCATCATCATAATCAACTTTGTGGTTTGAGTAAAACTTCAAATATTAAATGCGTAGCTCGTTTATGCAAGATGTATTTCGTTGAATTTCAAGAATTGACATATCGTATTGACAAATAAATGTCGATCTCAATCATTTTAAAACATGAAAATCATAACTTTGTTCATAATAATGAACCCTTATTACATTCCGAAATTCAAACATTTCATCTTTGGCATATCATGCCAAAACTTTCTCATATCATTGTCATCATCTTTCTTATATCCTCCTTCTTTTCATAACTTTCTTGACAAATCATTTGTCACAACGTTCATTCTCAACCTTTCTCATAGCTTTCATTTCTTTTGAAAGATCATATCAATCATCATCCACTTCACAACATAATATTTCATTTGCAACATTTGCAATAACTTCCATCTTAAATAAATTCACATAACTTTCATTTCACTTGAAAAAAATATTTCACTTTCACACTTTTCGTTTCAAAATCGAGAAAAATAATTTATCTATCATAAATCAAATCCTTTAAGTTTTCCTTAAATATGCGTCTCATTCACGCATATTGTTGGAATCCTTTGAGCTTTCCTTAAATATGCGATCTCATACCGCATATTGTGAGAATCTCTTTATTTCCAAAACTTTTGCGAATAAAACATTTCCATCCTTTTCACTTTCAAACTTTTGAAAAAATCATTTACCTCATTCGGTTGAGCTTGATGTGATGGAGTGTTGTGCATTGTCGGTGATCTCTAAAAGTCTAATGACTCAATCTAGACTTAATCTTAAAGAAGATTTTGGGTTGAAGCGAATGGCTCGATACCACTCTGTCATGACCCTAAATCCTAAATACGATTTAAAAGGTTGTAACTCTAAGCAGGATAATTATACGGAGATTCTTTTAACAATAAAGCAGTAAAACATATGTCAAGTATATTCTTGGACTTTAGTACATAAATTTAGGTTCTTGCGTGAAGACATGTGATAAGTACATATGACGATGTACTATCAAGGTATAAACTTTTCAATGACAATAATCCTATTGCTCAACACCGCTCCATCCATCATCACTCAACTGCACATTTAAAAACAAACATGCGGTGAGTACAAGAATACACTCGGTGGACTCATGCGAAAACATTTTATCATTTGAAGATTACATTTGCCACATCATGGTAAGACACAAAGGTTTTAGTTGAAATGTCTTGTGCTTACTAAAATCATTTTCATCATTTCTCAAAATCATCGCTTTGGCGGGCATTTTCTTAGTGTGTATGATCCGTATCCCTTATCATCATTTCATCAAATCATCATAGTCGAAAGTCGTGAGGGAGGCCTCCCTACGACCCGTGACCGGCCGTGAATTATCCTTACGAGACACGGTCACCTTAGGTGTACCGTTAATCTAGCGGTATAAGCACGTAATACCCGTATTTACGAGGCGAGAGATTAGCTCGTGATTAAGAGCTTAATAAGAAGGGCATTGCATCCTTATGAAAGGATTTGTTAAGTTAGAAGCTTTTGTGTTAAGCTTCTAGTTGAGACGATAGAATCGAGAGTAATCGAGATAAGATTCTCAGATCTTATTTAGGATAAGAAGACCTAGATTCCAAGGGTCTTAAGATGATATATACATGCTCAAATAAGTCTTGATTTCAGAAAATTGAGAATTTAAAAATCTACGTTTTTGTGACGTCGGCGTTTGCCGATCAAGCTCGGATGAAGAGCAAAATAATTAAAATGGTTTTTAAGGTCAAAAATAATTTTAATTATTATATTTTAATGATTTTTGATGATGAAAAAATTTAGAAAGTGATTTTGAAGGATTTAAGAATAAATGGAATATTTAATTCCATTGTTTGCATAAAATGGAATTAAATCTCTATTTCTATAAAGTGAGTCCCTATTATATATTTTATAGTTTTGGGACTTTATATTGATGAAAATGATGAGTTTAAAGTGTTAAGAAAATAAGATTTCAATTTTGGAATTTTTGGGAATTAATTATGGAATTTTCTAGCATATTTTGGAAAATTACATGAAAATACATTATTATTATTTTTTTTATTAATTCCGAAAATTCAAGGAATAAATATGGAGATTATTTTATAGAAATCTCTAGAATATGGTGTGTTGGCACCATTTTGTTTTGAAAAAAATAAAAGGAAATTTAATTTATAATGTGAAATTACTATTTTACCCTTATTAATTTAATTTATTACATAAGTATACATATGCTTTTAAAACCATTTTCTTCCCAAATTGCAGCCAAAACTCACATAACACACACATGGACACACTAATTTTCAAAATTCCAAGAGAAAATAGGAAGATCCAGTAGTTGAATTTTCGATCCGTCTTGAAGCGAGGTATAATCTAGTCTCTAGAACACATCTACGGATTGAAAAATTTAAAATTCATGAGCATATGTTATTTCATATTTTCGGTTATATGCTGAAAATTTGAAGGATTATGTTTTGTTTGATTATTTGTTAATATTATGATAGATTTGACGTCTACGTATTATTTAACGTTGAAATTGTAAAGCATATGTTATTATTTCGTAATTTCATGTAAATTTCAAAATATTAAAACCTTTGATCTTGAATTTATGATGTTGTTATGATTAAATTTACTTCATATATATGTTATTGGATTGATATAAAAGTGATTGGCGAAAAAAAGCGTTTGAAATCGAAAGTATCTGAAAAAGCCCAAATGGCGAAAACCCTAAGTGTTATAATGTTGGATTTTGATTTTATTTGATCATTTTGACTTCATATTTGGATTCTATGATAAGAATAAAGCCTAAAATGATTTATTGGATTTTCCAATGACGTATTAAAAGCGGTAAAATTTTAGTTTGTCGGTAAATTTGTTTTCAAAGCCAAAGCTTTGATCTTTATGTTTTATTGATAAAATCATGATATTTAATGATAGTTGAGCATGTATATAGGTTCTTTAGTGTTAGATGGCGTCTCGCGTGAATTTTCGACGTTAGACCTTAAGTGGCGTCTTAAGGGATTTTCGGTTATTGGCTAAGATGAGATGATTGAAGCTTGTTGTTGAGTTTTCTATGCATATTGAGACATATGGTGATGAATTGATGGAGTTTGGGCTATGTTTGGTTGATCTGGTGTTGATTTGGCGATCCTTTTATAAGCGTTCTGTTCTAGAAATTTCGATAGAATTGGTTTGTTAATAAGATGTTAGAGGATGCAATGACCGAGTTTTGATAGACCATAGTGTCTTAGATTTGATATTGAGAAGATATGATCGTGTTGACGACAAAAATTAGTAATGTTCTTGTTTGGCTCTTGATAGGCATTTATGCCGTTCTATGAGATAAGATATGGATAAAGAAAGAAATGAAATTGGGAATTAGTTCCTTAGCTCTAAGGAACATCCAGGTGGGTATAAGTATTTTCCATAAAGTATGCTTATGCTTTTAAATGTTTTCAAAAGATATGATATGATTATGCATGAAAGATGACATGAGATTTATGATATGCATTGATTTGAAAAGTTGATTGACTTGCCAATGTTTGAGCATGAGCATAAGCATTATGCACTACCTATCCACGGGAAAGAAAGAAAGAAAAAAAAGAATTTACCGGCGTCGGGTATGACCGTAGTTGAGAACCTTCGTCGACTCGGGTATGTGTTATAAAGGTGTTTGAGAAGGAGGCCTACTTCTCAACACGAGAAAGAATTCGTGGATATGGGAAGGAGAGAAGAAAGTTGCATGCAAACATGATACATGCATATGTATATGATATTATGATGATATGAAAGCAAGTAAGTATTTATTTATGAAAGTACATGTTATGGCAAGTCAGTTTATAGCCTAAGGCAAAGTTTATCTTTATGTTTTTGGCGTATACCCACTAAGTGCATTTTGTACTCACGCCGCATATATTTCTAAATATGCGAGGTTGAATGAGAGAATCTTGGAATCGAATGTTGCATAAGGAGCTTCTCTAAATGTTGATTCATATTAAGGTTGTTCTATTGTTATTAACATGTTTTGTAGCCCGTAGAGTTATGTCTTCATACATAATTCTCAACCACGTTCGTTGTTGAGCTTTGACCTTACACCTTATATGTTACGATATGATAAAGTGATCATGTCGAATGTTCGGTGAACAAGGATTCTTTGAATGTTCGAGAATGGTTTTCGTTGGATTCAATATCATTCGTTTAAATTGTTGTCATTCCATGCTTTAAATTGTTGATAAACCATACGGTTGACAAAACATTCACGGAAACCTACTTTATATTTTACCTTCTTGAGCAGTAAATGTTAGATTCATTCATAAAGAAATTTTTGTCATCTTTTCTCTTGACATATGTTTGAATCGTTGTCGTTAAATTTCATTCTTAACCCGAGTCACGGCCTAATTACGATTAGGTAGTCGGTCGTGATGAGAATAGTATCGAGCGATTTGAGTTACGAACACAGTGAGCTTTTGTAAAATTGAGCGGTTTGTGCACAATGTTGAAATCGAGCATGTAAATCCTTGTGAATTTTGAGGGTCTTGTGCGGTTGTGTACCTTGAATATGTGAATTCTTTGAAATGATTCTATTTGAGAATTTGAGTTATGAGTCGATTGTTTGACTCTACCTTGAGAATATGAATTATGGAATCGAGTTGTTTGATTACGAATAAGAATATGAGTAAAAGTCGATTGTTCTTAAGAAGCTCGACATTCGGTTCCATTGTCTCTAGCTCACGGTAAAGTTTATGATTATGATTATGTTTATGAGTATGATGATTATGGTTATCTCGGATAATGTTTGAGTATACGCTTTAATGAATGAATTGCTATACGAGAATGTATGATTGAAATGAGTTATGCTCGTGAATTAAAGTTGAAAAGTTACGAGAAGAGATGGCGAGCAATATGAATATGTTTCCGAGAGTTCGAGTATTGTTTTATCTACGATGGCGAGGATCGTCACGATAGTTCGGAAGAAACGACTTGCTTGTCGCCATGGCGTTTGTTGTCGTTTCGTTTATTTTCGTCAGTAAAGATCAAAGAGAATTTATATCTATATCGTCGGACGAGTAGCTCATATTGAATGAATTTCTCGTTTGATTATATCGATTGTGGAAAGAGCGTTTGATCAAGGCGTATCGAGATTTGATAGAAAATTTGATTGATCCTTTTATTGCCTAAAGAGTGGCAAGATTGGGTTGTTCTTTGTTGCCATTAATCATATTGAGTGCGGCTTTGTTGTTTTGAACAAATTGATTCTCGGACTCCTAGTTACCATCAAATTTCAATATTTAGTATACTCGAACCCCTCCTCTTGATTCATTTTCTCCATGTTACTAAATTTATCTCGGTTGTTCATCATCTTGGTTAATTGATAATTTTCCTCTCCATTTGAGGATGATGATGATGATGAAAATTTTGAAACCGAGATATTAAATCTTTTATGCCCGAGCATGATACTAGCCCTTATTCCAAAATAGAGTCTTCCTTATCAATTGCTCATTAGTTATACCGAATCGATGTAGATTTTGTACAATTTGATTATTACGAACTCGATGTTGAGATGCTTCGTGTTGTCCTAAATTAATGTAATTAACTTTTCGCATCTCTTGAAATTCCTACATCGATTGATTCATTCTATTTACTTATGTTTCCAAGACTTCTCCTTTGGAGATTTGAGAAAAGATTCATGCTAATTCATCGAGACCCAAGTATCTTAAAATTTTGAGTATGAACTCGAGTGGTACCAATTGTTGTACAAAGACAACCATAACCACGGATATTGGCAGTACTTTTTAAGACAACCTTTTGGGGACAGAATGGGCGATAGTCATAGATTGTATCGAGATGTGTTTGTCGGAGATATCCAAGCATCCATATACAAAACTCGGATGACAAAGTTATTCTTTGTTTGTGGAAGTCCTCGAGAGACAAATTCTTTTCCTTGAGATCTATCGATCATTTGCTATCCAACTATTTCATTTCACATCATAACTTTGTGATAAGCAATTTTGAAGATCTTTGCGATCGAGTGCATTTTCAATTGAAAACCTTTCACGATTACGGATAAGAAAAATATGCTTCATTTTGGCATTCGTTTGCAATGCAGTACATCACCCAGAAAAAGAAATTCTCATTCATTATTCTGAAGAGAAGGAATAAGAAAGCACAATTCTTTTCAAAACTTACTTGTACCTTCTCTTCTTAAACCGATTATAAATTACAGAATCTTTCGGTGTCAAAATCTTT
Source organism: Salvia rosmarinus (assembly GCA_036937905.1). Lineage (NCBI taxonomy): Eukaryota > Viridiplantae > Streptophyta > Magnoliopsida > Lamiales > Lamiaceae > Salvia > Salvia rosmarinus. Next base: position 18,775,503 of record CM072822.1, on the reverse strand, counting down.
TATCCTTTAATGAAGTGGATAACCCGTTGATATTAAAGAACGAGTTCACTTCGTTGAACAAGTTTTCAAGTTTTGGAGAACTCGATCGGGAATATCTCCTATGTATATCGTTAGTGTTAAAGGATCGGCGGTTTTGATGAAGAGTGCGTCGGAAAGTTCTTTCCTCCGAGTACTTAAAGAATTTTTATCGAGAGCAATTCAAGGAAGAATTGTCGAAAAATATCTACTATGGAATTACGCAAATCGAAGAGATTTAGTTTGCGAGCATAAAGCAAAGAAAGAAGATTATCGCGGTATATGATCGTGAATTACGCGGATCAATTCGTGATGCTCTTTATAAAGTTGAAAGATGAGAAGACATCGTGTTGGTTACCAAATCGAGCGTGGGTGACAATCGATCGACTCACGAAATGCGCTTATGTTATTCGATTCTTATCACGTATGGAGCTAACGGTTAGCTCAGTGAACATCGAAAGATAATGCGTTTACATGGAATACTCGTCTCGATCATCTCGAACGAGACTCTAAGTTTACATCTCGTGTTGGACGAGTTTATTAAAAGATAAATACAAGATTGAATTTCATCGACTTTCTATCCGCAATAGATGGTCGATTTAAATGGACCATCCAGACGTTAGAAGACAAGATCGAGCGACGATTTATATGGCGCTATGAAGTCTTTACGATAGCAAGTGTAGATCGTCGTTTTATTTAAAACGTATTTGAAGAAGAAAGTTCTTGGACCAGAAGTGATTAAAGAGATGGTCGTAATCGTACAACAAATAAAGAGAAGAATCCAAGAAGTTATCGAGATGTATCGGATTGTACGAGATTCAAGAAAGATTGGTTAGTCGCCTCCAGATAAACATTTTCGTTGAGTTGCAACAATATTCGCGATGTGCTCTATATGTCGCAGTTACAAAGACCAGAATACGTCTTAGATCGATATGAAAGTATGATGATTTAGAAGAAGCAACATGGAAGTTAAAGATCAGATGAGAAAAAGTACTACGAGCTTTTCTTTGACGTACAAATTCGAGGCGGAATTTTGTAAGGGGTGAGAATGTAATACCCGTATTTAAGAGCGATTAGCTCGTGATTAAGAGCTTAATAAGAAGGGCATTGCATCCTTATGAAAGGATTTGTTAAGTTAGAAGCTTTTGTGTTAAGCTTTTAGTTGAGACGATAGAATCGAGCGAGAATCGAGATAAGATTCTCGGATCTTATTTAGGATAAGAAGACCTAGATTCCAAGGGTCTTAAGATGATATATACATGCTCAAATAAGTCTTGATTTGAAAATTGAGAATTTAAAATCTACGTTTTGTGGCGTCGCGTTTGCCGATCAAGCTCGGATGAAGAGCAAAATAATTAAAATGGTTTTAAGGTCAAAATAATTTTAATTATTATATTTTAATGATTTTGATGATGGAAAAATTTAGAAAGTGATTTTGAAGGATTTAAGAATAAATGGAATATTTAATTCCATTGTTTGCATAAAATGGAATTAAATCTCTATTTCTATAAAGTGAGTCCCTATTATATATTTTATAGTTTTGGGACTTTATATTGATGAAAATGATGAGTTTAAAGTGTTAAGAAAATAAGATTTCAATTTTGGAATTTTTGGGAATTAATTATGGAATTTTCTAGCATATTTTGGAAAATTACATGAAAATAAATTATTATTATTTTTTTTTTTTATTAATTCCGAAAATTCAAGGAATAAATATGGAGATTATTTTATAGAAATCTCTAGAATATGGTGTGTTGGCACCATTTTGTTTTGAAAAAAAATAAAAGGAAATTTAATTTATAATGTGAAATTACTATTTTACCCTTATTAATTTAATTTATTACATAAGTATACCTATGCTTTTAAAACCATTTTCTTCCCCAAATTGCAGCCAAAACTCACGCAACACACACATGAACACACACTAATTTTCAAAAATTCCAAGAGTAAAATAGGAAGATCCAGCCGTTGAATTTTCGATCCGTCTTCGAAACGAGGTATAATCTCGTCTCTAGAACACATCTACGGATTGAAAATTTTAAAATTCATGAGCATATGTTATTTCATATTTTCGGTTATATGCTAAAAATTTGAAGGATTATGTTTTGTTTGATTATTTGTTAATATTATGATAGATTTGGCGTCTACGTATTGTTTAACGTTGAAATTGTAAAGCATATGTTATTATTTAGTAATTTCATGTAAATTTCGAAAATATTAAGGTCTTTGATCTTGAATTTATGATGTTGTTATGATTAAATTTACTTCATATATATGCTATTGGATTGATAGAAAAGTGATTGGCGAAAAAAACGTTTGAAATCGAAAGTATCTGAAAAAGCCCAAATGGCGAAAACCCTAAGTGTTATAATGTTGGATTTTGATTTTATTTGATCATTTTGACTTCATATTTGGATTCTATGATATGAATAAAGCCTAAAATGATTTATTCGGATTTTTCCGCCGACGTATTCAAAAACGGTAAAATTTTAGTTTGTCGGCGAAAATTTGTTTTCAAAGCCAAAGCTTTGATCTTTATGTTTTATTGATAAAATCATGATATTTAATGATAGTTGAGCATGTATATAGGTTCTTTAGTGTTAGATGACATCTCACGTGAATTTTCGACGTTAGACCTTAAGTGACGTCTTAAGGGGATTTTCGGTTATTGGCTAAGATGAGATGATTGAAGCTTGTTTTTGAGTTTCCTATGCATATTGAGACATATGGTGATGAATTGATGGAGTTTGGGCTATGTTTGGTTGATCTGGTGTTGATTTGGCGATGCCTTTTATAAGCGTTCTGTTAAAATTTCGATAGAATTGGTTTGTTAATAAGATGTTAGAGGATGCAATGACCCGAGTTTTGATAGACCATAGTGTCTTAGATTTGATATTGAGAAGATATGGTCGTGTTGACGACAAAAATGAGTAATGTTCTTGTTTGGCTCTTGATAGGCATTTATGCCGTTCTATGAGGATAAGATATGGATAAACAAAGAAATGGAATTGGGAATTAGTTCCATAGCTCTAAGGAACATTCAGGTGGGTATAAGTATTTTCCATAAAGTATGCTTATGCTTTTAAATGTTTTCAAAAGATATGATATGATTAAGCATGAAAGATGACATGAGATTTATGGTATGCATTGATTTGAAAAGTTGATTGACTTGCCAATGTTTGAGCATGAGCATAAGCATTATGCACTACCTATCCACGGGAAAGAAAGAAAAGAAAGAAAGAAAAAAAAAAGAATTTACCGACGTCGGGTATGACCGTAGTTGAGAACCTTCTGTCGACTCGGGTATGTGTTATAAAGGTGTTTGAGAAGGCCTACTTCTCAACACGCGAGAAAGAATCCGTGGATATGGGAAGGAGAGAAGAAAGTTGCATGCAAACATGATACATGCATATGCAAATGATATTATGATGATATGAAAGCAAGTAAGTATTTATTTATGAAGTACATGTTATGGCAAGTCAAGTTTATGGCCTAAGGGCAAAGTTTATCTTTATGTTTTGGCGTATACCCAGAGTGCATTTTGTACTCGCCGCATATATTTCTAAATATGCGTTGGTGGAGAGAATCTTTGGAATCGAATCTTTGCAAAGGAGCTTCTCTAAATGTTGATTCATATTAAGGTTGTTCTATTGTTATTAACATGTTTTGTAGCCAGAGAGTTATGTCTTCATACATAATTCTTAACCACGTTTCGTTGCCGAGCTTTGACCTTACCGCTTATATGTTACGATATGATAAAGTGATCATGTCGATGTTCGGTGAACAAGGATTCTTTGAATGTTCGAGAATGGTTTCGTTGGATTGATATCATTCGTTTAAATTGTTGTCATTCCATGCTTTAAATTGTTGATAAACCATACGGTTGACAAAACATTCACGAAACCTACTTTATATTTTACCTTCTTGAGCCAGTAAATGTTAGATTCATTCATAAAGAAAATTTTGTCATCTTTTCTCTTGACATATGTTTGAATCGTTGTCGTTAAATTTCCTTCTTACCAGTCACGGCCTAATTACCTGATTAGGTAGTCGGGTCGTGACAAAGCCTTCCGGCATAGGATCCGATATCGATTTTCATTCATAAGTTGGGAGCGACCCAACACATTCATATCATTCATTCCGGATAGGATACATACACAAAACATAAACATTTTTGGCAGGTAATCATGTAAACATTTTATCAACAGTTGAAATAAGCATCGTAAATAAATATTTCAAAAGCATTTTATTTTTGAGTAGAGTAAAGCCCACTTGGACTATTGTTCGTCTTAAACTTGAGTATTCGTCAACGTCCGGCCATCGCGTCCGCGTCCACACCTTTACGTAAAAACGATGTTTTAGTACGTCGTTCGCGTTCTCGAGACTCTCAAAGTCTAGAATAAACTTGATATTCTATATCGATATAAACTGAATTCCTTAATGAATTCTATCGCTTTTCAATTACGTATTTCAATTGAATAGTTTTCGTTCTTGAGACACGTTCAACCGTATCGTTTTAACCTTTTCGGTTTAAGCGTTCGGCGTGTTATCGTTTCTCGATATAAGGATTTCAATTATGAAATATTTTCTTACTAATGAGGTTTCTCACCTAATTAGTGCGCCTTACAGCGATTAACGTATTTATCGAACGTATTTCGTACGTTGACTTTAAAAGTCAACAACTTTGACTTTCAATAGTAATTTCTTTCTAATTCATGTTATAAATCAATTTCCAATCGATTTCTTTTCATAAAGTCCTAATTCTCGATTTTTCACGTAAATCGATGAACTTTATTAATATTTTTCTTAAATATTAATCCATTTATCCATAGATCCTTATTATTCATTTATAACGTTATTAAATATAACGTTTCGTTATAAACATAGTGATCTACTTTTATAAAATTTTATAAATCCCAAATATGTCCAAAATAATATTTAGACATGTAATATATTATTACTCTTAATTAGAAAGGATTTAAAATCCTTATAATTCCTTTAATGCTCTCGGTAATCCTTAAAATTACCAATGATTTCAAAAAAATTTCTAAATTCATATAGTGTATTATTATACACTTATGGTCATTAATATGTATTAATATCATCCATATAACCATCGATCATCACCCTATTCACATAAGGCATATTTCACCTAGGGGTTCTAACACTTAGTCAAATTTTAAGTGTTTGAAAATCAAAAAAACAACTTAAAATTAACCCAAGTGACTTACTTTGACGATTCATAACTCTCGATTCGAATCGTATGGTCGCACAAAGATACATTCTGGAAACCTCTAAACATGTACTACAAGTTCTAAGAATGAATTAAATCCAAACGAGTCGTGGTTCTGGAGATATAGGGTCTCAAAGTGGGCAACTCAAACTGACTTCCATACTTTGAAAATTTTTCAGAATTTCCAGATTTAGCTTAACAACGAGGGGTTTTGCGAGGCTCGTAACTTTTGACTCACAATGCCAAAATGGCTGAAGGCTACCAATTTGAAACCTTGTAACAAGAAATACATATTTCATGAAGACCATACTGAAATTAACTTACGATCGAGAATACATAAGCCCAAAGTTGACTAGTTGGAAATGGACGGTTTCAATGGGTGACTTTGGGTCGATGAAAGGTATACCTATAAAACTTGGTTTGGGATCAAACTTTCCAGATCATTACTAGACATGGTGAAGAACATTTCTTATGAAGAAACCCAAGTCCAAATCGGACTACAAACGTCTTGAACATCTATCGTAAAAGTCATACTCGAACAGCCTATTACATGGAAAAATTCACTAAGGCAGTTTGTCCGAAAAGCTTACTGTAATGTGTCAACTTTAAAAATTTCACTGAGGGCTCATTATAAGGAATCTGGGAATGCAACCCATCATTTTGAAAATACACTTAAGTCTAGTTTAATCCAGAAAAATCCTCACTCAATGATTCACAATAGATTGGGAGCTAAAAATATTTTACCACAAGCTATCGCTACAGTGACAATTTTGTGCAGTTAGCTTGTAAAATATGGAATAAATAGTAAACATTTTTAGAAAATTCTGAAAATTTACATAAATCTTCTATACATGCTGATTTATGTTTCTGCCAAATTTTAGAGTTTTATCAATAGCCAAACTTAAAACGAAAGCCACGGACTATGGGTGATGAACACGGCGATTTCACAGATTTGTGCAGTGTTTTTGATAAATATAATTAAAATAGTAAATCAAGTTGGATTGACTTGAAAGTTTACAGAGGCATACTAGACACATGTAAATTCAACATATTAAACTTTCACAATCATCGGACCACTGTAACTTAGTCAAGTAAATTTATGAAGTTACTGATTTCGTAACAAACTCTCGGTTTTATTAGAGATCAGTTTTGTACCTGATTTCTTGCAAGCCTTCATCACACCTCATATGCACACTACTTGCACGAATCCATGGTGGGAATGGGTCTCCTTAGAGCAATGAGAGACCAGAAGGGGAGAGAGAGATTATCGGTGGTGTAGGGTATGGGAAAGGCTGAAGTGGTGTAGAGGGTGGGGTGCTTATGGTGGTGACACCTAAGGGGGCATGTGTCCTTCTACACACATGCACACCTACACTACACACTACACTCACATTACATGCACGAAATTTTACACATATATATGTATATATATCAGATTTTAATAGTGTAGTTAGGTTATAATTAATCCAATGTCACTTAGATACATGTAATAGGAAAAATCAACAAGATAAACTTGTATAGTTTTCGGCTATTACATTATGTCAATGGGTCAAATTTTATTTTCCATGCCAAACATTGATATATGTTATAACATATAGTTTAGATGATAAATAATATCATAGGATAAATTAGTGGCATCACTTTATGCAATAAAAACCGAGTTCGAAAATTAGGGTTTTCGAACGTTTGAAAAAAAATTGATCACTATCAAACCTTAATGATCTAGAATTGATTTAATGCTAAATAACATATAAAAATCATAGGAAATAATTTCCTATAATTTCTTGATCGATTAAAAACGCTTTTCGTTTCATCTCAAAACGTTAACGTTTGAAAACGTTGCAAAACGTTCATTATCGACTCATCTCGAAATGGTTGTCATCACTTTATTAAAATATTCCATTAATAATGGAATTTAATTCTAAGCTTGATTGCTTAGAAAATTTACGACGTTTAACTATCGATCTGAAATCGATGTTAAAGTAATATTGTCGATCGCTTTATAAACTTCATTTCCTTAATTCACTATTCTCGGTGAATATAAAATAGAATTCATTCCTTCGTAAATAATCGAAATCATTATTCGATATCTTATAGCTTGAATCATCTCGTGAATTCCTAATTTACGGGTTTTAAATACCGTAATTAGGCATCAAATTTTGCGGGATATTACATGGACTCATCTCGTACCCCCATAGTATGTTGCAGCAAAAACTACTCTTCTCCCTATCCCCCATCATTTGTTGCAGCCACGTCTGATCCTCATTGTTCTTCGTCATTCATATGGATTGAGCATTCGAGCATCGAATTTGGAGTGCATTCTAATGGATTTCAAATCTCAGAGAGATAGAGGGGTACCAGATTTTCTCCATTTCATGACATTTCAAGAGTCTTATTTGAATCTTAGATTAAACATTTTTTTCTTGTTCATGACCATAGTTTAAATCTGTTAACGACGATTGGAAAAATAAAGAAGAAAGAGAGAGTGAGAGGGGGTGAGGTGAGAACGGATGATATGAGGTATAACTATGTGCAATGAATGGTCTCATTGTGCATAACCATGGCGGAATAACCGGAGGTGGCAGCGACCATGTTTGTTTTCTGTTGCTGCAATTTGGGTTGGGGAAGAAGATAGTTGTGATGGATGTATTTCATTTTTCTTTTTCTTGTTTTTAATGACGTTGAGAGAGAAACGACGTCGTTTCGTCCACGTGGAAAAAAAAACAGCACCTCAAATAAGAAGTCATCATACTCATCATTAAATGCATCAACTTTTGGTCAATTTTGGTTTTTCCCCATGAACTTTAATAATTATCACAAAATACACAAACTTAATGACTTTAGTGTTTTTTCCACGATTTCAAATTCAGGCCAAATTAGATCGACTTGACATCTCAGAAATTTACTATAGACTAAACAATTAGTGATATAAACGATATCGTAAAGACATGACATAAAACATCATCGTTCCATCAAAATAAATCAGATTTTTGATTTCTATGATTCATCGTGTCAAATATCATTACAAAAATCAAGTCTTACCGTTTGTTTCATCGTGCGGTTCTAGTTGGACTACGATTTCATTTATATCATTGACCGTTTTGTACATGATAAGTTTTGAGATGTCAAATCAAATTTAATTTAGCTTAAATCTAAAACTATGGTAAAATTACTAAAGTCTTTAAGTTTGTGTATTATGATAATTTTAAAGTTGTAGAAAAACAAAATTGGTCCAAAGTTAATATATTTATGCACTAATAACCTATTAATATATTATCAAAGTTCAGGATATTTATGAAAATTTTAAAAATCGGGGTCATAAACTATAATTAACCAAAAAAAAATTAAAAAAAGAAAAGAAAATTAAATTCAATTTAAAAAAATGAAACTGCAAACAGAAAGAAAGGGAAAAAAAAAGAAATTTGAGAACAAAACCAAACAAAAATCGAAAAGGAAAAGCATAAAAGCAAAATGAAAATGCAGCAATTCACACCACCAGTCGCATAGATGGTGCGTGTATGGAACGCGCTTATGTTGTGCATGCTGGGTGCGTTTGCTTGTCCATGCACGCGTCTGCGGAACAATTGTGGGGCCCACCTCGATTTTTAGCAATGGAAAAGCAAATTTGCTTTTCCTCTCCTCTCCTTCCTTTCTTCCCATTTTCTTTCTCTCTCTCCTCTAACTTCCGCACATCTTTCCCTCTAATTTTTGCCATTGGGGATGCCCCTAAACGCCAACAAAAAAAATGTGTGAAATGAAACTGAAATGTCGTATCAAACAAAAATGAAAATAAAAGTTTAGATGAAGTATCTAAGTATGCCTAATACGAGCTGGATTGGAAAAAAGTATATATATATATATATATATAAATGCTGGAACATATTCACTTTATAGAGATAAAAATAAGATGATGAAACAAACTTGTTTCTGAAAGACTGATTGCATCGCCAGTTTTAAGGAATTTGTCACAAGGCATGTTTCAGTTAGGAACCGATTGGCATGCCCTTGTTATGCATATTTTTCACACTGTTGTTGTTGACTTATTTTACTTTGTATTTTATTAAATTTATTTATATCATATGAATATTGATGATATAACTAGTTTGTAAATATATGCAAATAATTAACATAAACTAAATATAAAACACTACGAAAAAATGTAAGCACGACGTATACATTAGAATCAGATCCATTATACAATATACATTAAGCAGTATCGCGACCATATCTTCGTATTTTTGTTTGAATCGAATTATTTCAAAATATACTAGTATATCTTCAAAGAGTTGAAATAAAAACTTTCCCCTACATGTTATATGTATAATAGTTATTGTAAAAATTCTCCTTAAAGTATAAACTACAAACACATGTAATCATTTAAATTTATCGTGAAAGTGTCTGAATAAAAATAAAAATAAAAATAAAAATAAAAATAAAATTTTTTCTCTAATGAGATTTGGACCCTGTGGTTGAATTTAACAATCAAAGTGATGAATTCACCTTAAATTTTCACGAATCAAAGATTAAAAATGATTCTTATTTAATTTATACTTTAAGATTGGTTTGTATTTGATCAAATTCCTATATATATATATATATATATATGTGTGTGTGTGTGTATAAAACATTTATATTTTTCGCTGATATATATTCGAAAAATATTAGACATTATCTCAACATTTAAGTGTATTCCGAAAATTATCTTAAATTTTAAAAATAAAATTTAGACTGTATCATAAAAATGTATTGAATCATATTTTTCGAAATAAAGAAAATTTATGTGTCATGTGTAATTAAAAGCTATAAAGTATATTGACATTCAAAGATTGTGAGTAACGTCAACCTCCACCGTCATACATTGATTTTCGAAGTTGGCCGAAAAGCATGAATCATGATACATGACGGATTTAAGACATTGTTTAAAACTATGAATGAAATGTTATATTTTAAACATTGAGACAAATCTAATATTTTTCCTCAATCTTTCTCAGTTAGGCATGTCAATATGAATTTTATCTATAAAACATATATTTAATAAATGAATTATAGTTCTTTTACCATTTCTGTTTGCAATTAAGTACCAAATTTGGTTAACAGTCGGCCAAACACTTCACATCATACAATATGTGTATATTAATAATAAATAAATTATTCGATCGACACGATTAAATATTTTGCACTCCTATAATCATTAAGATAACCAGCTACTCTCCCAAACCTTTGGAATATTTACATTTGAGGAAAGTAGGCCGAAATATTTAAAGTGATTATGGTTGTCTAACTAAATTTGATAAATTGAGGCCAAAGTTAGGCAGATGACACTTGTTATATGTAGGATGTAGAAAATGGACAGAATAATAATAGGCTATGTATAAACCGAGGCGAGAGTTAGACTCTTTTTTCGTAAGACGAAATTGCCCAAGACAAGACACACACGGTTCAATCCAAAACGTCCCAAGATACAACGGTTTGCGATGAATACAAGACCTTGTACTAGGAAGTCGTACTCCGGACGAACTACTCAATACTCGAGACTTGAGTATGAATACTATATTAGAATGGGTATATTAATTATCTGAATTAATTGTGTGTCTAACCATCATCAGTAGGGGGCTATTTATAGCTTGGACATGACCCGTACGAGCGGATGTGACTATAGGCAATTGGTGAGGCTTATAGCGAAGAGACACACCTTTTGGATCGAACCGTGTATCTGCTTTGGTGTGGTGCTGTTGGTCCTTGAACCGAACCCGGTCGTTGGTTCGAGATCGCACAAGTGGTCCGAACCGGTGTGTGCAGGTCGGTTCACGTGTTAGTCGGTCGCCACATCACGGGTCATTGCCACGCGTCGTCCTAGTCACCCTCCACGTCGTCCGAGCCACTATTTCATTTGTTAAAGTAAAGGCTCCTCATAGCTCCTCGCTCGAGGGGCACGAGCGAAGTGCAAAGAACGCCTCTGAGCGCGTTGCGACAAGTGCGGCGTGAGCGTCTTCGTCATGACACCTTCCTCGTGGGATTTGGATTTAACCTTAAAAGGCTAACCAAAACCCACTACGGTGCACCATAGTGGAGCACACTTGATTACTCCTCTATGATGGAAAGTTTTTTATAAATAGCTTTAAACTTCATTATTTTTACTATGTGGGATGAAACTTATTTTCATCTATAAAATTGCTATCTTTGTGCATTAATTACTCATTCATTCCTCAATGGAATTGAACAAGTAAATACACCAAATTCATCTACACAAAATTTAGATTCCAAATATATCATTCAATGCCATTAATTACCATAAATAATTATGGTATTTATTTAAGCTATTTATCCAACAACAGTTGCTTCGATCTATCGCTGCTTACTTGCTTAATCACTTCGACAATAAATTTTTGAACGGGTCCATTTATTATTTTGGATCGTATTATTTTAAAATTGTTACTTTTAAACCCATATCCTTAAACAGAATAAATCTAAAAAGGAGTAACTATGTATTTAATTTACTAGATATTATATCAAAAGAAGTTTTGGTAGCTTAGTTCTTTTAGAATCAATATATATATATATATAGAGAGAGAGAGACATTAATCACGACTTTTAAAAATAGGAATATAGCTATATTGATCTCAAACATATAGTAAATATGACTATATACGTATTTATTTTTCATTTATGTAATGTACAATTATATAAATATGGAGTTATTATTTGAAAAGAAAAAAAGGTATGTTTGGCGTGTATGTGAACCAGACGCAGAAGAAAATATTATGAAACTCACTCAAACTAAGTCACTTCTTTAATTCTTTCAACTCTCTCTCTCTCTCTCTCTCTCATGAGTGAAGCAGAAGTACGCTGCCAGTAGCCATCGTGCGCCACTGGGTGCACTACGCACCCCTCCACTCTTCTGCTTGAATAACATACATTTCTCCGGTGCCGGACTCGGACCGAGTCAACTCATTCGTTGATGCGCCTTTCACTTCAAATATTCAAGGCATAAATAAGCAGCGTGTTTCGGCAGTGGTTGGCGGGTAGTAGGGACCGGGAAACGGATCCGCTGGCGGTGGAGATGATGAGCGGCGGCGGCGCCGGAGGAGGAGGAGATGTCTACAACTTCGGGGAGATCTGGCCGTGTTTCAGATGAGCGCCGATACGGCGTCGTACGGCTTGGGATTGGATCCGATGTTGGCGGATCAAATATCGAATGACGACTCACGGAATCGGTGGGACGAAGATGAGCATTGCGCCAAGGGAGGAGAATCTTCCACCAGCAGCCGCAATGGGGGCAGCTGCAACAACAATAACAACGTCTCGGTATTGTTTTGAACTCTAAAAAAATTTGAGTTATTGCAGCTGCATCTGACCCGATTACTGTGTATGCCTGATTGAATTTTCTAAAAAAATCGATTATATGGTGGAATTCATAATTCAGCGAGTTTAATTTTATGTTTATGTATGCATTATTGTTTAATTAATTGAAATAGGCATGAGATTGAAGTAATTGAGTTATTCAAGCAATTCCTAATTGTGACATTGTTGTTTGAGCAGAATGAAAGAAGAAATGAAGGCGACAGTAAACGGCTGAAGGCAGTGGGTGAAGTTAAAGAGGAAGCGGAAGGGAATTCAGGCAAGGGGGCGGCGGAGCGACCTTCGAAGCAAGACTACATTCATGTTCGAGCAAGACGAGGTCAAGCTGCCGATAGTCATAGTTTAGCAGAAAGAGTAATGATCTGACTTGAAATGATCTCTTGTTTATGATTCTTTTATGGTGTTTGTGTATAATAAGAGTGGATAATTTTGGGTGCGATCATAAAAACGACGAAGCTCAGCTTATTGGTGAGATGCTTAGTCGGGGATTCGAGTCATCTAAAGGGTTAGTGTGTGAGGGTGTTTTTCTCTCTTTAGTAATAAACTTAAAAAAGAAGAAGAGTGAATAATGTTTTTTTTTTTTGGTAATTTAATACAGAAATTTTAAAGGCTGCGTCACGGTGGACTCGAACCCGAGACCTTTGGCCTCGGGCATTAACCACTCTACCACTAGGCCAACACACACACACAAGAGTGAATAATGTTGTAAAGTAGTTTTGTGATTGATGGTTATAGAATTGAAGAAGATGATGAATAATCATTTAGGTGATTTCTTCTCATGCTATCTACATTCTTGGTGCAGGCTAGGAGAGAAAAGATAAGTGAAAGGATGAAAATTCTGCAGGATTTAGTTCCTGGTTGTAACAAGGTGAGTTATCAATTTTTTTCAACATTATTGTCGTCTCTTGAGGCTTATGTACTATGTTATTTGTGTGGGAGTTGTTATCGTGAAATGGATTGGTTTGCTTGTTAAATTTAACATATATAAATATGGATATATTCCAAGCTTTGATGATACCAGTAATGGGCTTCGTCTCTGTTAGAATATAGGAACGAACATATGGGGGAAGAACTGGTTGGATCTTTGACATTAGCCACATGAGAGTCTGCCATAGATGTTTTAAATGTCAAACCCGACCATTATTTTTTGTCTCGTATGAAATTCCATGTTCGTTCAACTTTATATAACATGTAAATCAATCCAAGTATCTAATAATATTATGCACTTTAATAAAAGGATGATGGACTATTCCTATTTTATGGCTACTGGAATTTGCAGAAGGCTAAGTTTAAATGATATATGGATGCATAGGAATTACAGAATAAAAAACACTAGTATTCGGTATTCCTAGATGTGTGTGCTGCTGGAATGAAATTCTGGCTTTTAAGATAAGGAGAATACCATTTGGCAACAGAAATTATGCTTTTCTTGACATGGAATCAGAACTCAAGCAATGAGATTGAATTATTTGATGTGTTTTAGATCATGGTTTTATCCTCAATTTTAGTTTTTTTTCCCCAAGTGAAACTGAATAGCTAGTTTGAGATCATAGTTTTATCCTCAATTTTAATGCGAAAGTCGCACTTTGTATTTGTTGTTCTTTGTCTAGAGACTCCAAAATAATACACAGTTACTAAACCTTGAGAGCCTCCTTTTCCTGATTTCAGGTTATTGGCAACGCTCTAGTGCTTGATGAGATTATTAATTGCATTCAATCTTTACAACGTCAGGTTGAGTTACTACTCCGCTTCTCCATCTCTGTATCAGAATTTCTTTGTATTTACAGGTGTTGTCTCTATTTGATGTTATCTGTTCACCAATATTCCGTTGATCAGACTTAATTCTGTCGCAGTTCTTGTCAATGAAGCTTGAAATAGTAAATTCAAGAGGGGAAATTGATGAATATCCTTCAAAAGATGTGCTTGCTTCTAACACTATCTCCAACTAGCTCACCTTGCTTGAACTTCTTGGTATTGTGACACGCCCATTTTGCTCTTTCTTGTCAGTTTGCCCAGCAAACTTTTGAAGCTCCTGTGTTGGCCTTTGGTTCTCAGAGTACGCGTGAATACAGCAGGGGTTCATCACCTGAGTGGCTGCTCATGCAGATTGGTAGCAGCTTTGACCGGACATCATGACAAAAAATTTCGTTGCAAGCTATGATTAAGTCTTCCTCCTTTGAACGACAGCAGCAGACTCTTCTTGAATCGAATCCATTTCCTCGTGCACCATGTGGAGAGCGTGCTACGAGGATGTATACTATATCGTCTACTGCCAAAGATAGAGTCACAAAATCAGTGATCTCGTCAAAGGTTCCTATCCAAACTCCTATATTCTAAATCTATTATATATTCCATGGTTAAGTGAATAAGAGGCTCGATGTTTTTTTTTCATGATATTACTATATATTCCTGCAATGTTTCAGTTAGTTGTGATTTTTTTGCCTGAAATGGAAAGATGCTCCACATAATATCTGAAAATGGTGAAAGAAAAAAAATCATATTCCACCTTGCATATATAAAATGTTTGGTGTAATGCCAAATAAAATATTCAGACTCATTGTGTAGTTGGGGTGCAGTAAGCCGGTAACCTGGTTGTTGGTTTAGTGCATAAAAGCTCTTGATTTTTTTTATGGGGCTCCAACTTATCTACCCAACTTTCATAATATGTGTACCACTCATACCCAACCTAAAAATTAAC
The DNA here is from genome assembly GCA_036937905.1 of Salvia rosmarinus. NCBI lineage: Eukaryota > Viridiplantae > Streptophyta > Magnoliopsida > Lamiales > Lamiaceae > Salvia > Salvia rosmarinus. Next base: position 18,760,198 of record CM072822.1, on the reverse strand, counting down.
TACATTACATACCCAAACCTATTAAACAATTATATTTTGAATCAAATCGGTAAAATTGAGAAATTGCAGAAGGCGGAAGCGATGATGTGAGAGGAATCGATTCTTTAACAAATTAAAGTCGACCCAATTACATGCAAATTAAAGTCTGCATGTTTGATTAAAGTCATGCAAATTAAATCCATTTTGCGAGTTGGTGAGTTTGGCATATTAAATTACGTGTAATATATTGGCTTAGGAAACATTACAAGAACACTTCTTCTTCATACAATTTTCAAAATTTGAAAAATAAGAGAGAGAACAACCGTGAAGAACAATTTTAAAATTTTGAGAGAACAACCGTGAAGAACACGGAATTAACGAATTTCCATTTCCATTCCGTGAAGAACAACCGAAATCAATAGTCGAGCTTGAATATTCACTTCGGAGGTAATTTTTCAAATATACATATTACTCGTTGTTTCGGTCGACTAAAGCTTCTTCCGGTCGTGAAGCCTTCTCCCACAGCCGGAGAAGTCTTCCTCGATCGGAAAGAAGCTTTAGTCGATCGAAACAACGAATTGTTTCAATATATACATATTAATCGTTGTTTCCGCCTTCTCTCGATTGAATAATTATGTATTAACTCAATTTTCTAATAATTAGGGTTTTGCTTATTCGAATCGAAGAAAGTGAGAATATTTGGTTGCTTATTCGAATCGGCGAGAATATTTGGTATGTTTTATGTTTTCGGCATATTATTTGGAATAAATATAGTTATGCGATTTTGCGATTTTGTTTTGATATGTTAAGATGATTTTGATGATTTTGATTTTTGTAAGATTATAATAATGTTTAGGAAATATAGGAAATATTACATTGGTTATTGTTGGTTTTACAAGTTTAGATAGGAAATATTTTAGATTTATATGTGGAATGTTTAAATTTGAAATGATAAATGTTGGTTTTACGCAAAATTGAATTAATTTGTTGTACCAATTGAACTTTCCGATCGGTGAAGGCTTCTAGGTCGTGGGAAAAAGCCTTCACCGATCGGAAAATAGGTGAATCGATCGGAAACAACGAATTGTTTCAATATATTTGTTGTCTCCGATCGGAAAGTAGGTGAATTCAAAATTGAATTAATTTGTTGTGCAATTGAACTTTCCGATCGGTGAAACTTCTCGATCGAGCGGAGAAGCGCTTCACCGATCGGAAAGTTCAATTGTCGATCGAAGACAACAAATTAATTAGTTATTAATATTTAGTTATTAATTGAATTATTTAATTTTCTAATTATTAGTTATTAATTGAAATTATTAATTGAATTTTGTAATGATCGGTATTAATTCAATTATTAGTTATTAATTGAAATTATTAATTGAATTTTGTATAATTAGTTGTTAATTATTAGTTATTAATTGAAATAATTATTAGTTATTAATTGAAATTATTAATTGAATTTTGTAATGATGCGGTATTATTTTGAAGGCAATATATCGCATTTACGGTATGTTTTCGTGTGAACCCTTAGTATGTTTACCTTAAATATATTTTGTAATTGAGATTGGATAAATGTTGGTAGATGTGATTGAATAATATGATTGTATATGATTGAATATGAGTAGTTGAATTATGTTATTGAGATTGGATAAATGTTGGTAAATGTTATTGAATAATATGATTGTATATAATTGAATATGAATTATGTTATTGAGTATGTTAATATTGTTTATAGACTTGTATGTTTTCGAGATATCATTTTGGAATATGATTGAATAAATAGCGTTTATGGTATATGATTGAATAATATTTCATTTATGGTTTAGAATGGTTAAATTGTATTATTAATTATGGCGATTTTGATAGGTGATTTGTAGTTCTAATTATTTTTATATTTGTATGATAAGATGTTTATTGATCGAATTATATACAAATGAAATAATTATTAGTAGTTTGTTGGTTTGTTATCGTTGTGTAATATGTGACATTGATATAATTGTAGGTCGATCACTGTTTTCTTGAGGCCTACCACGATAAATGTGGTGGCGGATGTAAAGACTTATTATAGGATGATTATTTTAAATATATTAAGAATGTCTTGCTAGATAAGAGCGTGAAGAGTTGGTAGATATGTTTAGGGGGTTGCTTTGGTCATCGATTGATTGGACTCCGGGTCTAAGTCTAGTTTTCTTTGCACCATTTAGTCTCCGTCGGATAGAGCCTCTGCGTCCAGGAGATGTATTTTTCATCAATGGAAGATATATATGTTTTCGATTAAAGATTATGCTCTGAGTCATAGGCGCGCAATTTGGGTCATCATCGTTTGATCTCACACTAGACTACGACTTGAGCGGCGTTGAGGTCTATAGTCTTTTACGGGGCACACAGTTACATTCGTAATCTAGTAGATAGATTTTGTAATAGTGATTTTAGTGATGATGTAGATCTTCGTCACTATTTACGTGTGACCAGCGTTATTACCCTCTATGGGTTCGTATTTGGATACGATCGGGGAAGATAATAGGCGATTGGGTTTGGGCATTGGTTGGCGATCGGGGCGTTTGCGATTTCGTGGGGAACCTACGGTTACGGATATTGAGATATTATCTGACGCGATGTCGACTGTGCTCGATACCATTTTTACGGACGATCTGGGCACTATATGCTTGGTCACTCGAGATCATACCGGTTTGGGAAGTATAGGTGGGACGTCATCAATCCCACAACGTGTCAAAGTGTTGAGGTGGAAGTTCAGTAGGCTCTCACCGGTAGCTTCTGATCACTTTTGAGCAAGAGGTATTGAATTTTATTATAATTTTAAATCATGTATGAGGTATTGTATTTATTAGAATATTAAATAACATCTTTCAATTTATTGTGGGTCGGTTATCATCTCACATCCATCGAGCGGACTCATTCGAGGTTAGCACCGTTCTTGGGTGTCATCTCACCTCTCTCCACTCGGTGTGAATTTTGTTATCTGTCAAATCCTTTGAGGAGGGCGGCAGTTCCTTCCTTCAAATCGTGTGTCTCGTCCACCTCCGGTGGATGAGCCTCGGCGTGGGCGTCGAGTTAGGAGGCTCCACGGTTTGTTGAGGATCACGATCTTCGGGGTCTCCATCGAGCGAGCCTCGAGCGCCGCCCGATACCCGGCGGAGGACATCGTCGGTGGGTTCGTTGAGGTTCCGGTTGTTGATGAGCTGCGGTCATATGTGGATAGTCGTCCATCTGTTGAGAGGCGGGATACGGGAAGGCAGACCGGGGCGGCTTCGTCGACGGTGGTGGTCGGCGCCGGGCGTCTTAGTTAAAATCGATCGTCGTTGGATTGAGAATCTATTTGGGAATCGTCCTAGGAGGAGGAGAGGAAGCGATGCGACGCGTCGAGAGGTCTATCGAAGACAAATTTATTCGAAAGATAAAGTGGTTTGAAAACCTCTTAGAAGACTCGATGTGGTTGCACATAGGGATGATCTGGCTACACATGCCTCATGTCCCACGTCATCCGGCGGCGGCGGCGGCGAGGTGAAGATCGAGAGACCACATCACGCCCGGTCGGATGTCCTCGAGGCGGTGGAAATATTGAGCGGTGAGCATCGACCCAGTGATACCCTCCATTCTCTCTCACGGATCCATGGTACCGATCACGGAACTACGTCTCATCATTCCATGATGGGATTGGACCTATTAGTGATCGGCGCCTCGGGGCGTCGTGAGGCGGACTTTCGAGCCGTCTGCGGCAGTTGGAGGAGCAGTAACTATTAAGTCTCATATTTGGCGGTTTATAATATTTCATTATATTTGTTATGTTTTCATTTTCTCTAAATTAAATGTTTGTAGTTAGGGATCGGAGGGTGAGCAGACACGGAGACCTTGGTATAATGAGGTCACCATCGTGAATAGTCCGATGCCACGTCCGTTATCAGATGATACATTGATAAATTACGGCGTTCTTGAACACAAATAAAGACGATGGTGGTTGTTGAGTCTTGATCGACAAGTCCGAGTTGCATTTTCGTGAATATCGAAATGCGGGGCGTTTTGATGTTCGGTGCGTTTTATACAATATTCTTCGTTTTTTAAGTACGTCTACTTATATTGATATGTATCCTAAAATAATTTTGCGGTCGTCGATCTATTCATGGTGTATTTGAGGATGAGACTCGATCTGCGGGATCGGCGTATTGGATGGGGTGGATTATCAAAACACAATCATCCTTGATACTAGTTTTTTCGTAAGTCTTTAATCTGATCAATATATAGTATATATGTAGTATCTCTAATTACTTAATTTTCGATGTTGAATAGATGTTTTGCAAAATTCATGGTCCGAGGTACACATGATGCTTTAGTCCTACATTGAAGACCCGTGAGGCACCATTGATCATGACCCACGAGCATTGCTTACATGGCGACCACCGTAGCGCATTGGATAGCGATTGTCCTCGGCATGGCGGGTTATACATCATGGTTACGTGCCACGCAGTAACCTTATTTATCTGATAAATATTAATTTATCTAAATGGTTACGTGTCCTTGTTTATTTTATCTAAATATTAATTTTATAGATCATTATCCTTGCGTCATGACGACGTTTCGTGATAATGCGGCGTGGATATGCACTCTGTCATTCGCGTCTTTGTTTGACTCGCGTATTTGGAGGATGGACTAGGATCAGTGGATGCGAGGATGATGGACTTCGTGTGCTGACTAGATTATTGCGGCCGTTTCTTCTCTTCACTAGATGGTTCGAGGCTAACTCCACGAGATACCACCATGGAATAATGATGCGGTTATTACACTGCTTCTCTTGGTATTTGACGAGAATCGATTTGATGATGGTCCATTTGCGTGCATGTTGTGGAGCGTCTTATTTACGGTTCACCGAGCATCGAATGGGGTATGTCTAATGTTGTATCATATAGACATAAAGTAGGTGGAAATATATATGAGATATGTGATCCATATAAATAGGGAGGAAGAGGAAGAGGAAGAGGTTGAAATTAGCATGTCTTGGTATATTGGTATGTATTTGTATATTGGTATGTATTGGTATATTGGATGCAAATGGATGTTCATATTATTTATCGAATATTTGATTATCGATAGTTATTAATCCCGTTGAATGAATTTGTGTCTTTGTTTTGAAGAATCATACACTTTAACCTATCGATCGAAAACAAGATATCAAAACGTAAATCTCGAACTAAACATAAATCTTAGGACTCGGTTTAAGTCGATGTTAGGTGAATCGTTAAACATACACTTTAACCTATAAAGCAACGAGCGCAATCGATAAGATAGTCTATCGAGAGAAATGAACAAAGCGGTCTCCAAAGCAGAGGACGAAGGAAGCAGAATCGGCACTAACATGCCTCCGTCGATGTAGATAAAATAAGCAGCGAAAACCACATACTAGCACTCCATTAGTACTAAAAACTACATGAAGATCAAAGTTTTTCACCGCTATTCAAACAAACAAGCGTGCGAAAAAGAAAATGGGCGAAAAAAAAATAGAGCGAGAGAAGGAACCTTTATCTCGATTTCGGTGATGGAAGCGATCGAAATTGTATGAGAAACACTGACCACGAAAAGAGAATAGTTTGAAGTAATGATAGAGGAAGGCGTGCGCCTCGATGAGAGAAAATCCCGATTATCTAAGTTTCTTCAATTCATTCAATTTGATTAAGTTAAAATAATAATAATGTTAATAATATCTTTACATGAATGTTTTCTTTCATTACAATGTCACTCGTCTACGGATAAGTAAGGACACTTCCGGCGTATGAGATTCATTACCACACAAGCTACATATCCGTAGTGCCGACTTCTACTACTCGATCCCACATTTGGATGGCGATATCGACCCACTTTCGGTGACTGACGGACTCTATTAGGAGGCATAAGCGTAATTCCGGCAACATCGGAGGAGCAGTCCAACTAGGCGTGGTGAGCAGGATTGATCCGATCTGGTATGTTTGGCTAGCTTTGCAGAATGGTAGTACTCCCCCACATAGTTAGATATATGGTGACCTTTATGACTAAAAAATTTATATAATCAATTATATGTAAGTGAAATCAATTTGATCAAAAAAATTAACATAATTAAACTTAAATTCGTACCATATAGCTGCAACAGCATGAGAACACGGTATCATATCCATGTCCCACTCCAAACACGCACACGATTGCGTATTGAGATTGACTCTGAATGTTTTGCTTGGTGCTTGACTTTGAAAGTGGAGTCGATGAGGGCACTACATCGTGTCTGCGTGATAGTTCCATGATACCATCGTCTTCGCGTTGCTTGAGGGTCGATTCACCGCGTACCTCTTTCGCTTCATGTCTCTCGTGAACCATTTTACGTAATGTGACGGATTGCCTCAATCATTGAGCAAATTGGCAATCGTCTAGCCCACAATATTCGAGAATTGAATGATTCGGCAATGTTCGATGTCATAAAGCGTAGCGCTAACGGGCACTTTGTGATCTAGCCCACTGCACTCCAACCTCCACCAACTTGGTGTATGCGCCACTACCATCGGCCTTCACGAGACTTTAACATAGCCATCGCTTTTCAAAGTGTGTATCTTGAGTACGCATAAGCGGCTTTACGAAATAACTGCGGATGGTTGCCCAAATGGGGTGATTTTTTCAGCGGATGGTAGTAGCATAATCCGTGTGTTGCATCGGGGTGACACACTTGACCGTTCATTATCTTGACATGGGCATACGAAACAATCAACATCTGGATTTGATCCATAGCGACTTGTAGTCGAGGCGAAACCAAGTCCATGAGACATCGTTCTCGATCGGACCAATTCCATAAGCTAATGGAAAAACTTGCTCGTTGCGTCCTTTGTCGCGGCAACGAATAATATCTGCTATTGCGGCCCTTCAATTGCGTGCCGTCGACTACAATCACGGGTCGGAGGCACAATGTATGCGCCAATCTGCATGAACCGAGGCGACAAAGGGTGGCGGAACCGACCATCGATCCGATATCCAGTCGGTCATCGAGCAGGGATTGCTCATCCGCAACATATCGAGATAACTCGGTAGTAGTGAAATGATTCTTCATGTCCACCGTATATCATCTCGATCGTCCTATGCACGGGCTCGCATTGCTACTTGTATGTAGCGTGTACACCGTACTCTCGTACCAAATCGGCCATAATGGACCTCGGCTTTAGCACTTCACCGTCTTGGCGTATTTTTCGTGATATGTATGCTGCAATTACACGGGCATTAACCTTCCTTACTCCGATATTCACTGGGTTACGTGCGCAAGTATGTATAGCATCAAACTTGCGGACAAACCAAAATCCACCTTCTGCGATGCGTGTAGTAGAAAAGGACACCGATTATGATATCGACATTTGAATGTAATCCTCGAATTATCGGATCGAGAATAACAAATTCTACTCGGCGTTCCAAATGCCATAGCCCCATGGATATCTTGATTCACCCTTGCGTCGAAGATGGAACCTTCGCTCACCATCGTGAGTCAGGAACCGAGTCGGAGGGCGAGCAAAGAGATTAGCGAAGCATCATGAGGAATAACGAGGACTAGCGATTGCTCGTCTCCTCGACTTCTTACGGCTCTAGGCCTCCACGTGCTCTTGCGTGTTACTCGCATAATCGTAGATGAAGCTTCCCGAATCCACCCTCTCGGCGGATCCATCGTCAAACTCTACAAATGAGCCATAGCTCTTCAGCGAAACTCGCGATCTTCTTCCTCTTCATCCGACTCTGTTTCATCTTCTTCTTCTTCAACGTAGTCGTCGTCATCGTTGTCCTCAACAAGTGTATCGACCCAGTTGTGGTTGCGGCATATGTTGGGAAGCAAATTCTGGATGGATCCATGTGTTGCGGCATATATTGAGATGTATCGACATCAAACCAATCGAGATGATGTAAATTGTTGTGTCAACGACGTATCGAGCGATATGTTTTGGGAAGTGTAGTCATATGTTGGCGAGGATGGTAACTCAAGCGAAGGTCTATATAGTTCTTGCTCCGATTGGGATGTGTCGGCATCGTGAGTCACATAGACCTCTGCTTGGGCATCATGAGCCAATCGAAAAGTTGATCATCATTACTCAAAAGTAATTTGATAATTCTACCACTCAGAGATCTCGATAGATAATGCGGTTGGTAGGTTGTACTCAACGAATTTCCCAACATAATTTCATTAATCATCTCTATGAACTCCCGGAAAATTACATTGTCCATTCGAACAAGGCATTTGGTGATACATGATGTAACATAAAGAAGGATCCCACGCCTCCATATCGAACAATAATGCTCTTCCATCCAGACATCTATAACAAATACAAGATTACATTAATGAAATATCTGATCTTAATATGATTTTCTAATGTACAAAACAAATATACATTATAATCAAATATACAAATAAGAAAAAATAGCAATCTAATTAAATAAATAAAGTCTCTTACAATAAATTAATTAAAATAATTAAAGGGACTTATCTAATAAGCGAATTATGTCGGCACTTATCTAAGCGAATTATCCAATAATTATATCCAATTATCTAAGCGAATTATGCAATAATTATAAATAGCGAAACAATCGAATTATCTAAACAAATAAGCAAAACAAATGTAAACAAAATTAACAATAATTAATGTAAACAAAATTAACAATAATTAATCTAAACAAATTTAACAATAATAAATCTAAATAAAACTAACAATAAGAAATCTAATATCATAAACAACAATAATTCGAAGATTATCCTAATTGATTTCATTTAAAATTAATTTCAGGGATTATCCTAATTGATTTCATTTAAAATTAAAACAACAAATAATTAGAAGATTATCCTAATTGATTTCATTTAAAATTAATTTCAGGGATTATCCTAATTGATTTCATTTAAAATTAAAATTAAGGAATTGGTCGTGGGAGAAGGATTTTAACTTAATTTAATTAAAGTATGAATTAATTAGTTATTTACATTATAATTAATTACTATATTCATCCTAATTGAAAACTTAAGATAAGTACACTAAAATTATCCTAATTGAAAAGACTTATATGATAAGTTCATTTAATATTAATTTCTAAAACTAAAATCTATCTCGATTGAACACATTGATGTCTCGGTCGATATTTCCTTGTTTTCAATCGTAGGAGACATCAATTAATAACTAATTAATAATTAGTATTAAATTTGACAATTAGAAGATTTATCGACGGATACATCAATTAATAACTAATTAATAATTAGTATTAAATTCAATTGACAATTCGAAGATTCCGATCGACAGGAATCATGATTAAATAAGTTGTTTTATTATAATTCTTCTTTCCTCGATAGGAATCAATCAAAAAATAATTTAAGCGTAAAATTCATCTCTCGGTCGATGATACCATGATTCGATCGGCCGAATCATGGTATCATCGACAGGAGAGATGAATTTTACGTTTAAATATTTTTTTAAACCATGATTAAATGATTTAACTATTATATATCTGAATTATGCAATTAATTTAATTATGCTATTATAAAACATCTAATTTCACCTAAGCGAATTATATCCAATTATATATCGAATTATGCAATAATTATCTAAGCGAATTCTATCCAATTATGTATACTGAATTATGCAATAAATTCAAAACACTAAGCGAATTATCCAATTAATTTAATTATCCAATTAATTTAATTATGTAGATGAATTATATAAATTATGTAATAAATTCAAAACACTAAGCGAATTATCCAATTAATTTAATTATCTAAGCATAATAATTTATCCATACCAATAAACAATAATAAATCTAAACTAAATTAACAATAATAAATCTAAACACAAATTAATATCATAAACAACAATAAATTCAAAACATGTGTAGAAAATAAATAAAAATTCGAATAACTTACTTGTTGAGACATAGGCTGCGTTGTTCGGATTAAAGAAATAAATTTGAAAATTTTGAATATAAAATCGAAATGAGCGAGCGAAAATTAGAGGAGCAAGAGCAAGAGAAATTGGTTGGATTTGTATTTATTACGATCGATTGTATAAATAGGAAGAATTGGTTCAATTATTGGTGGTCAAATCTTTGTTCGACAATTTTACGCAATTTTCAAAGATTTATTTGTCTTCTTCAATTTTACGCAATTTTAGTTGTAGCTTTTACTTTTCGTAGTACTATTTTATGCAGTATTAACTAATCTTGTAAATATTAAGGATAATTTCATTATTAAATATTTCAAAATTAATAAGTTGTGAGTTGTGTAAGTGGATGAAAAAGAAATTAATATTTTATTAAAAGATTGGGTTAAATTAGATTGAATATAAATATTAATTTAAATATCATACATTCAATTTAAATTAATTAGTATTAAATTAATTTGATATATCTTGTTTCCGGTGAAAAATGGCTGATTCGATTAGACCCTTTTATGTTTCCGATCGATGGGATACATGAATAAATAATTTGTATTAATTTCATCGCAAAAATTGAAGTTTCGGTCGATAATTCCTCTCTCGATTGACCATTTTTATGTTTCGATCGACGGAGATAAGAATTAATTAAAATTGTTATTTTCATTTTAAAATTCAAATTCGGTCGATGAAATCCAAAATTCGATCGATGATTCCTTGATTCGGTCGGCGAAAACAAGGAATTGTCGAATAGGAATTTTGGATTTTTGTTAATTAATTTTTGATTCATTTATGTTTTCTTATTTAAAAAAACATGATTCGATTATTTAATTATTTTTTCTCACACTTTTAACATGATTAAGTGATATATAAAAACATGATTGAGAATATATAAAGTAATTTAACATAATAATATCGAATACTGTTGAAAATAATTTATGAATCATTTATTGATTCACGTGTTTGTTATGTTTGGTCGGTGTTATGTCAATTTCATATCGAAGACCGCACAAAGACTCAATAGATATATATTAAAAATGGCGTTTGGGTATACACGATATCAAATTTGAAATATAGATATAGATTGTACACACTTTTGTAAAAGTGTGTACTTGTATATATTTCCCCTTTTTTTATTGCATTTCTGCAATGTTTATAAGTTAGTTACGTGTTTGCCTGAGGAAAGCATAGTGAGTATTCATTTGATTCGAATTTTATTTTAAAAAACCACCGAATTGAATAACCAATTTGCATGGGAGATGATTGAACCAAATTGAAAACGGCCGGACGAACTGAATGGGTTTGGTTATTAACCGAACAGTGTCGATCGGTTTTTTAGTTTCACTTTTATTTTTACAAAAGATTATATTTTTACTGATAAAACTTAGGGTTATTGACGCATAAATACACCAACTTTGAGTCAATTTTGGTTTTCCCACGAATTATAAAAATTGTCACAAAATACACATATTTAATGACTTTAGTGTTTTTATCACGATTTTAAATTCAGGCCAAACTAGATCTGACTTGGCATCTCGAAAATTTACTATAGAGTATAAACTGTTAGTGATATAACGACTTCGTAGAGAGAGGACATAAAACATCGTCGTTCTATCAAAATAAATCAAATTTTTTGATTTCTAGGATTTATCGCGTCAACCCTCAATACAAAAATCAAGTCTTATCGTTTTTTTCATCACCTGGTTGTAGTTTGGATCAAAACAATTGATATCCTCTCTCTACGATGTCGTTTATATCACTGACCGTTTTGTCTATGGTAAATTTTCGAGATGCCAAGTCAGATTTAATTTGCTTTAAATTTGAAATCATGGTAAAATCACTAAAGTCGTTAAGTTTGTGTATTTTGTGACAATTTTTAAAGTTCATGGGAAAAATCAAAATTGACCCAAAATTGGTGTATTTATGGACCAATAACCCTAAAACTTATAATTATTCAACAATCAATAGTAATCAGCATTTAACTATTGCATTTAGTCCAAGGCAACTAATTATGTATACATTTATATTAATTTTAATTGTATTTTGAATATTGCCGGTCGATTGGTCGAATGTACCTAAACTGACTGAAAATAAGATTTTCAAAATTCTTATTAAAAGTTAATCGAATCGAGAACCAAATTGTTTCAATCGAGATGTGTTTGATTTGGTTTGATTTTTGGCTGCTTTGTATTTATGTTCACCCGTATTAAATAGTTTCAGCTAGTATGTGAAGATGATGAAATAGGATTCTTAGCCTTCAACATCCGAATTACACATGTATACGACAATATTACAAAAGATGATAAAAATACAATCTGCAATTAAAAATCGAATTGCATGCACAATCACTTGGGAATGTGAGAAACATAATATAATGTCGATTTTTTATTTGTTCTTTTGTAGAGGAGTTATCTAAATAAACTTTTGAAGTTCTCAAAAATTTGGAACGAAACTACTCCATAATACTTTTTCGTCCCAATATTTTTAACTCAAAAATTTTGAGCACGTAAACTAAGGAAGATTATGTTTTGCATGTAAAATACCCATTTCATCTCATTATTGTTGACACGTTTTCTTTTTTTAGTTGTCTCATTAAGTTGAACCGTTTTCAACACTTTTTACACTAAAACTACTTCGAACTTCGTGTCACCTACTACTTTACACACAAAACACAACTTTTTTTAATCTACGTGCCAAAAAGAAAGGGGTCATGAATATTGGGACGGAGGGAGTAGTATGATTCATGAAATTCGATGTAACTTTATGTGTAAAAATGATTTTTTTAGAATGAACCAACAATAATGAGACGATCTAAGCAAGAAAACGAGTCAACAATAATAAGACGATGGGAGTAATTGTTAGGATGCAAGAGATATTCAATTGACATTTTTCATTTTTGGATGTTTATTTTATTTTTTTTGGTCAATTTAATACAGAAATTTAAAGATCGCGTCACGATGGACTCGAACCCGAGACCTTTGGCATCGGGCGTTAACCACTAGGCTAACACACGCACACAATTTGGATGTTTGTTTATATACTTGCATGTGTCTCTTCTATGGTCTGGCTGTTGTAATCTTTTGTAATATAAAATTTGTAGTATATATTATTGGAAGTTTCTCGTATTCTATATGAAATTAATTATATTTAAAATATGAACCTATGCAAACGGTTATAACTAGGGATATTAATTTAACTCGAAACTAATAGTTCAGTTCAAATAGACGAGAAAAAAAATGAGGTTTGGGATCGAAAATTTATGAATCAAAACAACCAACTGGCCGAACTGGAAATAGCTCGACTGACCCTAACTGGACTGATTAATCAAATTTTTTCGTATTACTTGATTATCAAATTAATTACTTTATTTTTTAATTTGATAATAAGATTTTGATGCTTGTAGAATACTTTTTGATTTTTCCAACAACTAATAAAAACCTTTATGACATTAAAATTGAAGAAAATATAATCATTTATGGTAAATATGTGTCAAATCATTACCTCTCATAAAGTAACTTATTAGTTATTATGTAAGTTGCTCTTGAATGAGATTTATTTTTTGTATAGTACGAAGTAAAGTAATTTGATTGAGAAAATACGGTCTAACTTTTGTTACTATAAAATAGTTATCAAGAAAATTCATACATGTAAAAAAAAATTATAAACATTATACACGACGACTAGTCCTAATTAAGCTTGGGTTGTGCTAAAATATTTTAGCCCGAAATAAAAAATGTCCGATTGGCCCGAACTGAAAATAACTCGAAAGGTTGGTTCGAAATTGATGACTCGATTGACATCCATAACTATAACATGATGAAATATGTGGGTGCATACATTTTTAACTGAATGCAATGAATAAAATTGGTCTTCAGGAATACAATGCAATCAATCAACATTTGATAGATTATAGATATAACCGGTGAGAGTGAAGATAGTTTGGGGAGCCAATACACGGTTAGAGTTTTCTCTCTAGAAAAATTCTCCCAAGAATTTTCCTAGCACCGTGTGCATTCTCGTCGCCGGCGACCACCTCACGGGGATCTCCGGTCATCGACTCAAGCTTTTTCAACCGTGAATCATTGTGATCCTACGTCCTCAACATCTTTACCGATTGTGTTTGGGAGCTACACCACCATTCTCGTCGGAAATACATTACCACCGTGCGCAAACAAGCAAATCCCGACACTTCAACCAGATGTTCAATCAAAGTATACTCTCGATTGACTCGCAATCGCATGCGAGGTGTTATAGTAGGGAAAGTCAACCCTAGTCGCTCTCGAGGAAAACTTAACAGGTCTAATGTTCGTGTTGATCACGTAAAACGATTAAATCTAAACACTCTAATACCAACATGAGTTTTTGAGACATACGAGAATTCAAAAAACGAGAATCAAGCGGCAAACCTAAGCGGGGTTTGTCAATCCCGAGCTAAACTAATTAGCGATAGATCTAAACTAGGGGTTGTCAAACCCTAGATGATAAACTACTAAACAAGGAATGGAAACAAATCAAAAGCAATTAAATAAATTCTTGAAACAAGAAGCGATGAGATTCAACGAGAGCGATTAATCATGAAATCGAGTTCAACTCCACTTGCATAAAATTCAAATAATTAAAGCGGGAAGCGAGAACTAATCAAGAACCCAACAAGAACAGGAATTAAGCGAAGCGGATAAATCGATACGTAAATGAAACGATCAAGAACAAAGGAACAAATAACCGAGAAATTACTTTCAATCGATCCAAAATAACACCCGATATTGCTAGAATCCATAAATCAAATAAGCGACGTTGCTAGAATTCATAAATAAATAGAGTACCAACGTGAATCAATGTCCGAATTGTAACAAATTGAAAAACGACTCCAATGCGATGGCAAACGTAATCGAAAAAATACGTAATGTTCGAACCGGAAAATAACCTATATATAGGAAACGCGGCCGGCTGAAATGAGCAGCGTGCGAGGCGCGGCGTCTTGGGCGGGCGGGCGCGCGGGCGGGCGGCGCGCGGGTGAAGCGCCTGCGATGAGCGGCGTTCAATCCGAGCGCGAGAAATGGGAACGCGCTCGGAGTGAACCGGCGTTCAGCATGGCGGCGCGCGGCGGGCGCGATGGCGGGCGCTGAGCGCCGGGCACAAAGGCGTGCAGTGTGCGCGCCGAGTGAGCGCTGGCTGGGATGCCGGGGCGTGCGGAGTGTCTTGGTAGCGGTGATGGCGCGACGGGCGTCCGGTGCGTGCGACGGGAAGTCGTGCGTAACTTTGTCGTTTTGCTCCGTTCTTCCTCGTTTGAACTCTGATTTGCGATCCGCTTTCGCCTATGAACTCCTGTCAAAAAGCTCTTCAATTATACATTATTCTTGGTAGATTCAATTCATCTTATTTAATGCCGATTTTCTGCAAAACATTGAAACGAACCAAGTAAGTCCGAAACGATAAACAATAATCGAACTAACGGCATAAAAGGGATAAACTAATGAAGACAACATGCAAACAACACCAAGATTCAAGACAAATTCAAACCAAACACCGGACATTACAACCGTGCAAATACGGCTACAATCCGAGCAAACACATTATCATACTTATTGTCATTATTTAATCGTGTTTTGGTGGTTGTTGTGGTGATTTTCAGATTAGTTGTAGCCGAAAATTTCAACACGCGTAAAGGTGCCCATTTCTACCGACATCGTTGTTAAGCCTATTTGCTTTTTGGTGTGCGTGATCGAAATTTTAGGCGTCAATTCTAACCGGAATCAGTGGAAATCGACTCCGACCACCGAGATTCACCATGCCTCATTATCCAATACCGGCGCAGCCGGTTAGCCACACAAGGATCTTTCCTTGTGTGGGAATTACCCTAAGTTTCCTATTTACGTATATGGTATATTTCCATGCATGCATGCACTTACCTTATTTTAATATGGAAATCTTACCTTATTGAATACCCTTACCTTTTACAAGCTTAAGTGTGTTGGTAAGTTTAAATATTACCTTGTCAATTTGTCGCCTGCCTTATTTAGTTAAAGAGCCGTTTTTTAGTATGGGCCATTGGGCAACCTTGCTGTAAAAGCTCCCAAAGTGAACAATTTGACGGGCCGTTCATATGGGGCTAGGGCGTTTAAAGAATGAAGAGCCCATTCCGGATTTGGAAGACCGGTCCAAAATTATGCGAGCCCATGCCCTTGGGCAAACACCTCCTGCCGAGGAAGCCCAGCCCAGCTGCCGAGAAACCACGAGCCTTGTAGGGGTGGGTGATGCCGTCCAATTTCCACCACTGCCGAGAAACCAACGAACACCATCAAATATTTCTCGACAGCCCAAGCGCCAAGCGAGACTCGAACACACGCCTACATTCGTCGAGGAAATTAGGCAAACTGCCGAGACGGACGACCAATTCCCACCTCTGACGAGAGTCGAACCCTTGCCGAGAATTTATAGGCCGCCGCCTACAGAAGATGATCATCCAAGTGTTGAGGTTTCTCGGCGTCTACTTGCTGAGGAGACTGGACCTACATATGTCGACCCACATCGGCCGACTGCCGAAGCCCGACACCCTCTCATTGAACCTCGCGATCATATCTTACGACCGCTAGACGACTCACCTCAGCAGCACACGAAGTATCAGCGCCAGACTAATGAAAAGCCGCCCTCGACCGAGGATGCTTCCGTCCACCACTATGAGGGAGGAAACACGCGATGGACTACGCGAGTCCGACGAGCAATAATCATGTGCTGACCCTTCACCTTGGCTTCGAATGCGGGACACTTTGCAAATCTAAACCCGGTCCAAAAGCCGATCTTACCTTGAGCAAATTCGAGGTAAGTGTAGTAAATGAAGTCCTTATTCTTGAAGCTAACGACTACACCCTATCTCGAAAGGATGGGGTTTTCTCTTCTTGGTTTTTATGCAGGGCGCTTCCCCCCGAAGGAAGCTACACAACGTTTGTCAATGGGATGGAAGAAGGATGCCAAGATTTCATATCACCCAAATGGATGGATAGCATTTCGATTCGAAGAAGAGGACATGGAACATGTGCGAATGCGGGACCATATGCGATGTTCAGTATTCCGCTCATTCTTTGCCATATGCTAACTACTGAATTTCGTTTTGATTCAACTCCTGATTTTAAATTTTCTGTTTGGGCTTCTTTACCTAATTTGCCTTTAGAACTCTGGAACCCTAATGCTATAGGTAAGATTGCCTCTATATTAGGTGAACCGATAGAAGTGGATTATAGGACCATTGCTAAAAATCACTTAGATGGCCCTAGATTTCATGTTTTGGTAGATGCTCTTCGTGAACCCTTGGAATATATAAATCTGAAATTGCACACGAGTAATATTTTTATGCAAAAGAATAAATTTGACTTTTATCCAAAATGTGCAAAAATTATGGAAAATTGGGCCATTTAGCATCTTCTTGTGCAAACTTTGCTAGACCACGTGGGTGCGAACCCCACGGTGGGACTAACCATGCGAGGAACGATGAATGGCAACGAGCCGTAGGAAGAGACCCAGACCTCGTCGACACATGCGTGGTCGAGCCTCCAAGACTCCCGCCCCAAGAGTCGAATGGAGGAGGAGAAGTGTGTCCTGCCCAAAGAATAAACAAAAACCATCTCAACCCATCACACGTGGGATTGAGATTCAAAACCAATTCGAGGCCTTAAATACACATATCCATTTTGAGTCCTCTGCTAGCACACAAAACCAAGAAGTTGGACAAACTTCGACTTCTCACCCAAGCAACGACCGGTTGACATATGCCATTCTTGACGGACTCGGCAGATTCGCCAACCTCACCCGCAACCGCAAACAAACACCCACTGCGCCGGCACCACTCGCTTAGCCAAACACCTCCCGCCGAGAAACCACACACCCACGGCCGCAAAAATTTCCCTTTAGGCGTAACACCAACTCCTCGGCAGGATATCATTCGGCCACCTTCACCCGCAGAGACTCCTAAACCTACCGCCGAGGATTCTCGACAATCCTCGACGGGACAAACCCAGCCCTCACCTCCATCTTAAGCAGAAAACAACCAGCCTACCATGGAACCACCTTCATCTCCACCTACCGTAAACTCTCGGCAGACACCCAGCCTGGCCGAACATAATCCTTGCCCTCCTCCTCCAGTCGCCTTACGCCAGCATGCAATATCTCGACCACCTATCATGCCGAGATTTGACAAAGACAGAGAGATTACACCAAAGCTTATTCTTGGATTAGAAGCACACAGCGACAGTTAATACGATTAGTCGGAATCTACGGTACACTCTACTTCCTCTAGTTCATTAGATGAATATCGCAACTAACATTGCGGGTGAGTCGATGAAAGTGAAGAGTAGAAATCCGTACTACACGCATCACAAGGAGCAAATCGAACACAAGCCGTCAAAGCACTCACGCGAAGAATACTAGGAGTCCAAGTAGAAGCGAAGACGTCGTCAATGATCTTTACGACACTCGAAGAATTTTTGGCAAAGCATTTCATCCAATGGGAGTGTAACGACCCGACTTCCAAAAAAGTACGGATCACATGGATCGTCAACGGTATGATAAATGCGTGGATATATATAATTTAAACCAATTCGATTAACCCGTCAATTGTGAATAAATCGTAGACTAAAGGGATCTGTTGTATCGGTACAAACTCAAGTCGCGAAAAGACTTGCCAAAAGGTTCTATGTTCAGTCTAACCCAATCGGGCGCACTTGAGGAATGAGTGCGACCTCCGGTTCAATCGATATGATAGCGGTCATAATCATGAGATACCAACAAAACATCGAGTTTGGCGGCAAATAAGCGTGTGAACATACATATGATGATGCATGCTCAAGGTTAGAAATCCCTTCAATTAAAGCAACAAAACCACTACCACTTTGCACCACCTCGCACCCATCATCAATCCTTGCTCAACCTGCACATCAAAAACGAATATGCAGGGCTAAGTACAAAAGTACTCAGTGGACTCGTTGCCGAAAACATTTTCTTCATAAAAGTTATTGAACTGCCCACAATAGCACATGAGGATTTTAGTTGAAAAGGCTCATGCCTATCAAATATTTTATCATTTTCCAAAAGTGTCCGGCCGGACTATTTCATCCACGTTGTTCCATATCTGGTAATTCATTCATCATTCATTCGTTCATTCATTCGCGCACTATGGAGGTGGCCACCTACACATAGTCGCCGTGACCGGTCGAGGTAGCTAACCTTAACACACGGTCCTGCAGTACACAATCCGAGTTAGTCCTCAACTAAGTCGGATCCGATCGTTACCCTTTTTAACGTTGGTGGACCAACTCGTTCACATATACCAATCAATTCTCGTCCCACATTTGGACAAATCAACCTCGATTTGGACACAACAAAACATAAATATTTGACAGTCAATAACAGTTCATGCAATAATATTTCATAAAGCTTTTGTAAATCATGCTTTGAGTTATGCATAATCATTGTTTTAAGAATAGCCCACCTCAAGAATTGTCCTTCTTGGAATACACGCTAGCGATCCTCTGTTGTTTCGTTTATGTCCACTGTTGGACCTTGTCAACGCAAGAAATATGATTTAGTATGTCATTCGCTTCTTTCGAGAAGTATCATTAAGACTCGACATTTCGATATCTTTTAAGTCTTTGGGTTTTAGGATTTTCGTCATCGATATGACTTAATTAATATTCATATTTAGTCTATTCGATTGGTCTCGTCATAACGATAGGTGACACTTGACGTTGCATTCTTCCCTTCCAACGATGTTTCTTGGCGTCGTTTAGTATAATTTATGAATCTTAAGTTCATAACTAATATTAAATCGTTTGTTAGCAGCGTATCAGCGTTTTCGAGTTCAAATCCTCATTCATTGCTAAAATTTCTTATTGCGTTTCTTGTCTCACCGTCCCACATATTCTATCAGAAACTCGTACTAATACTACACAATTAATAAATATTTCTAAATAAATCAATCAACATCTAACAAGCGTTTTATAAATTTAAGTTGCTTAAATAAAATTTTCTCAATCATCTATTTGACATAAGCAACTTATTACTTAATTAAATCTCAATTTAATTAAGTAGATCCATAATTAAATATTAATTAAATGGATAAATTTAAAAGTCCAATAATATTTGATTAATTAATCAAATTAATTTAATTAATCTTAGATATCCACTAATTAGGATTTATTTCTCATCACACCTTTGTAACAAAATACATAAGGTCTATCTCATTATATAAGTAAATCACTTAAAAGAATAATTCTCAAATTATTCTTTAACATAATTAATTAATTATGTTATTGATTTCTAAAAATTAGACTTTATTCAATCTAATGAATTTAATTAATTCACTCTAAATAATTGATATTTAGATTATTATTTAATTAATTAAAATTAATCCCAAAATTTAATTACTAAAATTAAATCTCATATTTAATTAATATAAATTTATTAAATCCTTAATTTAATTTTAATGGATCATAGCTAGATAATTGAGTCCATTATCAAATTAAATTCTTAATGATATAGAAAATAAGTCTAAGCCCATCTTCATTTAATTCGAGAGCCCTTCTTCCATTTAATTTAAAACCCATAGCAATTTATTCGAAAGGCCCGTCTTTCATTTAATTCAAAGCACACTCGATTAATTCAGAGCCCGTATCGTTTTAATTTGAGCCCATATTAATATTATTTTGGGCCCAAACTCAACCCGTTATCTCGAGCCCAAACATATAAATTTTTCATTGAATAATTAAACTAACCAAGCCCAACACTTATATTCTCGTGACCAAAAAATTGGCCCAAACCATTGCAAGAAACAAAACAAACCTAGCGACCCATCGCGTTTAATTCGGCCCATATAGGTTTGGTCCAAGCAATTAAAATCGTGACCCATTTGGCCCACTTAAAGAACTAAACTAACCTAATTAAAATACACTAGCTAGCCACCTCCACAATTTCAGATCTCTCTCTCGTCTCTCTCGGTTCTCACACAACACAAGATCGCCGCCGCCGCCGCCTCCACGTCCGGCCAGCCTCGTCGCCGTCGATGAGCCGCGTCGTCCTGACCTCGGCTTCCTCCACTCATTCACACTCACGCACACACGTGGATGAACACACACACAATAACATCTCCCTCCTCCATCTGCCGCTACCGTGTCGTCGTCTCCGGCGAGCCACCATGTCCGACGACACCATGGCCGCCTCACTGACCTTCGTCCAGCCTTCTCTCTCATTTCTCTTGCGAACCGTTGCCCATACACACACGAACACATACATATATACACACACAGATCTCACCCTCTCTCGCTCGATCTACCCGACGTCTCCTCGTCTCCGGTGAGATCGGGGCCGTAGTGCTCGTCTCCAGCCACCGCGTGGCGTCTAGCTCCAGCAGCGCCGCTGCTGTCGTTCACGCACACACACGCACTGACATACCTCCCTCTCAATCTCTCACCCTCGTCTTTGTTTTCGGGTTTTCATGCCATTGGGCTCGGGAGGTCTGTCGAGGGCTTGGCGTCGCCGCCGTGGTTGTGCCTTGGTTTACTTGCCACCTCAGTCGACCACGGCCGACCACAGTGGCTCGGTCAAATTTAACCCGTGGCAAATTTCCTATGCTTTACATATTCTTAAATTCTATGTGTAAAGATTGCTTGGATGTATATATGTTGTTTTTTTAGGTGGACTCGAACATATTAATATTGATTGAATGAAATGGGTGATATGAACACATGTATGAAGTGGTGGATGAGTTTGCTTTATTCTTGTTTTGATCAAATGATAGTAATTTCTTGAAACAACAAAGTGTAGAAGTTGTTAGCTTGGATCTTGTAAGAAGATGAAAAATATAGAAATGAGTTCTTACATTTTTGTTGGTTCATACATTGTTGTCATGATTTGGAAATTGGGAGAAATGTGGGTTGATCAATTTAATATGAGAGGAGAGAAAACAAAATAGGTGTGTTCTTCTTGCAAGTTTTCATAGGATACTTTTTTGGGTTTGACCAAAATGATGATTATGTGGGAAAAAGTGGAATAAAGTAAGGAATTTGAAATGATATGGTTTGACTAAATAATTTATCCAGTATAAAATATCTGGTTCGACTTATAACTGTATTCGTTCTCCGGTAATCGTTTAAATTTTCTCGTTCGAAATGAAATCAAACGTCGATGATTATAAAATTTAATAATCGCTCTAAACTTAAATCTCGATTTAGCTAAAGAAATTAATAATCGAAGTTTTAAATTTCTCGGGGTATTACATACCATCACCCTTAAAATAAATTTCGTCCCGAAATTTGCTAATCATGTAAAAGATTGGGGCATTTCTCATTCATAACAGATTCTCATTCTCAATTTGCTTCTTCTTGTCTATACTTTTCATAGAACTTTCACCAATGAGATTTCCTTGTTCTTTTGTTTTTGGATATGTCGGTCCAAAATTTCGTGAACATTCTACATAACTCATATTGTCATCGAGACAATATATATAGTGGTATCACATGGTTGGGGTCATGTATGTATTTCTGAGTTGTGAAGCGTGGAACACATTGTGCAAGTTCTCGAGGCTTGGCGGCAATGCCAATCATGCGTTATTGGTACTATCATTTCCAATATTTCATAGGGTCCTCTGAAACGTGGTCCCGACTTCATTCTTTTTTTTTTTTTATTTTGGATTTCATGATTTCTTTTTAACGAAGTCCTCAAGAAAACTTTATTTCCACATCAAAATATAGCTCTGTCGGACGTTTGTCGTGTCGACCTCTGTCGATTTTGAGCTTCTTTGATCCGTTGGCGGATCATCGCACAATCTCGATCATTTCTCCTATAAGTCGGTCTTAATATTCTTCTTTCTCCACTTCATCCCAATAAAGTGGTGATCGGCATTTCTTTCCGTAAAGCGCTTCGTACGGGGTCATTCCAATAGTTGCTTGATAACTGTTATTGTAGGCGAATTCTACAAGTGGTAACACTTGTTCCAAATTTTCTCCTCTATCCGGGACAACAATCCTCAATATGTCTTCAAGCGTCTGAATGGTCCTCTCAGATTGTCTAACCATTTTTTTTGGGTGAAACACGGTACTGTAATGCAATTGAGTTCTCAATTCCCTTTGTAAGCTCATCCAGAATCTGGATGTAAATTTTTGAATCTCTATCAGACACGATAGTCTTTAGAATTCCTTGCAAACTTATGATTCCTCGAACGTACAATTGTGCTAACATACCTGATCCATATGTTATTAGGATCGGTAAAAATACATGTTCTTGGTCGGCGATCGATGATAATCGATTAGCGATATTTTCTTTTAGTGATTTGGGTAGCCGGTATAAAATCCATGGCTATATCCTCTCATTTCTATTACGGTATGTCCGGCGATTGTAGGGTTCCATACGGTGCATTTGGTGGAGTGTTTTCACTTGTTGACACGTCGAAACAACGTTGTCTGAATGAAACTACGTCTCGCTTCATTCCATCCCACCAAAATTTCTCCTTGAAATCTTGGTACATTTTGGTGCTTTCGGGATGTGCGGTGTAAAAGCGTCTCTGGGCTTCTCTCGAGATCTCACTCTTAAGCCCTTCGTCTCTTAGAAATACACACTCTCCCATCATATAACATCATATGTTACTACTCTAAAATCCTTGTGGCCATTATTCTTGATTTTGGCTCGTCTTCCTCCACTTATTGCTCTTCTTCGAGGATCCAAATTCGAGCTTTTAAATGCGAGATTGCAATCAACATTGCAATACAGCCTTATATCGTCTCAGGCGGCTCTATAACTTCGATGTTAATCCTCTGAAATTCATTTATAAGCAGACTGAGGAGGAATCCCAAACTAGGGTGAGATTTACGACTTAAGGCATCGGCTACAACATTAGCATGTCAGGTGATAATTGATACCACGATCGTAATTTTTACTAGTTCTAACCATCTCGTTGTCTCATGTTAAGATCTTTACATTCGAAGAATACTTCAGGCTTTTATGGTCAGTATAGATCTCACATCTAACTCCATAGAGATGGTGTTTCCAATCTTTAAGACATGTACGATCGCTGCTAATTCCAGGTCGTGCGTAGGATAGTTCAACTCATGTAGGCGTAATTACCTTGAAGCATGAGCAATAACCTTGCCTTCTTGCATCAGAACACATCCTAGTCCATTCTTTGAAGCATCCGTGTAGATTATGTATTCTTTATACGCTTGGTCTTGCTAGTATAGGTGTTTGTCGTCGGCAACTCCTTCGATCTCTGAAACTAGCCTCACTTTCGGTGGTCCAGTGTACTTGATCCCTTTCTCAGCAGTTGGATCATGGGTCGGGCTATCGTTGAGAATCCTCAGATAAATCTTCGATAGTAGCCGAAGAAGTCCTAAAAGCTCAATTTCATTCGGGTTCTTACAGTGACTCCCGTTCTCGAGCTATCGATTTTTTTTTTTTTTTTTTTGGGTCTACTTTGATTCCCTCGGCGGACACGATGTGACCTAAGAATGTCACTTAGTCTAACAAAATTCACACTTGCTAAACTTGGCGAAGAGTTGCTCTTGCCTCAATGTTTCTGACATAGTCCTCAAGTGCTCTTCGTGGTCTTGGTTATTCGAGTATATTAGGATATAGTCTATGAATACTAAGACAAACTTGTCTAAGTATGGGTGAAATACCCTATTCATGATATCCATAAATCTTGTCGGGTATTTATGCGTCCAAAGGGCATAACGATGAATTGAAATGACCTTACCTTGTGCGGAAAGCCGTTTTAGGTACATCTTGGTCAAATCCTTAGTTGATGGTATCCCGAATTAAGTCTATCTTCAAAAGACTCATGCTCCCTTAAGGTGATCAAGCGGATCGTCGATTCGGGCAAGGGATACTTATTCTTTAGAGTTATCTTGTTTAACTCTCAATAGTCTATGCATTCTCGATGTACTATCATTTTCTTCACAAAAGACGGTGCTCCCATGGAGATACTTGGGTCTAATGAAACTTAACTCGAGGTTCTTGTAGTTGGATCTTCAATTCCTTAAGTTCCCTTGGTGTCATCCGGTATGGGGCTTTCGATCTGAGCGAGAACACGGTTTGAGATCGATTGTGGACTCCATCTATCGAGTCGTGGTAATCGGTAGTTCATCGGAAAATCATTGGAATATTCTCTCACAATAAAGCGCCTTTTATCCTTCTCTTATTACGGTCTTCCTCCTCGAGATAGACAAGGTAGATGTGGTCATCATCTGTTCAACAATGTTCTTGCTTATAAGCGCGGATATGATTGGGACTCTTCTTCCCATGCGATCCGTGAAAGTTTATAGGTTTCTTTCGAGATGTTGGAAAGAAATCTTACTTTCATTCGGGGATAGTATCATTATATTCGGTTAACCAATCCATTTCTAGGATTATGTCCACATCCGTCATAGGTATGACATGAAGATTATCTGTCATGACGGAGTAAACCTAGTCAGTTCTAGGTTCAAGCATGTGTGGGTTACCGTTCTTATTCCTCCCTCTTGGAGAAGAATTTCTCATGATTTGTTCAGCGTGTTTAGGATCAAATCCTAAGTTCTCAACGCATGCTTCAACAATAAAAGGATGCGGCGCCCGATGTCAACAGTAGGGTAACAGAAATTTGGAGAAGTATTCCCATACACGCCAGTTTCCTTGGTTCCTTAATGACTCTGCGAAATTTCTTTTCTGGTTGGGCGTAGGTCCTAGTTCTTTGGGGCGATTCTTTGTTGTTGATGATGGTGTTGTCGTTGTTCTTCTTTGCTGATTCTTCTTCTTGTTGTTGTTGTTGGGTTGGCGATCTTATTCTTTGCGGTTGTCGCCATTGTTGTTGTCGTTCTTTGTCGTGGTTGATATGGTCGTTGATTTGGTGGAAGTACGGACCGGGGTTTGTTCTTTGGAGCAGTTGAGCTTGGATAAGCGTGGTTTTCGGACTCGATTCGGTTCATTGGGATGGTCATTCTCTCATTGGCGTATCCTGGGCGGTCCACAGGAGTAGTGACCCTACGGACACATTTGAAACATTCATCATTGTGAACATGTAGACTCCTTTGTGACTCCTATGGCATTTAGGGCATACGGGGAGTTTCACGAATATTTAGTTTCCTCCGCTAGGCACGGGTACTATAGTGCGTTCATTGTCTTATTAGTGCCGAGATGGTACATTACTCACTTGTCATGGCCTCGTGTCGGCTGGCCAACATTTGATCTTTGACCTGGTGGGGTCCTTCCCACTTTCTCTTTCCACGATCTCCTTGGTGATTCGGTGGATGTCGTGACAATCTATCCTCGGGCGGGCATCCTCAATGTCGATGCTCTATTAAGGGCCTCACGATAGATCGATTTCCATGACCGATTAGTGACACTCGATCTCATGATAGAGTGATGCAACCTAAAGTTCGTTGATTCCCAACTTGGTTCGGGTTCCCGTGAACCAATCACAAGAGCTCGAGCAAAGCAGTTAAATTTTCAGCCTATATAGAGGCTTGTAAACTCACGAAATATTAAGCTTTGATTTCAAATATATTAATGAGTTTTATTCTCTTGAAGAGCTCTTCGTTTTCACATTTGATTCTAGGTTACGCATTAGCGTCAATTTCCAACTGATTGACGAGGATCGTATCACGAGTCTCTTCGAACTTCTCGGTTCTCTTCTCGTCGATGTCGAACAAGCGAGGCGCATACCGCGACATCTCGCGGGATGCAGGTCGTAACTTGTGACCGTGGTCTTTCCTTATCGTAAATTGTAGAACTCGTGTTCTTTCATCTACGGTAGCTCTTGGGAATGTACTTCTCGTACACTTCCTCCTTGAACTCTTCGGTGTAAGCTTCTAGTTCCTATTCATATAAGGTCTTTCTCTTGGCTTCCTTGAAATCAGCTTGCACCAATCATTTGCAAAGCAGCATGACAAAGCGCTCTTAAGAGGTGCAATAAAGGAATTTAAGGATTCGTTCTAGCGGCGTGAATCCATAGCTCCGTATGCACGAGATTCCCGATCCGTTGAAAATTGGCGGATTCTAACTAAGGATTAGCTCTTGATCCCTCTTATATATCGCAATCAAACATCTTCTTATACCATCCATCGGGATCTTAAATATCTCGGTGCGATATGTATTTATAATCATCTGCGTAAGTCTAATACATCGTCGACATCATGTGTCGACATCAAAACTAATTGCTCTCGATGAGCTATCATCATATCAAGTCAAATGCCTCTACAAGGATTTTCATCAGCGTTCTTGAGATTTACCAAAAGAGGCCAGGTACGGAGTATGATGCTCCAAAACTAATATCGGCATCCTCCACATACCTAATCACGATGCGTACAAATATTTAAATACTACCGAGGTCATCAAAATAAGGGTTCGTATCAGAACGACTCATTGTTCTCGTATGCATCACCAAATATGCAATCGTATATAAACAAAACACTTTATAGTCTTAAATAACTAGATCCATAATCGCCCAGGGTATAAATAGAGCTCATCGTGTTGGAGTCGAGGCCAGGAGTATGGGTACTATCAATTTCCTCCATCTCATTGTCGTGAGCGGGTCCTCCTCGGGATCTTCCTCGGGTCCTCTTCTTTTGACCTCATCATTGAATGTGGGACTCACGGTTTCTCGAATTGAAATAATTCTAGCTTCTTCCTAGCAATTAGGTCTCGGTGGACCTCGGCCATGATCTCCTTATAGGCATCGTTGGAATTTGAGAAGCGACAAGATGGCACAAGTTTCTCTCATAGCATCTGGTTAGGCCACGTGATTCGTCAATCTCTACGGTATCGTGGGACATGTGTCCGTGCAGGGGTGGTCATTGAGCGGGAAACACTTGGTAGGTAGATCGAGTCTTGGCATGGGTGATCGACAACGATGATGCAGGCGAGCAATGGCGGGATGGAATCCTGCGGTGGTAGGACCGGAAAAGTGAGTTGTCGAGGGCGAAAGTTCCGACCTCGAATATGTTCTGCCACAACCGGTAAGAATGCGGGTCCATTAGATGCTAAGCGAGGCATCTCGGGTGGAGCCACTCGGGATTTTCATCATGCCATGTGTATTCTCGCTCGGGGAGATACGGTTCGCAAGTTCTGACTCCGTATACCATGAATACGTAGTTCGGTGGTTGATGGAGCGAAATCGAAGCTCTCGACGACGATATATGTATTGAGATGATCTCATGTGTACACCCACGCTAATCGGGTGGCGGTCTACGTAACCGATCGAATGCGCCGTCGTAGTATGATGTACCACGTCCATGTATAGTAACCTAGTGTCACATGAAGTGAGCTAAGAACTCACGGCGTCGTCTCCTCGATACGTGCGGCAGGAATATACAACCTTCTTGGGTATGGTTCTACGGGATAAAGGACTTTAGTCGTAAACATCGCTCGAACCACAATCTTATATCTTATTTTATTAATTTGGTATTCGAAAAGAGATTGTATGGTCTCTTAGGATAAAACGGACATTCAATGTCTAGCATTCGGGTAAAGGCTAAGTGGTCACCATTTCTCATTGAGTTATGAAACCTTTATTTCCATTCGAATCATAACATTCGATCATATGCGTTCCATGATACTCAAAATTCATTCTTTTTTTTTATTCATACTTTCTTAACGTTATGCTTTGATTCTTCGTTATCGCTACGATAGAAATAGCATGTATAGTGTTCCAAATTTCTTAGCGTAGAGGTTGGGACTCGTAACGATCACGAACCTCCGGTTAAACAATCGCTTCTTCATCGTAGAGTTGTTGCATTCTCATCATCAAATCCGTTCGGATTGAGATTCTTATAATTTCGATGTTCTCGTTCTTCCTTAGTATTCCGTTCAATCGGGACACCTTATGTTCTCATACTAAGTTCGGTAGCAAAAGGGATCATGCGTCTTAAGAGTCTATGTTCTCATGGAAACATACTCATTTATATTATGCCTCTAGCATGCTTTGCATATAGGGGTAAACACAACTCATAACATATATGCAATCAACGGATATTCTCATATCATTACTTTATCAATCTCCCGAGTTTTCAACTTTTCTTCAACTTAACAATCAGTTATTTTGAAAATAATTTTTCAATGTCAATCATTCATTTTCCAAAATCATTGGAAACAACAACTCCATTTGAAATTTGAGACTTTTCTCCTTTCAAACATATTTCAACTTCGAACACAATGCGACTTTTAAGTCCATTTCACATTCATAAACTTCCTTCATTTCAAAACAACTTTCGGTTGAAATGGTTACCTTCTTCCTCGTTGAGCGGGGCGATGATGGAGTGCGGTCGGTGGTAGTCGAAACACAAATAGTTTGAAGACTCAATTTTTCAATTTAAGATCGAGGAAGGCGTTCAAATACCAAGAGTTTCCATACTCGACTTTCAACTTAGGATTCGAGGAAAGGGTTTCTAGGGTTCGGAGCGAACAAAAGCTCGATACCACT
The DNA here is from genome assembly GCA_036937905.1 of Salvia rosmarinus. Lineage (NCBI taxonomy): Eukaryota > Viridiplantae > Streptophyta > Magnoliopsida > Lamiales > Lamiaceae > Salvia > Salvia rosmarinus. Next base: position 18,730,870 of record CM072822.1, on the reverse strand, counting down.
TTATAACGACCGACTTCAAAGAAATGCGGATCACATGGATGCGTCACGGTATGATAAATGCAGCGGATATATATAATTTAAACCAATACGATTAACCCATCAATTGTGAATAAATGTGTAGACTAAAGGGATCTGTTGTATCGGTACAAACTCAAGTCGCGAAAGACTTGCCAAAAGGTTCTATGTTGAGTCTAACCCAATCGGGCGCACTTCGAGGAGCAGTGCGACCTCCGGTTCAATCGATATGATGGCGGTCATAATCAGCAGATACCAACAAAACATCGAGTTTGGCGGCAAATAAGCGTGTGAACATACATATGATGATGCATGCTCAAGGTTCTAGAAATCCCTTCAATTAAAGCAACAAAACCACTACCACTTTGCCCCCTCGCACCCATCATCAATCCTTGCTCAACCTCGCACATCAAAAATGAATATGCGGGGCTAAGTACAAAAGTACTCGGTGGACTCGTTGCGAAAACATTTTCTTCATAAAAGTTATTGAGCGCCCACAATAGCACATGAGGATTTTAGTTGAAAAGGCTCATGCCTATCAAATATTTTATCATTTTCCAAAAGTGTCGGCGGGACTATTTCATCCACGTTGTTCCATATCTAAGTAATTCATTCATCATTCATTCGTTCATTCATTCGCGTACTATGGGTGGCCACCTACACATAGTCGCCGTGACCGTCGAGTAGCTAACCTTAACACACGATCTGCGTGTACACAATCCGAGTTAGTCCTCAACTAAGTCGGATCCGATCGTTACCCTTTTAACGTTGGTGGACCAACTCGTTCACATATACCAATCAATTCTCGTCCCATATTTGGACAAATCAACCTCGAGATATGGACACAACAAAACATAAATATTTGGCGATCGATAACAGTTCATGCGATAATATTTCATAAAGCTTTTGTAAATCATGCTTTGAGTTATGCATAATCATTTTGTTTGAAAAGCCCACCTCAAAATTGTCCTTCTTGGAATACACTAGCGATCCTCTGTTGTTTCGTTTATGTCCTGTTGGACCTTGTCAGCCTGAAATATGATTTAGTATGTCATTCGCTTCTTTCGAAAGTATCATTAAGACTCGACACTCGATATCTTTTAAGTCTTTGGGTTTTAGGATTTTCGTCATCGATATGACTTAATTAATATTCATATTTAGTCTATTCGATTGGTCTCGTCATAATGATAGGTGACACTTGACGTTGCATTCTTCCTTCCAACGATGTTTCTTCACGTCGTTTCGTATAATTTATGAATCTTAAGTTCATAACTAATATTAAATCGTTTGTTAGCAGCGTATCAGCGTTTCGAGTTCCAAATCCTCATTCATTGCTAAAATTTCTTGCTGCGTTTCTTGTCTCACGTCCCACATATTCTATCAGAAACTCATACTAATACTACACATTAATAAATATTTCTAGTAAATCGATCAACGTCTAACAAGCGTTTTATAAATTTAAGTTGCTTAAATAAAATTTTCTCAATCATCTATTTGACATAAGCAACTTATTACTTAATTAAATCTCCAATTTAATTAAGTAGATCCATAATTAAATATTAATTAAATGGATAAATTTAAAAGTCGATAATATTTGATTAATCAATCAAATTAATTTAATTAATCTTAGATATCCACTAATTAGGATTTATTTCTCATCACATCTTTGTAACAAAATACATAAGGTCTATCTCATTATATAAGTAAATCACTTAAAAGAATAATTCTCAAATTATTCTTTAACATAATTAATTAATTATGTTATTGATTTCTAAAAATTAGACTTTATTCAATCTAATGAATTTAATTAATTCACTCTAAATAATTGATATTTAGATTATTATTTAATTAATTAAAATTAATCCCAAAATTTAATTACTAAAATTAAATCTCATATTTAATTAATATAAATTTATTAAATCCTTAATTTAATTTTAATGGATCATAGCTAGATAATTGAGTCCATTATCAAATTAAATTCTTAGCCCAATATAGAAAATAAGTCTAAGCTCATCTTCAATTTAATTGAAAGCCATATTCCATTTAATTTAAAACTCATAGCAATTTATTCCAAAGGCCCATCTTTCATTTAATTCAAAGCACACTCAATTAATTCAAGAGCCCATATCATTTTAATTTGAGCCCATATTAATATTATTTTGGGCCCAAACTCGACCCGTTATCTCAAGCCCAAACATATAAATTTTTCACCAAATAATTAAACTAACCAAGCCCAACACTTATATTCTCGTGACCAAAAAATTGGCCCAAACCATTGCAAGAACAAAAACAAACCTAGCGACCCATCACCATTTAATTCGACCCATATAGGTTTGGCCCAAGCAATTAAATCGTGACCCATTTGGCCCAACATAAAGAACTAAACTAACCTAATTAAAATACACTAGCCTAGCCGCCTCCACAATTTAAGATCTCTCTCGTCTCTCGGTTCTCACACACACAGATCGCCGCTTGTGCCGCCCACGTCCGGCCGACCTCGTCGCCGTCGATGAGCAGCGTCGTCGACCTCGGCTTCCTCCACTCATTCACACTCACGCACACGCGTGGATGAACACACACAATAACATCTCCTCCTCCATACGCGCTACCGTGTCGTCGTCTCGTGAGCCACCGTGTCAAGCGACACCATGGCCGCCTCATTGACCTTCGTCCGGCCTTCTCTCTCATTTCTCTTGCGAACCGTTGCCCGTACACACGAACACATACATATATACACACAGATCTCGCCTCTCGCTCGATCTGCAGGCGTCTCCTCGTCTCCGGTGAGATCGGGACCGTAGTCTTCGTCTCGGCCACCGCGTGGCGTCTAGCTCAACAGCGCCGCTTCTTTGTCGTTCACGCCTCACACACACCTGCGACATACCTCCTCTCAATCTCTCACTTCGTCTTTGTTTTTCGGGTTTTCATGCCGTTTGGGCTCGGGAGGTCTGTCGAGGCGCTTGGCGTTGCCGCCGTGGTTGTGCCGCGTGCGTTTACTTTGCCACCTCCGTCGACCCACGGCCGACCACAGTGGCTCGGTCAAATTTAACCCAGTGGCAAATTTCCTATGCTTTACATATTCTTAAATTCTATGTGTAAAAGATTGCGCAGTGTATATATGTTGTTTTTCAGTGGACTCAAACATATTAATATTGATTGAATGAAATGGAGTGATATGAACTTTGTATGAAGTGGTGGATGAGTTTGCTTTGTTGCTGTTTTGATCAAATGATAGTAATTTCTTGAAACAACAAAGTGTAGAAGTTGTTAGCTTGGATCTTGTAAGAAGATGAAAATATAGAGAAATGAGTTCTTACATTTTTGTTGGTTCCTTCAGTTGTTGTCGCCAGTTTGGAAATTGGGAGAAATGTGGGTTGATCAATTTAATATGAGAGGAGAGAAAACAAAATAGGTGTGTTCTTTGCAAGTTTTCATAGGATACTTTTTTGGGTTTGACCAAAATGATGAATATGTGGGAAAAAGTGGAGTAAAGTAAGGAATTTGAAATGATATGGTTTGACTAAATAATTTATCGATATAAAATATCTAATTCGACTTATAAGCGTATTAGTTCTCCGTGTCGTTTAAATTTTCTCGTTCGAAATGAAATCAAGCGTCGATGATTATAAAATTTAATAATCGCTCTAAACTTAAATCTCGATTTAGCTAAAGAAATTAATAATCGAAGTTTTAAATTTCTCGGGGTATTACAGGGAGTGTGTTCACAACTTTGACGAGGTTAATGGGGGAAGGATTTTGATAATCTGGAACCCTAAGAGGATTAGAGTGGAGGTCATCAGTCGTGAAAAACAGGTGATCCATTCCAATTTCACTTGTTTAATTACTAACACCACTTTTGGTTGTTCGATTGTCTATGGTTTCTGGTAGGTTATTCATAGACGGGAGCTGTGGGATTCTATGATAATCCACATAGAACCTTCTAAGCCTTCTATTGTCGTGGGAGACTTCAACTGTGTCCTGGACCCGGAGGAGAGGATTGGAGGTCGAGTTCCGCTTAAACGAGAGTACAAGGACTTTGTTGATACTTGTGCTCTCGTGGGACTCGAGGATTCACCCTCGACGGGATGCCATTTTACGTGGACAAATACAGTGAAGTATTCTAAGATTGATAGAGTCTTAATTAATAATGCTTGGTTGGATGCTAACCTTTTTTGCAGGGCAAACTTTCCTCCTAGAGGTACATTGTCCGATCATTCGCCGGCACTGATCACTCTCTTTGGAGATGTCGCACGGTACCACCGTTCGTTCAAGTTCTTCAACATGTGGATGAAGCACCCAGACTTCAAAAGCATTCTTGAAGAAAATTGGAGTGAACATGAGAATGGTCGACCTCAGTGGATCTTGGCGGCTAAGTTAAAGAGGATGCAACGCATTTTCAAGGAGTTCAATTTCAAGGAGTTCAGCCATCTCACGGAGGGCGGTATCTCTAGAGCTGCATTGCACGGCGTGTAATTAGCTCTGACGGTGACCCCATGAATGGGAATTGTTGGAACAAGAACTTGGTCTTGAAGAAGACTAAGTTCTTGGAAGAGGTTGACGTAGTTTCTTCAAGCAAAGAACTAAGAACATGCAAAGAACCTCTCCGACGGATGCACTAAATTCTTTCACTCTATGGTGAAAAGAAACCACAGCAGTAACACCATCTCTTTCTTGTGTAGGGAATCGGAGGACCCGACTTATGACATGGAGGAAATAATCAAGGCTTTGAGACCTTTTATACCGATCTCTTGATGTAAAGGTTCCCGAGTGGATTCGATCTTCTTGTGCTTGAGGAAGGCCCGCGGCTTGATGAGTATGACAGGATGGACATGGTTAAGGTGTCCCGGATCGAGATTAAGAATCGCATTCGACATTGCGGTGAGAAAGCACCGGACCGGATGGCTACCCTTGACCTTCTTCAAGAGCGGGAAATCGTGGAAGTCGGGATGTGGTCTTGGCTGTCGGGGAGTTCTTTGAGAAGGGGTCCTGTTGCGGAGTTCAACCACTCGGTGGTGACTCTCGTCCTCAAAAGCATCACAACCCCACCGCGATTTCGGACCCATTCGTGCACCAATGTCGTCTATAAGACCATAACGAAGATCCCGAGAGATGTCGTCTTTGATGGGCAAGATCATTGATCCAACCGATCTGGATTTGTGAGGGACGAACATGTCGGACAACATCTTTTGGCTCGGGGTCGCTTTCGAGAGGATATGAGAGAAGCGGATCACCCGAGATGCATCTTTGATTGATCTCCGAAGGCTTATGACTCCATCTCTTGGGAGTTCCTCGAGACGGGCATTGGATGGGCTGGGCTTTCACCCTGTTTCATTTATTGGATCATGGCGTCGTCACCTCGGTGACATACGTTGGCCATCAATGAAGGGACACATGGGTTCATCAACGGGAAGCGAGGGCTTGGCGGGTTGACCGATGTCACCCACTCTGTTCCTTTGTTGTATGGAGTATCTTTCCAGACTACTGAAGAAACGAACATGGGAGTTGGATTTTCAATTTCATCCTAAGTGTAGTACTTCCATTATTACACACTTTGCCTTGACGATGATTTGTTACTTTTGGCGGGGTGACATTGCATCGATGGAGGTACTTTCGGATGCGCTTGGGGACTTCGCAAAATGCATCGTGATTGAAGATAAATAATCACAAGTCCTTGATATTTATGGCGGGAGTTCACCATTTGAGAAGCGAGCAATCTTAGATCATTAGGCTTCCCATTGGGAGAACTCCGACAAATATCTTAGCATCCCTCTATCTTCAAGGAAACTAGGAGTCACTCGGTATAGTGGACTAGTGGAGAAGATAACGTCTTGTATCCACCGCTGGTCTAATCTTAATTTATCTCTTGCGGACGGTTGGAGTTGATTAGCTCGGTTACGAGGGTAGAATGCTTCGCGGTTGCAGGTCCTTCCATTGCCGCCACCGTCATTGATCGCATCAATCCGATGGCGGGGAGGTTCTGTGGGGTTCGACACCTTTGTCGATCGGCGTGGAAAGCCGTTTGTTTACCAAAGGATGAAGGAGGTCTTGATGCAAGAGATCTCGACTTGGAACAAAGCTCTCCTAGCAAAGACATTGTGGAATATCCATATCGAGAGGACTCCATGTGGATCCAATGGATCCATGCAGTACTTGATGACCACCACCATATGGGTTTCTAATCACATTCGTTTATCTCATGCTTAGAATATACTCATTCTTCGTGATCGTTTTTGCGGGATTCGGGAGGAGATCATGATAGAGTGCGGATCTTCTTAAGAGTGTTTTGGGTCCAAGGATCGAGTCTTGCATATCACTACCTCCGGGAGAAGGGTGAGAGGCGGTGTTGGCCAAAGCGATCCGGAAGGAGACATCCCGCCTAAGTTTTCCATCGCCATGTGGCTTGCCATGCAGTAAGACTTAAGGCGGTGGATAGATTGAGATACTTGAATATCTCACGGTATGTACCGTGGGTAATGTCCACTTGAAACTCACGATCATTTGTTCTTTAAGTGTAAGGGCACGGAGGCGGTTTGGAAAGAGATCAAAGAGTGGATCCATCTCCTATGAGTATGACTACTATTGCAAGTGCTATCAAGCACATTAAAGGGAGAAAAAAGAGGTCACCCATCATCCTTCGAGCTAAGCGGATCGGGTTAGCGGCGACGGTCAATCACATCCGGTATCGCGTAACAAGATTATCTTGAGGACATCCTTTAATGTGAAGACCATTGTGAAGAGTATTAAAGAAGATGTATATGTTGTCTTATATTCGATGTATTACATTGATATGGTTGTATCGCACTTTGAGTTGGGTTTGTAGTGGTGGGGATGTCGGTCCCTTTTGGATCCACTTTTGGGATGTCATATTATGTATTGCGTTTGTTAGTGGATTTTGGATGTGTGTGTTGAGGGACCGCTTAGGACCAACCAAAGCGGTGCACCTCGTGTGGTTGCATGTGTTCACTTTCCCTATCCCTTATACCCCACGATCACACCGCACAAGGGCACTCTTTTCCCAAAGTGGTCATGGGGTTTTAATGAGGCCCGCCTTCAAGGCCACAGGGGTTCGTTGAGGAGGTTTTGGTTCTTTATCGCTTTCATAGGATTGAGCGAGTCGCTTTGCCATATGTTTTGGCCATTGGGTCTTTTACCCCACTCATTGCCTTGTTTCTTCGGAAATTTGGTTGTATCCCCCTCGGGTATACCTGAGTTCGGTTTGTAACATGTTTTCCCGTTTTATGTTATTTCGTACGTTTTGACCAAAAAAAAAGATATAACCGGTGAGAATTGAACCTTAGATAATCTCTTACATGAAGGTGGTCTTCAAGAATAGAAATGTAATCAATCAAGCAACATTTTATAGATTATAGATGAGATATTTGTGTTATAAATATTTTTTTATAGAATCCTCTTTTTATTTTTTTACTTAGGGAAATGGGATCGATGGGAATTGAAAACCCACATCTTACAAATAGTAGATTTCACTGTTTGGATGTCGTCTCAAAAATGGCATTATTATATAATCTAGTCGTAGATAAATAATTAATTTGAAAATCCACTAATCGCATTTGGAAATCATTTATTAAAAAATATAACATACAAAAATCTATGTGCATAAATTATTGTGTTTTTTTTTCTTTCTAAAAGAGCTACAATATTCCTACAAATGTAATTATGTTGTAAACTAAAGAGAAAAGAATAACAAGAGAATAATATTGGGTTTGCTTTATTATGAGGACTAAATGTCTCTATTTATAAAGATAGCTAGAGTTTTAGAAATTTACTTAATCATCACACAATATATGATATGATATCTATCCATCAAACTTTGTCATAAATATATATTTACAATACTCCCTTAAATGACCAACCCTTAAAATATGATGCCTCGTTAAAACTTTGTTAGGAAAATCAAATGGGACAAAACTTGATCGATCAAAAAAGAGTACATCTGCTCCTCCTGAAAATTATTATTGTAGATATTTGAGTCGCATGTTGATCTTGTATACCAACTTTCTGAACGTTGATTTTAGTAATGTCTTTGTGAATAAATCTGCTTAATAATTAGGTGAATCTATTGAATGTCGATACCGCAATACAATTGGATTATCCTTTAGTGAAACCAATCCACACGACTATGAAAACCCCCCTTAGACATTACTATTTTACTAATTATGCCTCGCTAAAAATCTCTTTGGAAAAATTTTGTGTGAAAATAACCCTATAGAAGAAAACATGAAATATATTTTCTCTTGTGTTACACTAGTTTTCTCGTTAAAATTTTAATTAAAAAAATTATATGGAGAAAAGCTTAATAAGAAAAAATACTACAACTATTCAGGACCGTATAACAAGCACATAGATCTTAAATTCAATATTTATAGTGGCATAATCAGTGGGGAACACAAATTCATGAAGATCATCAGCTTTTCCAATTTAGCATTTTTTTTAAAAACATCAAATCACAATCCATCATATAAAGTTTTATCGTCACAATAATAAATTTCGCATTACAGGCTGCAAGCATATATATTTAGCATCTGATTATTTGGCCACATGATGTTTAATATGCTTACTAATTGAACATGATGTTTGATGTGTTGGAAATTATTATTTCCATATGAATTTATTTAATAGAGTTGGTTATGGTGGTTAATTCGCATCTTTTCATATGAAAAGACGTACCTTTTCACATGAAAGTGACGCACCTCTTCGCGAAAAGACACCTTTCTCTATAAATAGACCCATTTGCTTGACATTCAAATACACCAAACGAAGATAAATAATCTATCCATTCATTCTTCAAAATCCTCTTTGTCCCGAGTATTTAGTAGTTAAGTAGAAATACGCCTAGTAGGCAACTACCCGTATTTGTTAAACCGTTGTATCTTGGAGATAATTGCGTTGAACAGCGTGCCTCAGTGGCGAGCAATATTATCTTGGAGAAAGAGTTCAACTCTTGCCTCGGTTTTATATAGCATTCTATTTAAACGTTATATTCGCATTTCTACGCACTCCGCTTCTAACAATCGCAAGATAATATTCTCAGAAATGGCGACAAGTCGAAACAACGCTCGAATGCCCCTGCTCATGCCGAAAGCCGAAAAATTCTCGTGTTCGAATTTAGCGTTGGCAATCTAAAATGCTTTTCACCTTACTACCTCAATTTGGCCTGCTTGAACGAGTCACCTCCTCGTGGAGAAAGATGAGACCGATGAACAAAAACGCAATGCGTTAGATGCATGGCATCACAAACGACTTCTCGTGTCGCAATTACATCCTCAATGGGTTAGACGACACTCTATAGTGTTTACTCTAATGCCAAGACGTCAAGGAACTATGGATCTCTTTAGAGACAAAATACAAGACGGAAGATGCGGTCTCTAAAGAAGTTTATCGTCGGACGCTTCCTAGATTACAAAATGGTGGATAGCAAGACTGCTTGAACAAGTGCAAGAACTCCAGTTGATTACGCACGATATTCTCGCCAAGGTATGGAACTTTCTCAATCATTTCAAAGTTGTCAATGATCGAGAATTACCACCAATGTGGAAAGAATTCAAGAACTATCTCAAACACAATCGCAAGGAGATGAGACTTGAAGATCTTGTTATGCGATTGAGGATCAAGAAGACAACCGCAACTCGACAACATGGCAAAGAAATAGTCTATGGAGACAAAGGTAAATCTAGCAGTCGAGACCCGACAACAAGAAACGCAAGTTCAACGGGAAGAAGCGAAGACCGAAGAAGCAAAAGAGGATCAAAGGAGATTGCTACAACTGTGGCAAACCCGGCACATGGCGAAGGATTGTCGAAATCAAAGAAGAAAGATGGTCATCAACAAGCAAGCGTGACGGAGGAAACGGTGCCTTGACTTATCCGAACTCGATTTATCTGCTTTGTTGTAGATGAAGTCAACATGGTAGGCAACCCAACTGGGTGGTGGGTTGACATCGGTGCTACAAAGCACATCTCGTCGATAAGTCAATGTTCTCCACCTATGAACCCGTCACCGAAAAGAGAAGTTGTACATGGGCAACTCCGCAGCTTCCAAGATCGTTGGAGCGGGAAAAGTTGTGCTAAAGATGACTTGGGATTGAAAGTGGCGTTGACCAACGTCTCTGCATGTTCCCGACATTCGCAAGAATCTTGTGTCCGTTCTGCTTTTGAGCAAAGCTTGTTTTAGACTAGTGTTTGAAGCAAACAAAGTTGTAATGACCAAAATGGTCACTTTATAGGAAAAGACTATCTAGATAATGGCCTTTTCAAGCTTAGCGCACTCAATGTAATCTCAATGATGAAATAAAGGAAAGCGTTGCATATGTGATTGAGTCTTCTAATTTATGGCATCATAGATTAGGACATGTAAATTTAAATACACTACGAAGATTAGTGATTTTAGAGCTATTGCTAAAGATATCTTTTGATCAACATAATAAATGTGAAATTTGTGTTGAGCGAAAATGGCAAAGAAACTTTTTCATTCGATTGGAAAGATCAACTACACCTCTAGAATTGATTCACACCGACTTATGTGATTTAAAACTTGTGCAAACTAGAGGTGGAAAGAATTATTTTATAACATTTATAGATGATTGCACAAGATTTTGTTATGTGTATCTTTTGAAAAGCAAAGGCGAAGCATTGAAGCTTTCAAAAGTTACAAAAGTGAAGTTGAAAATCAACTCAATGCCAAAATCAAGATGATTGAAGTGATCGTGGTGGCGAGTATGTTGCACCGTTTGAAGAATTTTGTCGTGAAAACAGTATTATTCATCAAACAACGGCACCTTACTCACCACAATCAAATGGTATTGCCGAGCGGAAAAATAGAACATTAAAGGAAATGATGAATGCTATGTTGATTAGCTCGGGCTTATCACATAACATGTGAAGCTATCCTTCGGCAAATAAAATATTAAACAAGTTACCCCAAAAGAAACAAGATAAAACCCATATGAATTATGGAAAGGTAGGAAACCGTCCTACAAATACACGAAAGTGTGGGGTGTCTCATAAAGGTCAAGTACCAAACCAAAACAAGTTAAGATAGACCCTAAAACTATTGATCAGATCTTCATAGGATATACAAACAATAGTAGCGCATATCGTTTTGGTACACAAGTCGGAAATACCCGACATGCATGAGGAATGATCATAGAATCAAGAAATGCTATATTTTTCAAACTATATTTCCCAAGAAAGAAAAGAACGACGCAAGTTCTAAGAAGAGAACTTATGAAGAAAACTCGTCGAAAAATATCGACCAAATGTTGAGCAAACACCGCACTAAGACGAGGAAAACGAACAAAAACTGCAAAGTTCTTTGGTCCGCACTTTGTGGTCTATTCGTTGGAAGACGATCCTAAGACAATCGAGGAAGCATTGTCTCGTCCTCGATGTCGCTTATGGAGAAAGCTATCAATAGTGAAATTGAATCTATCTTGAACAATCACACTTGGGAAATCGCTGATCTTCCTCACGGTTTGTAAACCTTTAGGATGCAAGTGGATTCTAAAGAGAAAGTTCAATGCCGATGGAACTATTGATAAGTACAAAGCACGCTTGGTAGCCAAAGGTTACAAACAAAAGGAAGGGTATGACTACTTTGATACATACTCACTGTTAGAAGGATTACATCCATAAGAACGCTACTTGCTATAGTCAGCGTTGCATAATCTTGAAGTACATCAAATGGATGTAAAACGGTATTTCTAAATCGGGATTTAGAAGATGAAATTTACATGGAACAACACAAGGGTTTGTTATCCCTATTAAGAAAACAAAGTTTGCAAACTTGTTAAGTCTTTATACGGACTTAAACAAGCACCCAAACAATGGCATGAGAAATTTGACCAAGTGATGATATCAAATGGATTCAAAATTAATGAATGCGACAAATGTGTTTACATTAAAGGGACATCCGATAATTTTGTCATTGTATGTCTTTATGTTGATGACATGCTCATAATGGGTAGTAATCATGATATAATCATGAATACTAAAGAAATGTTGAAGAGAACATTCGATATGAAAGACTTGGGGATAGCTGATGTGATTCTAGGAATTAAAATTTCTAGAACACAAGATGGAATTGTCTTATCACAATCTCACTATGTTGAGAACGTGCTTAAGAAATTCAAAGCTTATGATCTACCTCCGCTAAGACACATGTTGATTTAAGTCTACACTTAGCCAAAATCGAGGAGACCCGATATCCCAATTGAACTATACTAGGGTCATTGGAGTCTAATGTACTTAGCAAATTGTACAAGACCCGACATAGCATATTGAATTAGCAAGTTGAGTCGGTTCACAAGTAATCCAAGCAAGGATCATTGACCGCATTAACTAGAGTTCTAAGGTATTTAAAACATACTTTGAACTATAGTTTACACTACACAAGATATCCAAATTGTTTTGGAAGGATACGGTGATGCAAATTGATATCCGATACAAAGACTCCAAATCCACAAGTGGATTCGTGTTCACCATAGGTGGAGGAAGCAATGTCATGGAAATCTTCTAAGCAAACTCAGATAGCTCGATCTACAATGGAATCCGAATTCATTGCTTTAGATAAAGGCGACGAAGAAGTTCAATGGTTAAGAAATTTCTTAGAAGATATTCCTTGTTGGGAAAAACCCATACCTCCGTTATGATGCATTGTGATAGCATGTCACCATAGGGAGAGCTAAGAGTAGCATGTATAACAGTAAGTCTCGACACATTCGTCAAGACACAATACCGATTAGACAATTGATCACGATCGGTATAATGTGTATCGACTATGTAAGGTCAAAAGACAATATAAGCGGATCCGCTTACTAAAGGTATTAATCGTGATCAATTATACAATGCAATAAGGGAATGGGATTAAAATCCACGCTTAAAGAACGCTCATAATGGTAACTCAACCATGATGATTGAAGATCCCAAAACTTGGTTCAAAGAGACAACTAAGTTATGAAGGTTCGTTATACACTTGAAATCTCAATAATCCATTCTCGTAATGCTCAGTGTAACCACTCGCAGTGGTAAAGGATACGCTTTAAAAACTTTAATGATTCCTATAGCCTTATTGGTGGAATAGAGGGGATACTCTTCATGGAGATCACCTATCTAAGTGTGAAGTGTGGGCGCTTCAAATAAATAACACTTATGAATCAAGATATGGTCCAGGCCAAAATGGACACAACGTGAGAACGAAAGATATTGTATCTATTATTGTGTATGTGTTATTGTCTTGGTTTACATAAAACTGACCGTTCAAGACATCGTGTTCACCGAGCGTTGAGTAAATCCGATAACACTATACTAAGGAAGGTTCAAAGCCAACAACTACCTATCCCGATGCAATAATAGGTCGTCGGACTTTGAAAACCCGCATATGCATTAAATGTCATTCATGTGGGGATTGTTGGAAATTATTATTTCCATATGAATTTATTTAATAGAGTTGGTTATGGTGGTTAATTAGTGCCTTTTCATATGAAAGACGTGCATTTTCACATGAAAAGACGCACTCTTCGCGAAAAAGACACCTTCCTCTATAAATAGACCCATTGCTTGACATTCAAATACACCAAACGAAGATAAATAATCTATCCATTCATTATTCAAAATCCTCTTTGTCCCGAGTATTTAGTAGTTCACGGAATACGCCTAGTAGTGCAACTACCCGTGTTTGTTAAACCGTTGTATCTTGAGATAATTGTTGTTGAACTGCGTGCCTTGGCGAGCAATATTATCTTATGGAGAAAGAGTTCAACTCTTGCCTCGGTTTTATATAAAGATACATTTAAACGTTATATTCGCATTTCTACGTACCCAGTTTCTAACATGATGTACAAAGTTTCTGAACATGACGTTTGGTGTATTTGTTTATTCAAATTTCTCAAACATATACTTGCATATAGTCGAACACAAAATACTTTGTTACAAATATATCCTTATCAAAATTGTTTTTGACTGGAACTGAAAGGATTGACGTCGGTGGCGGCGGCCGCGCGGCAAGGGTGTAGATAAACAGCGGCAGAGCCACGACTGCCGACGTTCGACCAAGAGAGGGGATAGAAAAGGGTTGGTGACGACACTGTTTCTGTCATGATGGCGGCGGCGTTAGCCGAGAAAGAGGAAAAGGGCGACAATGGTGTTGTTGTGTTGTTGCTGCTACTCCCCACGTCGAGGCGGCGGTAGCCATCAATGGAAAATGAGAAGGCTGAGCAGTAGCCATGACGACGACTCATTGGCGAGCAGCCGCCGAATTTGAAAAGAAGACGAGCTTGAACAGTTCCAGGAAGGCTACGGCGGGTCTAGTTCGGATAGAAAGAGAGAGATGCGATTGAGAGTGGAGAAAGTTATAGAGTTGAACGTTTTGAGAAGGGGAAGAATGTGTATGAGGCGATGTCCCTCATAGCGGTGACGATGGAGCCGATGCGAGGCGCATGGGCGACAGAATCGATTTGAGAGAGCAAGCGGCATCGAGAAAGAAAAGAGGAAGGGTTTCAATGAGAGTGAGTAGGAGAAAAAAGACTTTATTAGAGGGGGAACTTTGAGCCCAAATTTGGAGTCTGAAATTAATATTTCTTATTGGACCTGAAAGTAATTATTTTTTAGGCTAATTTAATTAATTATTGCTGTAGTTTTTTTAATTAAATTGAGCATTAATTTGATTAATTAAATTATAGAATTTAATTTGGTACAATAAATCAACATTTGGCAAGATTTTAATGGAGGACTACAAATTGAAGGAAAGTGAACAAAAGCCAAAAAGGGGCAATTTTAGTAATTCACTATATTTTAGTGTTAATCCTTCAATTTATTATATATCACAATTAGGGATGTCAACGGACGGTCTTTACCGGATCGATCCGGAACCGTTCAAAGCCCATTAAATTTTAAGACAACGGTTCCGATTCCGGCCTCGAACTGTTGGACCGGACCGGCCAAGACTCGCCTGCTTTGTCCTGTTCCTATCCGACCAATCAGCTTTTTTTTTATTTATTTTAAATTTGAGCATTACATATCCACTTTTTCTATAAGAGCATTTTCCATTTGAGTGTAATTACGAAATATTAATTAATTTACTAAAACCATCATCTACCAAAACGTAAATTAAAATCGATAATTTTTCACAAAACCTTATAATCTTGTTAGTCAATATTTCCACAAATTCATTCAAGAAAATACATTATCGATCCCGGTCCCGCTGGTTTCATCAATATGTCCACAAATTTATATTAGATACTACAACATGAATCGAAAGATATACCAAATAACTAGTAGTTAGATATTGGAAAACAACCAAAAAGAGATAAAATAGTATTTCTCCAAATGGGCTTTGTCAGAACTAAGCAAAATATCAATGCAATCCAAACAACATATCTACTACTTTTGTCCCAACACAAACAATATAGAACAATGACAATTCCTTCATGGCTTCGGGTCGGGCATGAACTCCTCGGGATTCTCCGACTTATTTTGCTCCTTCCACTACTCTCTGCAAATTTCTGCAAATTATATATGCAATCACATCATGAAAAAAAAAATTTAATTAGGTCAACTATAGTCAGAAAGTACCTCTTTTTCTTGCTTCGAGGAAAAAACTTTAAGCACCGTGGAAAAGCATCACGCTTAATGAATATAACCATTTCACAACTCACTTTCACCCGCCACAATCGATTGCATCTAGGTTTCATCACGAGGTATCCTTCGTTCACTATAAACACATACAACATTAATGATTTATACAAACATAACTTAAACGGTAAATATAATGCATAATGAAATACTATGAAATACTATTAAATAGATATATACCTTTCTCTATAAGTGGTGGAATCCAATCACTAGTGACTACCAATGCTTCAACTGCATCCGGATTCAACTTAGCACGAGCCTCGCCTATGATACGACCACCAAGACTAAATGTCGACTGAGGCAATCAGAAAATGGAACGACTAATATATCCAGAGCTATCCTTTGCAAAATAGGCAATCGCCAAGCATTATAGTTCCACCACTTTAAAACATCAAACTCATCATCCGGAGGAAGTTTTGGTTCATTCAAATAGATTTTCAACTCAGATCAAGGCAAAGACGAAGCATGAGATTTAATCATACCACCACTAAACCCATGCTAAATCCTACCAAGAGTCCAACAAACGAACTACTAGAATACACCCCAATCGGATGGTACGACACTACCACCATAGAAGACATAAAGATCATTCAATGATTTAGAACCATGTTTATGTGTTCTTCAAAGAACATCCTCACCATAAATGTTTATGTAAAAGTATTTGACACATGATCTTGCATCAGATCAAATGCCACCGCAATAGCTAATATCAAATTGCACTCATCCCAAAAATTATCGAATTTTCTTCATCGAGTACACATTTTTCTAAGACACTCGTGCTCACTTTTTTCCCATTCAATCAACTTTAAATGAATATCACAAACACAAGAAAAGAATACATTCAAGTTGGATACTTACTACCACCGAAAAGATGAGTAACTTCGTAGAAAGTCCTCAAACACTCAACAACAACTCGCAAAGAACATCCCATTCTTTTGCGTATGGATTGTAAACATAGCACTTATCAATTTGTTCTAGCTGCATAAATGCATCCTCAAAGGTAATGCCGCCTCAAGTAACTCAAAAGTTGAGTTCCATCTCGCTGGTACATCATTAGCCAACGCTCTTTTTGTCTTGAAGTTTGCATTGTTTTGCCCTTTCAAACTTTTGCATTGCAGATGGTGTTCTTTCCAAATATCTCAAAGATGCCAATCACATCAGTCCTAATAGTATTCCTAGAGGGTAACTTAAAATCAGAATTCAAACCATGCAAAAATACTTCAAAATAATCATGTTCACCAATATTGAATGAGTAATTGTGTTTAATGCATGCCATCGCCAAATCCCATCTACTTTTCATTGGGTCAAACTTATATTCACTTCTAGGACTTCTAAAGCAACTTATCAAAGAATCATCCAGAGGAATTTGGACAATGACCTCTAAGATGCTTTCCTAAGCTACAAGTCCCCGACGTGTTACTCCAATTCAATTTTTCTTCAATGATTGCGGTTTGATCTTTGAAAATTCCTTTGTTGATTTCAATTTTGGTAAAATGATCCCAAACCAGTGAATATTTTCTTTTTGTTCCTGATAACTCTTATAAAAGAGTTATTATATGACCTTTTTGATGATAATATCCTTGAGTGTTGTGGGTTCTGTTCGTTTGCCTGCTGTTTTTTTATATGTTTTTGTTATGTTTGCGTGTGTATGTGTGAAGGATCGAGTCAGGTGAATTTTGAAGGGTTTTTGAGTACATTTACGCGTTATTTGATTAGTTATGGCATGTAGCAGGAAGAACGACAGTGAAGACAAGGTCAAGATCACCGAGTCAAAGCCAAGCTCCGTGTCAACGCGCAAACGAGGCCGAACTCGTGAGCGAGCTCGAGCTTGAAATCACGAAACACGGGAAGAAGGTCGAATTAGAAAGACGAAGTCAAAGCTCGAAAAAGTGAAAACCGAGGATGCCGGAGCTAAGTCTAAAACCGAGCTCAAGAATTCCGAGCTCAATCTCGCCGAGCTCGTTACTTAAGAGCTCATGACCAAAGTCGAGTTCGTGAATGAAGCCGAGCTCAGATCAAAAGCCGAGCTCGAGACTTAAGATATCGTAACCGAGGCCGAGCTCGTAAGTGGAACCGAACCCGAAAAGAAAGAGAACCGATAAGGTTGAGTTCAGAGTCAAGACGAGCTCGTGAATTAAGTCGAGCTCAGAACCCAAGCCAAACTCTGAGCGAAGTCGGTCGTGGCGGAGAAGAGCCCGTGTTGATGGATGACCAACGACGGCAGTATGAAAGGATTGGCGAGATATGCAGACCACACCACGTGGCATCCGCCACGACGATTATACGGGACGCGCGGTTTGTTACCCGCCGAGCCAACGAAAAAAAGACTGAAAATCGAGGTCAAGGGCTGGCAGGTGCGCCGTTTGTACTCCAAAAAGAGAGCCAGAGGTGGTTATTAAAAGGGGGAGAAACAACAGAAAGAGGGATTCGATTTTACTCGGAAAAAACACGATCATAGAAGAAGAAGGAATCGGAGGAGCGACATCTTGGAGAAGAAGTGATCGCTACTTTTTCCACACGGTAAAAGTGTAAGTATAGGTAAGGCGAGTATCGTATCCACGTAGATTGTATCACGAAAACATAGAAGCTAGCTCAACGATAATTCATCATTATCCAAGCACGAAATTTGGGTGAAAGGTTTAAAGGCTTTTAACATAATCCAAAGCAGAGGTAACCAAGCGAAATATAAATTAAAGCAATAAACTCACGAAAGATAACTATGAAGAAGACTAACCCTAGGGATGCACCAATCCTATCCACAACGATGTTTATCCCGCTTATTATTAACCGCTTTAATCCGCATAAGACTAAGATCACATATATAACCAACAACTTCGCCATTCGACAATTGCGGCAATTGATTACTAATTTTCCCTATCACGATTCGCCTCTAGAGGAAAATAAGCAACCCAAATGGATCACTAAGAATATGCTTCCTACGAATGTCCTATCTCGCCATTTACTCGAGGCTTATTCGTATCATGCATTCAAGATCGATTGACAATTAATACGATTCGCTATTAATCGGGCAACTAGATATGCATCAAGATTGATCGTAAATCAACACATATAAATAAGCACCATGAATCATGAATCAATGCACGGAAGGTAAATAACAATAGCGTAAATCGCAACATATAGGATCGAATCATGCAAACCCTAAGATTAGAAATGAAACCAGCTTTACATAATAAACGGAATAAAATACGAATTAACCATAAAAGCGAAAATTAAATATATAAAACCCGTAGGGACGCGTTGGATGAACAATGGTTGGTCTTGAATCCAATCCCAAGCGAACGAACGGAAAAACAACGGAAAACGATCGGACAAAAACGTTCTGATCGATAACGAAATGATAAACTAAACTAGAACAACGGAAAATCAATACTAGAATTAAACTAAAGCTCAAAGAAAGACAAAGCGAGGAAAACCAAGTAAAACGTGTTACGGGGTGTATGGTCTGCGATGGGGCATGGGGCAGCCTTATTTATAGAAAAGGGCGGAAACCCAATTTGCGCCCGCCAACCAAGAACCGGTCCTCGCGATCGCTAGTGCGATCGCTAGGTATGTCTCGCGTTTTTTCGCCTCGCCTCCTCAAGCGCCGATGGTACCTCGCGACCGACTAGCGGTCGCTAGAAATTCTAACAGTCGCGAAAATCGCCCAGTGAGTTCTCTCGCCAGTCATCGCCATGGCACGAGGTCGCTGTCGCGGCTCTTCCGGGCGCTCACTTGTTTTACCTCGCGACCAGCCTAGCGACCGCTAGGCTGGTCGCTAGAAACCGCACAGATTGCTCATTTGCTCGCAAGTCGCTCCTTGCTTCCGATTATCAACATATAAACCTACAAAACGTCAGCCAACACCCAAGAGCGGTATCTTCTAGAAATAGATAAAACATTAAGAATCGATACATAAACGCACATTAAATGAGCTAAACTCATCTTCAAATATCAATTATAAACATGTAAAATGCGCGTTTATCGAAGCCGTCCCAAGAGGCGACGATCCAGGAAGAAAGCACGTGATTCCTATGACGAGTGTTAATTTTATTCTAATTCTTCTTACTTTGTTATGGCATTTGTTTATTTGGATATTGTTGCACACCGCTATGAGCTAAATTTGTAAGACTTGATCTTTGATGAAGCCCATGCTCGCTTGACGAGCTCCATTCTATGCATTATGTTGTTAAGTTGTTATCATTTTCTTGATTATTCATCTTGCTTGTGATTGATCACCATGGGTGGGATTTAAGCTCTATGATTTCTGGGAAGCTCTCATAGAGTGGAAAACAAGAAAGTGACGCAAGAACATGATTTAAATATTATGTGTGTGAATAGCATAGGAATATGTGTTTACCTTGCGTGACATAAATGAATGGAATAGTAAAGATATTCTTAGAGCAGTTCGGTATAGGAATATATTGACAAGCTTAGAGGGTATAATCATAGATTTGGAAAAATACTAAGAGTTGGAGGAGTTCGTGTCATAATAACGAGGCAAAGATAATGTTGTAGCATAGCTAGTACAGAGCATGGGTGGAATCAAGAGGTTAAGTCTATTTTCCCTCTTAATACCAGTTGTTTAATCATAATTTGTCTAAATATTCACCTCGCCTCGGTGCAATATTTCTTTATTTGTTTCTCTCTCTCATAAACAAAAACAATTTGTCATCGACGTGATTTAAAAAGTGCGTTCCCTGTGGATTCGATCTCGGAATATTTCCGTATATTACTTGTTGATTACGTGCACTTGCGTATAATTGTGTTATATAACATAAGGTATATTCAGCAAACAACAAGTTTTTGGCGCCGTTGCCGGGGATTGCCAATTATAAATTACGCTGATCTTCGCAACTTTGGTTTCGTAATACCAAGTGGTTAACTCGCTTATTTTCTTTTCGCGTGAAACAGGCTATGGGATTGTGGTATATGCTCAAGAAAAACGCAAGTATTATACCCATTAGATCCGTAGATTGAGCGCATCTTTCGCAGCGGGAAGGCGTTGGCAAAAGCACGCGTAACGCAAGCCGAATGGCGCACTGCGAGTGATGCACCTAATGGAGGAATGCCATAGTCATTGCTAATGACCGGGAAAGGGGTATACGTGACTACGCTAACCCCAGATTTAATGAGTTAAATCCGGGAATTACAAGACCCGAGGTGCAAGCAAACCAGTTCGAGCTGAAGCCGGTCATGTTCCAAATGCTCCAAACAATTAGGCGCTTCGTGGGCAAGACACAGAGGATCCACATCTTCATCTTCGGTCTTTCTTGGAGGTCAGTGACTCATTCAAGTTACCTGAGTATCGGCCAAGCAATCGAGACTTCGCTATTTCCCTTTTCACTCGAGATCGTGCAAAAGCATGGTCGAACGGTCTTCCATCTGGATTCTATCACCGTGGAACGAGCTCGAGAAATTTTTTAATGAAATGCGTCCCGCCTACAAAGAATGCAAGATTCAAAAGACATCATGTCGTTTCAGCGAGAATGATGATGAGTCACTTTATGAGGCATGGGAACTTTATAAGGAAATGCTATGTAAATGTCCTCACCACGATTCAAAGACCGCATTCAACTTGAGACCTTCTATAACGGGTTAAACGATCCACACGCTTGGTGCTCGATGCCTCCGCAAATGGAGCTATTCTCTAAATCCTACAATGAGGCATATGAGATATTGGAAAGGATTGTAAATAACAACCGCCAATGGTCCAATTCCGCTGCTCAACGTAAGAAATCTATTGCGGTGTTTTGGAGGTTGATGCTGACGGCATTAATCGCTCAAGTGGCCCATGAGCAATATGTTAAAAGGCTTGCAAGTAGCCAATCCAGCTTGTTCAAATTGACAAGTGTTCTAGTGGTCGCCCGCAATGCAAGTAAACGAGTGTCATGCGTTTATTGTGGTGCGGCATACTTGGACAGCTTCCCATCAAACCCATCTTCGTGTGTTATATGGGAAACCAGAATGGCCAAAGGAATAATCCTTACTCACAAACATACAATCCGGGATGGAGACAACATCCTAATTTCTCGTGAGGCCAAGGATCAGAACAAGTGGTGGTGGAAATTTTGAGAAGAATGCGCATCAAAGAAAATTTTCAACCAAAGCAAAGAACAGTCTGCCCACACCAAATCTATCAAACTTTGATTAGGAGTATATGGCCAAGACAGATGCAGTAATACAAGGGAAATCCACTTCTAAGGAATCTGGAAGTCCAGTTGGACAATTAGCCAACGAGATGAAAATCGACCACTTGGTAACCGCCAAGTGACACCGAAACCCACTGAAAGATAAAGAACATGTCAAGGCTGTCACGCCACGTGTTGGAAAGCAAATGCATGAAACAGATTTATCAACCAAGAAGAGAAGGCGAGTCTTCAAAAACTAACACAAAGTATCGTAAGCAGTAGCATCAAGCAACCTCAGAATGTCGAGGTGCTCGCCGAGGTGAATCCACTGCCGAAGAACCGGACGAGGTGGTTTATCGTCCACCACCAACTTTTCCCGAAGGTTGAAGAAGAAACAACAAGATACTCAGTTTCGGAGATTTCTGGATGTCTTAAAGCAATTGCACATTAATATCCCATTGGTGGAAGCTTTGGAACAGATGCCGAACTATGTGAAGTTCTTAAAAGACATCCTGACAAAGAAGAGACGTCTGGGTGAGTTCGTGTAGGGAAATCTTATTTAACCCTCTCCCGAGGATCTATCTTGGATGTTTAATTCACCATACATTGATTATATTCCTAGCATGCGCCTATATAATTAATTGCAACACGTAGGGTTTTCTCGTGTTTACCTTTGAATCACTCGGGGACGAACTGGACGAACGGATCGAGACTCGTGCTTTGATCTTCCGGATTGTATCCCGCTGCCCAAACTCCAACGCCGAGTAAGGACGATCTATGGAGAATGCTACAGAAAATCACCTCCTTTCTCTCACTTAATTTTCAAAATTCCTCACAATGGACTCTCGGGATTCTCGAAAATTGCCAAGGATAAAGATTGAGGATTAGCTGATCTTATCTCTTACTTTATATTTATATCAGACACCATAATCCCATTAGAAAGGATCCATGCATATCCCATAAATATAATAATATCCTTATGGATAAAGAGGATCAAATCCTCGCCATGTAGAGAGAGGCACCGATTTTCACTAAGCAACGGCCCGATGGGCCACCAGGGGATCAAATGCAAGGAATAAAGATGGGCCTCAAATAAATTAATTATCTTATGTTCATCCCGAACATAAATTAATTTATAAACATTCATTCATGCCACTAGAGAATAAATGTCGACTTACCCTTTATTACCGGGCGAGTCGGCTTCAGACTTAGACATTACGAATCCCCGTGATTAAGATATCGCACGTCCATTAATTATTTATAGATTCGATCGCTTAAAATAATTAATATCTTTAATTCCTTAAGTAGTACCACTCAACCTTATTATTGTACTTGAGCTAACTCAACTCGTAGGTTTAGTACAATAAACCTTTGAGCTCCTTAAGGGACGCCATCATCCTAAATGGATACGTGACTCGATACGTATAACTAGCATGACATACAAGACACGCCACCACCCAAGACGCGAGAATATCAAGGGTTAGAACATATAACCTCACCCATAACAAGTCAAAGTGATGGTCAAGAACTCATACTCACCTAATACCTTATCGAGGTTTAGATCATCGTAAGTCACCGAGATCTTGGTTCTTCACGACTACGATAGAAGAATTCATCTCACCGTGATCCTTCAATACGCCGTAGATGTACCAAAGATAGACAAGCAACCAAGTCAAGTCTCTTCTTATCTAAACCAGCAGCCTATACCGACAACTCGTCCTCAAGTTGTCTCACCGTGAAACTTTTATATCTCATTGAGCTCGACCAATCATACGTACTTCGTGATCTTCACACACCGTATGATCTAACTTATATATGAGATAAGGGACACGATATATGCAATCAAGTATTCAATTCAGATAGGAGATTGTAATAGTGGTAACAGAAACATTGTATACAAGCTCAACCATACCGCTTTCAAGATACAACCAACAGTTCAAAGCGATAAAGGCACCGACCGAGAAGCGGCGATACCATGTTAAGGAGCAAAATTCCACCCAAATTGAAAGATCCAGGAGCTTTACAATTCCATGCTCAATTGGAGGACGCGACGTCGATCGTGCTCGTGTGATCCGGGAGCAAGTATAAATTTGATGCCTCAATATTCAAGAAGCTCGGGATAGGAGAAGCTAGACCTCACGACAAGTGATCTTGCAACGTGATAGATCGATGGCTCATCCCAAGGAAAAATTGAAGATGTGCTAGTAAAAGTGGATACATTCATCTTTCCCGCATTTCATCATTCGATTACGGCGCATCACGAGGTGCCGATTATCTCGAACGCCTTCTCTTGCAGAACCGGAAGGACCTTGATTGATGTCCAAAAGCGAACTCACAATGAGGGTAAATGATCGAAGGTTACTTTTAATGTATTCAATGCTATGAAGTACCACGACGAAGTGGAGGAATGCTCGGTAATTCAAGTATTAGAGCAGTCGTCGTGGATAAAATGCCGGAACACTGCCTGGGTCAAGACAATGATATTGAATATGCCGATCTCATGGAGTTAGAGCAAGAAAGCGAGCTCCTCAAGATCCCTCTAACGAGAGATCCGCCAAAGTGCCACCTCGTGTCGTAGAGCTCGAGTCACCGACTCGCAGACGATCCGTCGAGTAACTAAACCTTCAATAGACTTAACCACCGTTGTTAGTTCGAAAACATTGCCCAACCACCGAAATATGCTTATCTTGGCGAGGAAAAACTCTTCCAAAGGATCATTTCACCGCTTTCTCGAGAGCCGATAAGAAAGAATCTACGCTACGTGTTGCGCAAGTACAAGAGAGTTATTGGTTGGTCAATCGCCGATATCAAAGGGATCGATCCTTCTTGTGTATGCACAAGATATTGTTGAAGATTGCCACAAAGACTTCCATAGAGCACCATACCGCCTTAACCCAACAATGAAAGAGGTGTTGAAGAAGGAAGTTATTAAATGGTTAGATGTTGGAATCATTTATCCGATCTCTGATAGTTCTTGGGTGAGCCCGGTGTAGTGCGTTCCTAAAAAGGAGGGTTACGGTGATTTCTAATGATCGCAGGAGCTGATTCCAACTCGGTGATAACGGATGGCGTGTTTGTGTGGATTACAGAAATTGAACACGGCCACTAGGAAAGACCATTTCCTCCGCCATTCATGGATCAAATGCTTGACAAACTCACGGTAAGAAGTTTTTCGGTTTCCTAGACGGGTATTTTGGATATCACCGATTGCCATTGCACCCATGATCAACACGAAACCACCTTCACATGTCCCTACGGCACTTTTGCTTTTAGAAGGATGCCTTTTGACTCGTAATACCCCCCGACGCTCCAAATATTGCATGATGACCATATTTTCCGATATGGTGGAGAAGTCAAGAGAAATCTTCATGGATGATTTCTCGTATTTGGGATACTTTTTGAAGTATGCCTAAATAACTTGTAAGGTCCCGGAGCGTTATGACGACACTTGGTCTTAAATTGAGAAAATGCCACTTATGGTGCGAGGGCATCGTGCTGGCCATCACATATCCAGGAAGCGGATCGAAGTGACTGAGCCAAGATCGTTGATAGATAAACTTCCACCCCCACTACTATCAAGGGTGTGCGTGAGTTTCTTGGGACATGCTGGATTTTGAGTAAGATTTATAAAGGATTTTTCAAAATTTCTAAGCCATTGTGTGCTTTGGAGAAAAATAGCCACTTCGAGTTTACTCGGAATGTCCGAAAGCGTTTGACGTTTTGAAGCGAGCTCTAGTGACACCCGGTGATCATTGGTCCGAATCGTCATTACCTTCAAGTAATGCGCGACGCAAGTGACTTCGCCGTGGGGGCCGTGCTAGGTCAACGAAAGGAGAAGTTATTCCACTCCATCTATTATGCTAGCAAAACATTGGTGGAAGTTCAAATAAATTACACCACTACGGAGAAAGAGCTGCTAGCAGTTGTATTCACATGTGAAAAGTTTAGAGCCTACCTCTTAGGTTCGAATGTGATTGTTTACACAGATCACGCGGCCATCAAGTATCTTGTCGCTAAGAAAGATGCCAAGTCACGGTTAATTCGATGGATCTTGCTTCTGTAAGAATTTGATTTGGAGATTAGAGCCAGGAAGGGAACTGAAAATCAAGTGGCGGATCACTTATCCCGATTGCCTACAATGAGGGGAAGAAACTCATGTCCAAATTCGTGATTCATTTCGATGAACAATTGATGAGCATGCACCACAAGAAGCACACCTTGGTATGCGATTTTGTCGACTTCTTGGTGGGTGGGTGTTGCCTCGACTTCTCATACCAACAGAGGAAAAGATTCTTTTAGAGGTCAACCATTACTACGGATGAACCATTCTTATACAAGCACCTTTGTCGACGGGTTGATGAGGGCCGCGTTCGCATGAGGAAATGGAATCAATTCTAGAAGGATGTCATACCACCCATATGGTGGTCACTTTGAGACAAAGAACAGCGGCTAAGGTACTCCAATCAGGTTATTTTTGGCCGTCCTTATTTAAAGATGCTCATGCCTTTGTGCGTAAATGTGATCGATGTCAAAGAGTTGGAAATATGTCTGCTCGGAATGAGATGCCAACGAACTTTATTTTGGAAATTGAGCTCTTTGATGTTTGGGGCCTCGATTTTATGGGTCCTTTTCCGCCCTCATTCGGCAATCTCTACATCCTGGTGGCAGTTGATTACGTATCTAAATGGGTGGAGGCCGTTGCAAGCTCGACTAATGATGCGAAGGTTGTGATTAAGTTCTTGCAAAAGAACATATTTACACGATTCGGCACTCCTCGTGCGATCATTAGTGACGAAGGAACTCATTTTGTCAACAAGGCAGTGAGTGCTGTCCTAGCCAAGTATAACGTTCGTCATAAGATTGCTACGGCATATCATCCTCAAACAAATGGCCAAGCGGAACTCTCCAATAGAGAAATAAAAGGTATCTTCGGAGAAGGTGGTGAACCCGGTCGAGAAAGGATTGGTCCATACGCTTGGACGATGCGGTGTGGCCTCTGAGCGCCTTTCAAAACACCGTTAGGGATGTCACCTTATCGGTTGGTCTATGGGAAAGCTTGCCATCTTCCACCGGAGCTTGAGCATCGAGCCTATCGGGCGATAAAGAAACCGAATTTTGAGCATAAGGCTCTTTGGATAAGCTCGTTTGTTGCAACTAAGTGAGATGGATGAATTCCGGTGGTTTGCTTACGAGATGCAAAGTTGTACAAGGAGAAAACCAAGATTGCATGATAACAACATCTTGCGCCGTGAGTTCTTGCCGGTCGACAAGTGCTATTGTTCAATTCAAGCGTCGAGGCTATTCCTCGAAAGTCGAATCACGATGGTCCGTCCTTCACAATTCTCTCGGGTAGCACCCCACCTGCTATCACATTCTGAAGGGGACGCCAGTCGTGAATTCATGGTGAATGGACAGCGTGTCAAGCACTATTTTGGTGGCGGTCGCTCGTGAAAAGACCTCGACATCTCTGAATGACGCCGACCGGAGGTATCTTAATTTATGCTGCCATGGCGAGCAGGCGCTTGGCAGCCCTTTTGTTCTGTTTGTACATATTTGTTTTATTCTTGCTTGTGTCGTTGTTTTTGTGTTGACAATAAATTTCCTTAGCACCGCGCGGGCGGAGGGTTTATGTGAAATTGATGTGTGAAATTTTGATTGCGGTGTGTGGTACATGCGTACTGGGGCAAAAATTCGAGCATTATGCTAGTTTTGTTCCAATTTTGGACTTGCGTAAAATGGAGAAAAAGTGCGATATGAGTTTGCTATCTCAATAAAAGAGCGGGAAAATTTGGGCGACTTTTGTTTAAAGGCTCGCCTTTTGCTTCCCCACATCACAACCACCATTTCATCCATTTCTCTCATTTTGTCGCGATTTTGCTCTCACTTTCTACGCCCACCGCTATTCTCTCAAAATCTTCTTGATCAATTGTCTCATTCGCTTTGTTCCTCCGACAAATTTATTTGCCATGCGGAGATTCAAAGAATGAGTCGAGTTAGGTTGGTGCCATCGCTCATTCCAAGCAATGACGACGACACACCCTTCATCATATCGACGTCGAGTTGTCACGGAAGCTTCACCGGTCCTCCACGGTGGTTGAACCTTCTTCCACCAAGAGAAAGATCGTCGCAGTGATAAGGGTAAAGCGAAGATGTCAAGAAGCGAGCCCTGAAGCCATTCAAGTCGCGGCGAAAGGACAAACCTCGTCAACAAATGCGGACGCTCAATCGACGCCATCCCCAAATTTCAAGCTCATGGTGGGTTCGAGATTTAAGCGCCTAAAACCTAGGCAATTATGGATGGAGAAGGGTTTTCGTAAGTCGAAGGAGACTCAAAGGTTCGTGGTGGGCGATAACCCTAAATGGTTGGGCCTCTTTTGCACAATTCCACCTCCACCCATTACGCCCATGGTTAAGGAATTCTATGCAAATATCACGCCTTTACCGAATAAGGAAGGTTTGTCTGCTGTGGTGAGGGGTAAGTTAGTGGTTTTCTCTCCGGAAACCATTAATGATTTTTATGAATTGGAAAATGAGGTGGATGATGCTTTCTCCGCCATGAAGAGGGCTTCTTCGGTTGAAGACCTGGAGGAGGCGCTAAGACTGATTGCCATCGAAGGCACAGAATGAGAGTTCTCCACACAGGTTTGTCGCTCAATAAAAGCTGCATCGTTACGATTGGAGGCTCTGTTGGATTTGTATACTGAAAGCAGTTTGGTTGAGCTTGATACAATGTTTCTGTACCACTATTACAATCTCCTATCTGAATTGAATACTTGATTGCATATATCGTGTCCCCTTATCTCATATATAAGTTAGATCATACGATGTAGAAGATCACGTGTCCGTATGATTGGTCAAGCAATGAGATATAAAAGTTTCACAAATGAGACAACTTGAGGACGAGTTGTCGGTATAGAGTCGCGATATAGATAAGAAGTGACTTGACTTGGTTGCTTGTCTCATGCCGGCACGCCCCGACGTATTGAAGGATCACGGTGAGATGTGTTCTTCTATCTCGACCGTCGTGAAGAACCAAGATCTCGGTGACTTACGATGATCTAAACCTCGATAAGGTATTAGGTGAGTATGAGTTCTTGACCATCACTTTGACTTGTTATGGGTGAGGTTATATGTTCTAACCCAATATTCTCCGCATCTTGGGTGGTGGCGGTGCTTGTATGTCATGCTAGTTATCTCAGACGAGTCACCGTATCCGCTTAGGATGATGACATCCCCAAGGAGCTCAAAATGTTTATTGTACTAAACCTGCAGTTGAGTTAGCTCAAGTACAATAATAAGGTCGAGTGGTACTACTTATGAATTAAAGATATTAATTATTTTAAGCAATCAGAATGCTCTAAATAATTAATGGACGCTCGATATCTTAAATACTGGGATTCGTAATGTCTAAGTGCAAGCCCGACTCAACTTCGGTAATAAAGGGTAAGTCAAAGATTTATTCTCTAGTGGCATGAATAAATGTTTATAAATTAATTTATGTTATGGCTAAACATAAGATAATTAATTTATTTGAGGCCCATCTTTATTCCTTGCATTTGATCCTCGGCCGCCCATCCAGCCGATGAGGTTGGAAGGAAAATAGCGCCTACTTTCTACATGGCAAGGATTTGATTCTCTTTATCCTACAGGATATAATTATATTTATGGGATATGCATAGATCCTTTCCATATAGGATTATGGTAATTTTCATATGGGATTATGGTAATTTCCATAAAGGATTATGGTAATTTTCATAAAGGATTATGGTAATTTCCATATGGGATTATGGTAATTTCTTATGGGATTAAGGTAGTGCATTATAAATATGAGGTAAGAGATAGAATCAAAGTTAATCCACCCATTAACAAGCATTATTTTCGAGAATCACAAGAACATTGTGAGGATTTTTCGAGAGTTAGTAGAGAGCATTGGGTGTTTTTCCAAGCATTCTCCATAGATCGTCCTCACTCGACGCTGGAGATCGGGTAACCGGATACAATCCGTAAGGTCAAAGCACGGGTCTCGATCCATTCCGCCGACAGATTCAGTAAACACGAAAACCCTACGTGTTGCAATTAATTATATAGTTGCATGCTAGGTATATAATCAATGTATGGTGAATTAAACATCCAAGATAGATCCTGGGGCGGCTAAACCTAGTTTTTCCCAACACTGGTATCGAGCACGGGATCGTGATTCGCTCTGCTGGATTAATTCACGCTTGATTATTACGCGGCGCTATATATTAATTGTTGAACTGCCGCTCATCGTGGCTCGCTTTTTATTTTGTCGGATTTTGTTTTTCACCACGAGAAAATCCGTGGTTAGATTAGATTTATTTTTACGTAAATCTTATCCGTAAAAGTAAAACGAAGACGGCAACCAGATCGAGACGACGGAAAACGGGTCGCGACGGCGGCGGGCGGGCGCAAGCAAGGCGTACAGGCGCTTCAGCGGGCCGCCCATGTGACGGGGCGTGCCCGCATCCGTTTTCGGCCGAATCCGATTTTGAGTCGGTCCGTGCGCGTGCACGCGAGGTTTGAATCCGTCCATGCCTGCGCACGCCCGTTTCTGTAGAGATTATAAAGATCCGTATTTTGCAATTCTATGTAATAGTTTAAGCGAGAAAGTGCGATTCCACGAGTGAGCCACGATGAACGCTTTTATTTTATTTTTATCGCTCATTGCATGTCGTGGATGTTTAAATAATGCAGAGCATGCTATGTATGTTTAAATTACGCTGACAAAC
This sequence comes from Salvia rosmarinus, assembly GCA_036937905.1. NCBI lineage: Eukaryota > Viridiplantae > Streptophyta > Magnoliopsida > Lamiales > Lamiaceae > Salvia > Salvia rosmarinus. The sequence continues at coordinate 18,700,333 of CM072822.1, read as the reverse complement.
CTTTACGTGTTTTCGTAATTGGACGCGCATAATAAGCATGCTAGGTTTATCACGTTTTCAAGCATATTTTAGAATTACGAGCATGTTTTACATGTCGAGTTCTATAGACAAGCATGCTAGATTACGTGATCTCGCATGGACAAACCTTTTGAACAAAAGACTAAGCAAGCAACCCGACAAATTAATTTTAAAATTAAAATATCAAGACCTCCACTTTTGATCTCTAAACAAAGTGAGACGACCGTGAGTAAACGCCCACACGCGCGGCTTGCTTGCACTGTTTATCATAAGTTTGTTAGATGAGATTTCTAAATAAAACATTTTAAATCTATTGAGAAAGAGGAGTTTCATGTGTAAACCTCCACACGCGTGGCTTGCATGTGCGATTTTCATAAGTTCTCTAGAGATAGATATAAAATGAGATAACAAAAGAATTTGAATTGAAGCGGTATGGTCAAAGTGAGTATGTCAATTCTAAGAATTCATTTTCTCACGTTAAAATTGTGGTCATTGCTAGACATCACCTCAAGTACAACTTCCCGCCAAGTCCCTTCTTGCGATAGTGATGTGGTCAGAAAGGTCCAATCGTTAATTTCATTTGTCATAAGGATAAGTTGACATGGATTGAAATTAAACGACTAAAAGGTATATTTTAGTCCGGTCGAGGGTTCGTGTAAACGCCCACACGTGGCTTGCATGTGGGATTCCTCACGATTGGAGGTTTCAATTAATATTATTTTATCAAAAGGTTACAAAATTATTATTACGAATTATGTGCGATCAGATGTGTTTACTTTATCGATTTCGGATATGTCTCTTACACGATTATCAATATGCTCGCACAAAATCCTTTATCCGTCCAAATTTTATCGAGTGGAATCGAAACATTGAGAATGTTCTTCTTCATGAAGAAAATCTATTTGTACTCACTACACCCCGTCCCAAGCCTCTAGACAATTCATCTATCAATGAGGGCGCAAGGAGCACGAGAAATGGGACAAATCAAATAGAATGGCAAAGTGCCTTCTTTTGGTCACCATGTGCGAGTCCTGCAACTCCGCATCAAGAGATGGAAGATGCGACCACGATATGGATAAGTCTTATGAAATTGTATGAGGAGTCGGACGAGATCGCTTGTCATAATTTGACAAAATCAATAATGTCAAGTTCAATGAAGGAAAGCGATTCGGTGCATAACCATGTAGAGCAAATGATTAATCTCTTCGGAGAGCTCGAATTGGTTGGAGGATATATTGATGACGTAGTCAGAATCGATATGATCCTCAACACTTTGCCCAAGTCTTTTGATGACTTCCGTTATAAAGCAGTCATTTATGATAAGAGTTATACTCTAGATTCATTGCAAGAGGATCTAGTAACGGAAGAACGCAAAATGGGCAAAGGTGCACAGTCTTTAGTACACACCTCAAAGAAAACCACTGCTTTATCGAAGATGAAAAGAAAAGTGGAATTCAAAAGATCTTAAGCTAAAGAAAAGAGGGAGTGTCTGAGGGCTCTACCAATGTTTGAAAAAGCCAAAGGAGAAGGGCAAATGCTTCAAGTGCGGTGAGGCTGGCATTGGAAGGCTAAGTGCCCCAAGCTCGAGGCTCTGAGTACGCCATTTGCTTTAGTAACTAAACATGTTTAGCGACTTGTTCTACCCATTCTTGGGTAGTGACACGGTGCGATCGATCATGTTTGTTACACCTGCGGGGTTCCCGCGGACAAGGGAGCTGAATGATGGCGAGATAACGATCTCCATGGGCAACGCGCAAAGTCGAGGCCATTGCGATCGGAGATGTTACTTTATGTTTTGAGAAACAGCTTTAGTTTTAAAAGACGTTTTATATGTGCCGGATTTTCGGCGGAACCTTGTTTCTGTTTTGAAATTGTTTATTCATGGATATTCAGTTGTTTTTGATAGTGGTGATTCTATCATAAGAAATGACGAAGTTATCTGTGTAGGCACATTATATAATTCGCTTTATACTATTTCTACAATACATAATACCTATAACTATGTTGCATCTACATCAAACCTTAAAAAGAGAAAGTTTTCTTCGCAAGATGACACCTCTTTTCTCTGGCATCTTAGATTAGGTCACATCAATCTAAATAGGATCCAAAGACTGACTAAGAATGGAGCATTGGGTAATCTCACAGTTACTCCGTTCCCAGTCTGCGAATCCTGTATAGAAGGTAAGATGTTGACCAAACCCTTCAAAGCGAAGGGTCATAGAGCCAAAGAAATGTTAGAGCTAGTCCATTCGACACAGTGTGGACCGATGTCCACAAGCTCGTGGAAGGTACAGTATTTTGTCACTTTCATCGACGATTACTCGAGGTATGGATACGTATACCGCTTCACCGCAAGTCCGAATGCTTTGAGAAATTCAAAGAATTTTAGGCGGAAGTGGAGACGAAGCTAGGTAAGAGTATCAAGTCATCTGCGATTACGATCGCGGTGGCGAATACCTCAACAACGAGTTCATGGACTACCTGGTGAAGTGTGGGATTACCTCCCAAAGCAAGATTTCAGACGCACACCACGAAAAGAATGGTGTGTCGGGCGAAGAAATATGACTCTTTTAGAAATGGTTAGATCAATGATGAGTTATGCAACTTTGCTTATTTCGCTTACGGGGTATGCCTTAGAAGCGGCGCATACTTGCTAAATCTAGTACCATCCAAGTCGATCGAAGAGACCCCTTCGAGTTGTGGTTTGGCATGAGCCGAGTTTAAGCCACATAAGGATATGGGCGATCCGACACGTGTCTTTGAACAAGAAGGCGACAAGTTGGAGGCTAGATCCGACGCAAGGTCGTTTATTGGCTATCCTAGAGGAACGAAGGTGGTTTATTCTATAGTCCTAAGGATCGGAAGGTCATTATTAAGACTAATGCCCGATTCTTGAAGAGACTACATGAAAATCATAAATCCAAAGTTGAAATCATTATTCAAGAATTAGAAGATGATCGTATTCCACCACCGATTAGACGAAGTGCGAGATGTCGAGTCTAGTGGGAGGATCGACACCGATACTTCAAGAAATTGAAGTGGGTCGAGTTCCACCTGAGATACCGACCGCATACGTAATAACCCGAAAATTTAAAACTTTAATTGGTGATGCTTAGACCAATTATTTGTGGTACTTAGACCTTAATTAAGTTTAAGAAAATCAATGAAGCGAATTAGAATCGATTCAGAGATCGAAAACTAAAGAAATCAAAAACTGGTAACTAGTCCTACCGGATTAGGGTTTTCTGAGTAGCCTGAACATAGATAGAAAGATCGAGAATGAATCTCAACAAACGGATTTCATTTATAGAATCCTCACACGAAAACATGTGAGAAGCGAAAGAATGAGAATTTTCGCATAATTGCGGTCGCCTTAAAAGCACTATTTACGAGCCTAACAACTTCCAATCCGTGCTAATCATAATAAATTGTGATAAAAATCTAAATCATGAAGAAATAAATTATTATGAATTTAGAAATTATAAGAATCAATTTCGAAAGAAATTCTCAAGAACTTAACCAACGCAGGGTAATATATACCGGAAAAATCCTAAATTGATCCGAACGACCAAACTCGAACCAAGGGTCTAAATCAATAAATTATAATTTATAAAATTCAAATAATTTTGAAAGCTCAAAATTCAATAGAATTTTGAATGAGCATAATTTAATCGCCAAACGCCGCTTTTTCCGCGATAACTCAGAATTGACTTATCGAACGACGTCCAAACTTCATGAAATTTTTATAATCATTGAAGTAAGTCATTTGGAGGCTATTTAATAAAATAAAACCTTAAGGTTCCGAGAAATCAATCGAAAGCGCGTTAAAACTTAAAGAGTCGGTATTAACATGCCAAAACAGGTAATTAGACCAATCCACCTCCCAAGTACCACCAAGACCACCCCAAATGAGCTAAGGACAGTCCATTAGGCTGTAACACAGCAACATTTTCGTGTCATTACAGCCTCTCACTTGGGAACCAAAATTCTCTCTCATTTTCAAATTCTCTCCATTGTTCTTCACACTTTGGAGCCTTTAATCCTCCTTCCAAACCCTCCCACACTCAAATAATATTTCTAAGACCATAGAAATGTATTATTCATCATCCTCTTCCATCCTAATGGAGTGGAATTTTATTTTGAATTTTGGGTTTAAAACCCTAGTTTGCTCCTCATTTTTTTTCGTGACTTTAGAGCCCTAAAATGCTCTCAATCCATGAATGAAAATTCTTAGAATAATGTTCTAAGGCTACTGTCAAAATTTCATAATTTTTGGAGCATGTTTGATTTTTTCAATGTATGCTTTATTTCTTTTATATGTGATAAAGCATGATTTTATGAATATTATTTGATATTGTTGCTTGTTAATGTATTATAAGCATGTATAATAAATATGGTAATTTTCAGAATATTTTTGGAATTTTCTTGTATTTGTTTGATTTTTTGTTGAGAAATAGTTGAGATATAGTGTTTAATATATGATATGAACATCATATATTAATCTTGAAAATTTTGAAACACTACTCCTATTTTTTCAAAATGGGCAGAATATATTTAAGTATTTTTAAGACATTATTTGATTTTATTTGTTGGAAATAATAGGATATATGATGTTTAGAAATAATATGAACCTAATATGCATTGTTGGGAATTATTGAACACATATGTAAAATATGTGTGAGGACAAAAAGAATTCCAAGCATTTGGTTCATATTATAAATATTAGTTGATATTTAATGTTAATATTACATGTTTATTTCATATATAAACATATTGTGCAAGATTGGAATTTATTGAATATGTATATATATAAATGTGGAATTACTGAAATGATTTAAAGATGAAAAGCATGGTTTTAAAATTTTAATGCATGATATGAAGTGATATTTCATGTTTAGTATATAGTATAAGCATGATATAATTTTTGTGGAATTTATTGAACACCAAAGCTTACTAATTTGAAATGAACGAAAGTTTGAGACTTTTAACCCATGGTTTAAAATTTATATGATGATATTGAGTTGGTAATTAAATTCTATAATATGATAGGAGTATAATGTGATTTTATTGGAATTTATTGGATCGTATACTAATTGTTGTTAATTATCAAACGTAATAGAATGGTTAAGTATGGGTTTAATTTTGATGATGAATGATGCTATGATAGTAATATGAAACTGGATAAATGGTTGTGATTACGGTGAATGAATGGAACACTTATGCACACTTACACAATGATGGTGTATTACATTAGAAATTAGGGTTTTCTTATGCTTTAGTATAGTTTATGTTGTGTATGGTTTTGTTGATGTTGAATGTTTATGTTTATATTGAACCAAAACCAAAACCCCAAACGTAAACAACATAATACTATATGTACGAGAACCCAAAAGAAATCGACCAATTTCGATAACTTAAGACTAATAAACGAGGATCGAGTTAGACACAAATTAGGGTTTTTCAATTAATAAAATGATACTCAAACGTGAGTTCCTAAGTTAGAAAAACCAAAGGTCGAGCTACAACGTTAATATTCAATAACGACAACTCAATACGATAATTAGTTGGGCGTTAACATAACTCGCTAACGAATAACGATTATACGACATATGTAATCTCCGACGAGTAAATTAAATAAGCAATGTCGTAATGAGTAAGCGAAGATTCGAACATAAGATGTCGATCCTTATGTCTCAAACATCGAGTTAATATTCTCGAAGTACTTCATTTATTCTTAAGTACTTAGCTATATGATAGCATGTGCTCACTTGAATCATAAATCAAGACTCATCTTTTAATTGTCGTGCGAATACGATAAGTCGTCAAGCATAACCTACTAGGACGTAACTATAATTGTTAAGTCTAGTTAGTGGCTTGAGATAATCCTAAATTACCAATCACAACTTGAATACTAACAATCTATAACGTAATAACGTTTAAAAGAGCACTAAGGTGAAGAGTCGAGGATAGACTCGGAGTATGTGATTCATAAGTCAAAGTTCACCTATGTCTTTGAGCGAAGTAATATAGTTGGGAATTGGGAATGTAAGATAATAAGAATTATCTTAAAACCATCACATGAAATCATAAAGAAACCCTAATTGGGAACTTAAGTCGTAATTTATAAACGACCGTCGATCGATAGAAAGAATCTAAGAAATGTTATTTTCTTATGAAGGGTTTTACCGTACATAGTCGATGAGGAGAACAACCACACCCTGCTCACTTAGAATTACTAGCGTTGGACTAGCAGGTGGGCTTTTCTTGAAACAAAATGATTATGCATAACTCAAAGCATGATTTACAAAAGCTTTATGAAATATTATCGCATGAACTGTTATTGACTGCCAAATATTTATGTTTTGTTGTGTCCATATCTGAGGTTGGTTTGTCCAAATGTGGGACGAGAATTGATTGGTATATCCAATGTGGTATGTGAATGAGTTGGTCCACCAACGTTAAAAAAGGGTAACGATCGGATCCGACTTAGTTGAGGACTAACTCGAATTGTGTACACGTGTGACTGTGTGTTAAGGTTAGCTACCTCATTTGTCACGACGACTATGTGTGGTGGCCACCTCCATAGTGCGAATGAATGAGCGAATGAATTACGGATATGGAACAACGTGATAAAATAGTCAGGCCTGACACTTTTGGAAAAATGATAAAATATTTGATAGGCATGAGTCTTTAACTAAAATCCTCATGTGCTATTGTGGGCAGTTCAATAACTTTTTGGTAAAGAAAATGTTTTCGGCAACGAGTCCACTGAGTACTTTTGTACTTAGCCTGCGTCTCGTTTTGATGTGCAGGTTGAGCAATGATCGATGATGGGTGCGAGGTGGTGCGAGTAGCGCTTGTTTTTTGGCTTAACTAGAAAGGTTTCTAGAACCTTGGGCATGCATCGTCATATGCATGTCCACACGCTTATTCTTTGCCTAACTCGATATTGTTTAATGTTTTGATTATAATTGCTTTTATGCCGTATTGAATTGGAGGTGGTACTGTACTTTGAATTTTGCCACGATTGGGTTATGTTGAAACCTTGAACCCTTTTACAAGTCATTATCGACTTGAGTTAATATTAATTACTTATCCTTTTTAGCCTATGCGTTATTGAATAGTTAAATGGTTGATTGTCTTGATTAGTTATGTTTATATCCATTGCTTTATTATACCGGTGACGATCCATATGATCATACTTCATTGGATAGTCGGTCGTCATAAATTGGTATCGAGCACTTGTTAGCTCTGAACCCTAGAAACCCTTTCCTGAATCTTAAGTTGAAAGTTGAGTCTTGAACTGCTGGTATTTGATTGCCTCTGCACTGCACCCCATCGTCGTCCTGCTCAACGAGGAATAAGGTAACTATTTCAACTGAAAGTTGTTTCGAAATCATAGAAGTTTATGAAATGTGAAATGGACTTACAAAAGTCGTATTGTTTTGAAGGTTGAAATATGTTTGAAAGGAGAAAAGTCTCAAAAATTCAAATGGAGTAGTTGTTTCCAAGGATTTTGGAAAATGAATGATTGACATTGAAAAGTTATTTTGAAAATAATCGGTTGTTAGATTGAAAGAGTTGAAAACTCGAAAATTGATAGAGGAATGATATGAGAATATCATTTTATCGCATATATGTTATGAGTTGTGTTTACTCCTATATGCAAAGCATGCTAGATGCATAATATAAATGAGTATGTTTCCCCATGAGAACATAGACTCTTAAGACGCATGATCCTTATTGCTCCGAACTTAGTATGAGAACATAAGGTATCCCCGATTGAACGGAATACTAAGGAAGAACGAGAACATAGAAATTTTAAAAAATCACCATCCGAACAGATTTGAGGATGAGAATTCAACGACTCTACGATGACGAAGCGATTGCTTAACTGGAGGTTCGCACTGTTATGAGTCTCAACCTCTCTACGCGAAGAAATTTCTAACACTATCGTGCTATCTCTATCGTGGCGATAACGAAGAATCAAAGCATAACGCTAAGAAAGTATGTATAAAAGAATGATAGAATTTGGAGTATTACGGAACGCATATGATTGAATGTTATGATTCGAATGAAAATAAGGAATTCATAACCCAATGAAAAGGGTGACCACTTAGCCTTACTAAAAGGCTAGACATTGAAAGTTTGTGCTACCCAAGAGACCATACGTCTCTTCCCCAAGACCAAATCATGAAAGTAGTTTCATAAGAACTTAGGAATATAGGATACTAGATTATGGTCGGATAATTTTACGACTAGACTCTTTTATCTGTAGAGAGCCACACACGAGGAGGTTGTACGTTCCTGCCGTTCCTACTAGATTTGCCAAGGAGACGACGTAGGCAAGTTCTTTGCTCACTTCATGAGTCACTGAGCTGCTGCACAGGCCCGTGGTATGTCATACTACGACTGATTTCAATACTGCCACCAAGGCAGGGGTATACACGCGAGATATCATCTGAATACATATATCGTCGTCGAGAGAGCTTCGATCTTGAGGTGGACTTACCCCGTTCCATCAGCCACCTGAACTACGTATTCATGGTATAAGGAGCTACACCTTGTGGACCGTATCTCCCTGAACGAGAATACACCTGGCGTGATGAGATTCCCAAGTGGCTTCATCCGAAGGTGCCTCGCTTGGCATCTGATAGACCTGCATTCTTGCCTGGCGGTGGCAGGAACATATTCGAGGCTGGATCTTTCCGTCCTCGACAAATCACTTTTTTCGGTCCTACCGCCAGTAGGATTCGAGCCCCGTCATTACCACCCGACCAACATCGCCGATCATTCCATGCCAGCACTCACCTCTACCTATCGCGTTCCCTAGTTCATCGCCGCCACCCGTGACGGACCCATGTGCCACGATCATGAGAGATTGACGATTCACGTGGCCTAATCGCATGCGCCGTGAGAGAAACCTATGCTATCTTGCCGCTTTCTCCGCTTCCCACCAATGCTATGGGGAGATCATGGTTGAGATCCACGAGACACAGCTACTATAGAAGAAGCTAGAGTCATTAGAGTCTCGAAGATCATGGCCCCACACTCAATATTGAGGTTGAGGAGGAGGACACGCCTTCCGACGATGAGATGAGCGAAGTTGATAGTAGCCATACTCCGGTTCGACTCCGACACGTTGAGCCCTATTTACACCACAGGCGATTATGGATCTAGTTATTAAGACTAGATAATGTTTTGTTTATATACTTTTGTATATCTTGTGATGCATGCGAAGCGATGGGTCGTTTCGACATGAACCACTTATTTTGATGACCTCGGTGGCGTTTATATTTTGAAAGCACCGTGACTAGGTGCGTGGAGTGATATTGATATTAGCTTTTGGGAATATCATACTCCGTACTGGCCCCATTTTGTAAATCTCAAAAGCGGTGAAAATCCTCGTGAGGCATTTTCTTTGAGATGATGATAGCTCATCGAGAGCCATTGGTTTTGATGTCGTACATGTGATGTTCGACGATCGCTAGACTTATGCGCATGATTATATATAAATATCGCACTAATATATTTATGATCCCGATGGATGGCATAAGAAGATATTTGATTGAGTATATTTAAGAATGATAGAATGCCGACGAGAAGGAAAACTTGATGTAACACTTGAAGGAGAGGACACTCTACCACCACCACCGGCAAGAAGGATTGAGGAGCCATTCCTACGTAATCCACCAATTTTCAACGGATTGGGAATCTCGTGGATACGGAACTATGGATTCACGCGCTAGAATGAATCTTTAACTTCCTTCACTGCACTCTTAAACGCTTGTCATGCGTTGCTTTGTAAATATGACCTGTGCCGTCGATTTACGGTGGGAGGTGAAGAAAGACCTTATATGAAGAGGAACTAGAAGCTTACACAGGAAGAATTCAAGTAGGGAGTGTACGAGAAGTACATACCCAAGAGCTACCTCGATTGTTCTAAAATCTGCGACAAGGAAAAACCACGGTCACGATTTCGACCATGCCTTCTGCGAGATGTCGCGTATGCACCTTAGTTGTTCGACACGCACAAGAGAGGACCGAGAAATTTGGGGGGACTCAGTCATGAGATCGAGTGTCGCTAGCTTTGTCATGGAAATCGACCTATCTCGAGGTCGTTAGTAGAGCATTGGACATTGAGGCCGCCGCTCGAGCATAGATTTGTCGTTGTACATCCACCGAATCACCAAGGAGATCGTGGAAAGAGAAAGTGGGAAGGACCCCACCAAGGTCAAGGATCAAATGCTGGCCAGGCCAACATGAGGCCATGGTAAGGGAGTAATTTTCCATCTAGGCACGGACAAGGCAATGGACGTAACATAGTACCCACGCCTGGCGGAGGAAACTAAATATTCATGAAACTCCTCATGCCCTAAGTTCCATAGAAGTCACAAAGGAGTCTACATGTTCACAAATGATGAATGTTTCAAATGTGTCGGAAGGGTCACTACTCCGTGGGCCCCATCCCGGGGATGCGCCAATGAGAGAATGGTTGTCCCAATGTACCGGATCGAGTCCAGCCGGTTCGGGCTATCCAAGCTCAACCGTTCCAGCGACAACCCCCCGGTTCAGTACTACCAGCCGAATCAGCGACCATATCAACCACGGCGGAAACGACAACAACAATGGCGACAACCGCAAAGAACAAGATCGCTAACCCAATAACAACAACAACAACTGCAGCGACAGATCGCCAACTTCAACAATAACAATAACAACGAAGAAGAACAACCGCAACAATGACAACAACATCATCAACAACAAAGAACCGCCCAAGAAACTAGGGCCTACGCCTCAACCAGGAAAGGAAATTCCCGCAGGAGCCGCCAAGGAAACTTGGCAGGTATGGAAATACTACTCCAATTGCCTGTTATCCTACTGTTTGATAATGGCGCCTCGCATTCTTTTATTGTTGAAGCATGCGTGAGAACTTAGGATTAGATCCCAAACGCTGAACAAATCATGATAATTTCTTCTCCGATGGGAGGCATAAAACGATAACCCACATATGCTCGAACCTAGAATTTGGACTAGGCTCACTTAAGGTCTTGACATATAACCTTCATGTCATACCTATGACGGATGTGGACATAATCCTAGGAATGGATTGGTTAACCGAACATAGTGCGACCATCCCGTAATGAAAGGAAAATTTCTTTCCAACACCGGAGAAAACCTATAGACTTTCACGGGATCGGCATGGGAAGAAGAGTCCCAATTATATTTGTACTACAAGCAAGGACGTTGCTGAATAAGACCGAGAACCATGCTTACCTCGTCTACCTCCAGGAAGAAGATCAAAATGAGAGGAGGATAGAAGACGTCCCGATCGTGAAAGAGTATTCCGACATTTTTCCAGACGAACTACCGGGATTACCGCCAAACAAACAGATCGAGTTCACGATCGACCTCGAACCAGGTTCTGCCCCTGTGTCAAAAGCTCCATACCGGATGACACCAAAGGAGCTTGAGGAATTGAAGATCCAACTGCAAGAACTCTTGGAGTTAGGATTCATTAGACCCAGTGTGTCTCCATGGGAGCACACGCCCTTTTCGTGAAAAGAAGGATGGTAAACGAGGATGTGCATAGACTATCGAGAGTTAAACAAGATAACTCTTAAGAATAAGTATCCTTGCCCCGAATCGACGATCTGTTTGATCGACTTAAAGGAGCGGAGTCTTTTCAAAGATAGATCTAAAGTCGGGATATCACCAATTGAGGATTAGACCGAGGATGTACCTAAAGCGGCTTTCCGTACAAGGTATGGTCATTTCAATTCATCGTTATGCCCTTTGGACTTCACGAATGCCCGGCGGTATTTATGGATATTATGAGCGGGTGTTTCACCCATACTTGACAAATTGTCTTAGTGTTCATAGGCGATATCTGATATACTCCAAGAATAACCAAGAACACAAAGAGCACTTGAGAACCGTGCTACAAGCGTTGAGGCAAGAGCAACTCTTCGCCAAGTTTAGCAAGTGTGAGTTTTGGTTAGGCAGTGACATTCTCGGTCACATTGTGTCCGCCGAGGGAATCAAAGTAGACCCTCGAAGATTGATACATTCGAGAATGGGGTCACTAAAGAACCCGAATGAAATTGGAGTTTCTTAGGACTTGCCGGCTACTATCGAGATTTATCGAAGGATTTTCAACGATAGCCCGACCCATGACCCAATTGTTCGGAAAGGAATCAAGTACACATGGACGGTAGAGTGTGAGGCTAGTTTCGAGACCTAAAGGGTTATTGACGAAAGCACTGTACTAGCGATGCCGAGGCGATAAAGAATACACAATCTACGGATGCTTTAAAGAATGGACTAGGTTGTGTGTTTGATGCAAGAAGGCAAGGTTATTGCTTATGCTTCAAGGCAATTACGCCTACATGAGTTGAACTATCCACGCACGACCTGGAATTAGCAACGGTCGTACATGCCTTAAAGATCTGGAGGCATTACCTTTATGGAGTTAGATGTGAGATCTATACTGACCATAAGAGCCTAAAATATTTCTTTGAGCAGAAAGATCTTAACATGAGATAGCGTAGATGGTTAGAACTAGTGAAAGATTACGACTGTGGTCAATTACCAGCCAGGCATGGCTAATGTTGTAGCCGATGCTTTGAGTCGCAAATCCCACCCTAGTTTGGGATGTCTCCTCAGTCATGAGGAAATGCTTATGAAGGAATTTCGGAGGATGAACATCGAAGTCATAGACCGTCTCGACGATGAGGGTCATGTGCAACATTGATTGCAATCCCGGACTTAAGTCCGAATCTTAGAAGCTTAGAGGAAGAGCAAAAGGCTAGAGGAAATACGAGCTAAGATCAAGAAAAATAACCACAAGAATTTCACAGAAGCAACAGATAACGTTTTGTTGTATGACGGGAGAGTGTGTGTTCCAGAAGACGAAGAGCTCAAGAGCGAAATCTTGAAGGAAGCCCATGAGACTTCTTATACCGCACACCCCGGCAGCACAAAAATGTACCAAGACCTCAAAGAGAAATTTTGGTGGGATGGGATGAAGCGAAATGTGGCTTCATTTGTAGAACGTTGTTTGACGTGCCAACAAGTGAAAGCACTCCACCAACGATCGTATGGAACCTTACAACCGCTAGACATACCGGAATGGAAATGGGATGATATAGCCATAGACTTTGTTACCGGCTACCTAAATCACAAGAGGAAATACCGCTATTTGGGTCATCATTGATTGATTGACCAAGAGCGCATTTCTACCCTTCCAATAACACATGGGTCGGATAGACTAGAAACGGTTATGTCGTTCGAGATCATACGTCTACATGGAGTTCCAAAGACTATCACGTCGATAGAGATTCAAATTTACGTCCGATTTTGGATGAGTTTACAAAAGCGGGAACTCGACTAAATTTCAAGATCTGCGTCCACCCACAGACGGACGGGCAGTCCGAGAGGACCATTCAAACGTTGGAAGACATGTCGAGAACCGTTGTCCTCGATAGAGGAGAAGTTGGGAACAAGTGTTACCACTTGGAATTCGCCTACAATAACGACTACCAAGCGACTATTGAATGGCCCCTTATGAAGCGCTTTATGGAAGGAAATATTGATCACCACTTTCTTTGGGATGAAGCGGGAGAAATGAGAGTATTAGGACCTGACTCTGTGGGAGAGATGATTGAGATCGTGCGACAGATCCGCCAACGGATCAAGGAGGCCCAAGACCGACAGAAGTCGTACGCCGACAAACGTCGTACAGAGCTACATTTTGAAGAGGAGACAAGGTCTTCTTGAAAATTTCTCCATCTAAAGGTCGTGAGATTCGGAATAAAAGTGAAGCTGCGACCACGTTTCATAGGACCCTATGAGATTACGGAAAGAATAGGACCAATAACTTCTGTACTTGCATTGCCGCCAAGTTTTGGTAACTTGCACAATGTGTTCCACGCTTCACAACTAAGGAAGTACATACGATCCTACCATGTGATACCACCGGATATTTTCCTCGATGACAATATGAGTTACGTAGAACTCGCTTACGAAATCTTGGACCGACGTATCCAAAGGAAAGGAACAAAGAGATACCGTTAGTGAAAGTTCTATGGAGACACCATGGACAAGAAGAAGCAACACAGGAGCTAGAATTAGCTATGAAGAGAATACCCGATCTTTTAAATGTTAGCAAATTTCGGACTAAATTTATTTTAAGGGGATGGTATGTAATAACCCTAAAAATTTAAAACTTTAATTGGTGATGCTTAGACCAATTATTTGTGGTATAGACCTTAATTAAGTTTAAGGAAACCAATGAAGCGAATTAGAATCGATTCGTAGATCGAAAACTAAAGAAATCAAAAATCGGTAACTAGTCCCTAGGGTTAGGGTTTTCTCGAGTAGCCTGAACATAGATAGAAAAATCAAGAATGAATCTCAACAAACGGATTTCATTTCTAGAATCCTCACACGAAAACATGTGAGAAGCGAAAGAATGAGAATTTTCGGGCATAATTGCGGTCGGTCTTAAAAGCACTATTTACGAGCCTAACAACTTCCAAATCTGCTAATCATAATAAATTGTGATAACAATCTAAATCATGAAGGAATAAATTATTATGAATTTAGAAATTATAAGAATCAATTTCAAAGAAATTCTCAAGAACTTAATCGAGCGTCGAGTAATATATACCGAAAATCCTAAATTGATCCGAACGACCGAAACTCGAACCAAGGGTCTAAATCAATAAATTATAATTTATAAAATTCAAATAAATTTTAAAGCTCAAAATTCAATAGAATTTTGAATGAGCATAATGTAATCGCCAAACGTTTTTCCGCGATAACTCGAATTGACTTATCGAGCGACGTCCAAACTTCATGAAATTTTTATAATCATTGAAGTAAGTCATTTGGAGCTATTTAATAAAATAAAACCTTAAGGTTCCGAAATCAATCGAAAGCGTTAAAACTTAAAGAGTCGGTATAACATGCCAAAACGGGTAATTTACCAATCCACCTCCCAAGTACCACCAAGACCACCCCAAATGAGCTAAGGACAGTCCATTAGGCTGTAACACAGCAGCATTTTCGTGTCATTACAGCCTCTCACTTGGGAACCAAAATTCTCTCATTTTCAAATTCTCCATTGTTCTTCACACTTTGGAGCCTTTAATCCTCCTTCCAAACCCCTCCCACACTCAAATAATATTTCTAAGACCATAGAAATGTATTATTCATCATCCTCTTCCATCCTAATGGAGTGGAATTTTTATTTTGAATTTTTGGGTTTAAAAACCCTAGTTTGCTCCTCATTTTTTTTCGTGACTTTAGAGCCCTAAAATGCTCTCAATCCATGAATGAAAAATTCTTAGAATAATGTTCTAAGGATACTGTCAAAATTTCATAATTTTTGGAGCATGTTTGATTTTTTTCAATGTATGCTTTATTTCTTTTTATATGTGATAAAGCATGATTTTATGAATATTATTTGATATTGTTGCTTGTTAATGTATTATAAGCATGTATAATAAATATGGTAATTTTCAGAATATTTTGGAATTTTCTTGTATTTGTTTGATTTTTTTGTTGAGAAATAGTTGAGATATAGTGTTTAATATATGATATGAACATCATATATTAATCTTGAAAATTTTGAAACACTACTCCTATTTTTTTTCAAAATGGGCAGAATATATTTAAGTATTTTTAAGCCATTATTTGATTTTATTTGTTGAAAATAATAGGATATATGATGTTTAGAAATAATATGAACTTAATATGCATTGTTGGGAATTATTGAACACATATGTAAAATATGTGTGAGGACAAAAAAATTCAAGCATTTGGTTCATATTATAAATATTAGTTGATATTTAATGTTAATATTACATGTTTATTTCATATATAAACATATTGTGCAAGATTGGAATTTATTGAATATGTATATATATAAATGTGGAATTACGAAATGATTTAAAGATGAAAAGCATGGTTTTAAAATTTTAATGCATGATATGAAGTGATATTTCATGTTTAGTATATAGTATAAGCATGATATAATTTTGTGGAATTTATTGAACACCAAAGCTTACTAATTTGAAATGAGCGAAAGTTTGAGACTTTTAACCCATGGTTTAAAAATTTATATGATGATATTGAGTTGGTAATTAAATTCTATAATATGATAGGAGTATAATGTGATTTTATTGGAATTTATTGGATCGATATGCTAATTGTTGTTAATTATCGAAACGTAATAGAATGGTTAAGTATGGGTTTAATTTTGATGATGAATGATGCTATGATAGTAATATGAAACTTTGGATAAATGGTTGTGATTACGGTGAATGAATGGAACACTTATGCACACTTACACAATGATGGTGTATTACATTAGAAATTAGGGTTTTCTTATGCTTTAGTATAGTTTATGTTGTGTATGGTTTTGTTGATGTTGAATGTTTATGTTTATATTGAACCGAAAAACCAAAACCCCAAACGTAAACAACATAATACTATATGTACGAGAACCCAAAGAAATCGACCAATTTCGATAACTTAAGGCGGAATAAATGAGGATCGAGTTAGACACAAATTAGGGTTTTTCAATTAATAAAATGATACTCAAGCGTGAGTTCCTAAGTTAGAAAAACCAAAGGTCGAGCTACAGCGTTAATATTGAATAACGACAACTCAATACGATAATTAGTTGGGCGTTAACATAACTCGCTAACGAATAACGATTATCGACATATGTAATCTCCGACGAGTAAATTAAATAAGCAATGTCGTAATGAGTAGCGAAGATTCGAACATAAGATGTCGATCCTTATGTCTCGAACATCGAGTTAATATTCCAAGTACTTCATTTATTCTTAAGTACTTAGCTATATGATAGCATGTGCTCACTGAATCATAAATCAAGACTCATCTTTTAATTGTCGTGCGAATACGATAAGTCGTCGAGCATAACCTACTAGGGCGTAATTATAATTGTTAAGTCTAGTTAGTGGCTCGAGATAATCCTAAATTACCAATCACAACTTGAATACTAACAATCTATAACGTAATAACGTTTAAAAGAGCACTAAGGTGAAGAGTCGAGGATAGACTCGGAGTATGTGATTCATAAGTCAAAGTTCACCTATGTTCGAGCGATGAAGTAATATAGTTGAATTGGGAATGTAAGATAATAAGAATTATCTTAAAACCATCACATGAAATCATAAAGAAACCCTAATTGGGAACTTAAGTCGTAATTTATAAACGATCAGTCGATCGATAGAAAGAATCTAAGAAATGTTATTTTCTTATGAAGGGTTTTACCGTGCGTAGTCGATTTAGGAGAACAACCACACCTCTTCACTTAGAATTACTAGTGTTGGACTAGCAGTGGGCTTTTCTTGAAACAAAATGATTATGCCTAACTCAAAGCATGATTTACAAAAGCTTTATGAAATATTATCGCATGAACTGTTATCGACTGCCAAATATTTATATTTTGTTGTGTCCATATCTGAGGTTGGTTTGTCCAAATGTGGGACGAGAATTGATTGGTATATCCAATGTGGTATGTGAATGAGTTGGTCCACCAACGTTAAAAAGGGTAACGATCGGATCCGACTTAGTTGAGGACTAACTCGAATTGTGTACAAGTGTGACCGTGTGTTAAGGTTAGCTACCTCGATCGGTCACGACGACTATGTGTGGTGGCCACTCCATAGTGCGTGAATGAATGAACGAATGAATTACGGATATGGAACAACGTGATAAAATAGTCGCCCGACACTTTTGGAAAATGATAAAATATTTGATAGGCATGAGTCTTTAACTAAAATCCTCATGTGCTATTGTGGGCGCTTCAATAACTTTTGGTAAAGAAAATGTTTTCGCAACGAGTCCACCGAGTACTTTTGTACTTAGCCCCGCATCTCGCTTTTGATGTGCGGGTTGAGCAATGATCGATGATGGGTGCGAGGTGCAGAGTAGCAGATTGTTTTGTGGCTTAACTAGAAAGGTTTCTAGAACCTTGGGCATGCATCGTCATATGCATGTCCACACGTTTATTCTTTGCTAACTCGATATTGTTTAATGTTTTGATTATAATTGCTTTTATGCCGTATTGAATTGGAGGTCGTACTGTCTTTGAATTTTGCCCGATTGGGTTATGTTGAAACCTCGAACCCTTTTGACAAGTCATTATGCGACTTGAGTTAGTATTGAATTACTTATCCCTTTTTAGCCGATCGTTATTGAATAGTTAAATGGTTGATTGTCTTGATTAGTTATGTTTATATCCACCGCTTTATTATACCGTGACGATCCATATGATCATACTTCATTGATAGTCGGGTCGTCACTGATCTGAAGTGGTACCTACACGACAAGTTGTGCAAGATAGAGAACCACAAGTTCGCACCCACCGTTGCCATTGTGCCCGTAGTGCCTCGTCGTAGTGGGAGGTTGTTCGTCAACCCGAGCAATTTATGTTCGTGGGTGAATCTTGGATTTAGTCCCGAAAACGAGCAGTAATAATCGACCAATGGACGACTGAGGCGATACAAGACAATGATACAAGATCATGGAACTTACGTTTGGGCGAGGTGGTAAAGTCCCATGGATTTACCAGTTGCTAGCGAGAGTTGTGTGTATCGTTTAGATGTCAACGGTAATGTGGTATTTCTTGCACTTTACGTAGATGACATTCTTCTATTTGGCAACAATGTGAAGTTGTTATCGACGTAAAGAGTTGGTTATCCGATCGGTTTCAAATTAAAGACTTAGGAGATGCAGTGCATATCTTGAGATCAAGGTTTACCGAGATCGCAAGAGGAAAATGTTGAGCTTATCTCGGCGTCTTACATTGATCTTGTGATTACTTGTTTTAGTATGCGGACCGTCGAGAAAGGATTGCTACCTTTCCGACATGGCGTTCCTTTATCTAAAGGCGGTCACCCATGACCGCAAAGAAGATAGAGAAATGAGACAAGTTTCCTACGTTTCCGCCGTAGGAAGTCTCGTGCATGCAATGTTATGCACGAGGCCCGATATACGCTATCGGTAGGCATAGTGGCTAGATATCGATCTAACCTGGACAAGCTCATTGGATCATGCGGTAAAGCATATATTCAAGCACCGAAAAGGACTCGAGATTATAATTTGGTTTACCATGCGAGATAGTCTAATGCCTTTGGGTTATTCGGACTGGATTTCAATCGACCTTGATGAGAAAAAGTCACCTCGGTATGTGTTTACCTTGGGAGGTGGAACCGTATCCTGGCGGAGTGCAAGGCGATGCATTGCGGACTCTACCATGGAAGCGAATATGTAGCCGCCGGAGGCTGCTAAGGAGGTCAGTATGGTTCAAGAACTACCTCATGGATCTAGATGTGGTACTGGTTTGCCCATGAGTATCATGGTTTCTCGTGATAACTTTCGGTGCGATGGCAAACTCGAAGGAACCACGGATCCACAAGGCAAGCAAACACATAGAGAAAAGTACCATGTCATGGGAGAAATCGTTAGAGCGAGGGGCGTCCGATTGCAAAGATTGATCGACGGATAACCTAGCGGATCCATTCACGAAAAGCACGCGCAAAAGTCTACGCCGAGGCGCGTTAGAGGACTTGGATTGCGCATGATGGCACCCACTACTGAAATGAAACTTTTGTATAAGTGGGAGAAGCAAAGTGATGGTTTTGTTTGTAATAGCTAGTAGAGACACATTGTATACTAAAAGTTTGCTTTAGTATAAGTGGGAGATTGTTGGATTTGTATCTTGAAAGCGGTTTGGTTGAGCTTGTATACAATGTTTTCTGTTACCACTATTACAATCTCTATCTGAATTGAATACTTGATTGCATATATCCGTGTCCCCTTATCTCATATATAAGTTAGATCATACGATGTGTGAAGATCACGAAGTCCATATGATTGGTCAAGCTTAATGAGATATAAAAGTTTCACACCGAGACAACTTGAGGACGAGTTGTCGGTATAAGTCGGTATAGATAAGAAGTGACTTGACTTGGTTGCTTGTCTATGCGACGCGTCTCGACGTATTGAAGGATCACGATGAGATGTGTTCTTCTATCGACCGTCGTGAAGAACCAAGATCTCGGTGACTTACGATGATCTAAACCTCGATAAGGTATTAGGTGAGTATGAGTTGTTGACCATCACTTTGACTTGTTATGGGTGAGGTTATATGTTCTAACCCAATATTCTCGCATCTTGGGTGGTGGCGGTGCTTGTATGTCATGTTAGTTATCTCGATCGAGTCACCATATCCGTTTAGGATGATGACGTCCCTTAAGGAGCTCAAAGGTTTATTGTACTAAACCCCGCAGTTGAGTTAGCTCAAGTACAATAATAAGGTTGAGTGGTACTACTTAAGGAATTAAAGATATTGATTATTTTAAGCGATGAATGCTCTAAATAATTAATGGACGTTCGATATCTTAAATACGGGATTCGTAATGTCTAAGTGCAAGCCCGACTCAACTTCGGTAATAAAGGGTAAGTCGAGATTTATTCTCTAGTGGCATGAATAAATATTTATAAATTAATTTATGTTCGGCTAAACATAAGATAATTAATTTATTTGAGGCCCATCTTTATTCCTTGCATTTGATCCTGGTGGCCCATCCAGCCCGTAGCTTGGAAAGAAAATAGCGCTACTTTCTACATGGCAAGGATTTGATTCTCTTTATCCTACAAGGATATAATTATATTTATGGGATATGCATAGATCCTTTCCATATAGGATTATGGTAATAATCCTTTCCATATAGGATTATGGTAATTTTCATATGGGATTATGGTAATTTCCATAAAGGATTATGGTAATTTTCATAAAGGATTATGGTAATTTCCATATGGGATTATGGTAATTTTCATATGGGATTATGGTAATTTCCTTATGGGATTAAGGTAGTGCATTATAAATATGAGGTAAGAGATAGAATCAAAGTTAATCCACTCATTAACAAGCATTATTTTAGAATCACAAGAACATTGTGAGGATTTTTCGAGAGTTAGTAGAGAGCATTGGGTGTTTTTTCCGAAGCATTCTCCATAGATCGTCCTCACTCGACGTTGGAGATTGGGTAACCGGGATACAGTCCAGAAGGTCAAAGCACGAGTCTCGATCCATTCCGTCTCGACAGATTCAAAGGTAAACACGAGAAAACCCCTACGTGTTGCAATTAATTATATAGTTGCATGCTAGGTATATAATCAATGTATGGTGAATTAAACATCCAAGATAGATCCTCGGGGCGAGTGCTAAACATGGTTTTCCCTACAGGCTCATGTCTGGCTTCACTTCATTAAAGGCCGGATTTTGCCCACCACCCACGATACCACCGCGTATGCAAGAACGGATCTGCTTTGCTCCCATGCATTTTCACCGGGAGGTCGGTCAATGTGGCGCCCAATCGGCGAGGTGGATGAATGCCGTAAAAGGAAGAAAGGCGGTTGTTCTTCCTTCTTTGATTACTCATTTGTGCATAAGGCGGAGTTCCTTTCGGGATTATGAGGATCGCCTCACCGAAAAGCCTTCATCGATATCAAGGCCTCGACTCATCGTCATGGCCCGATTAAAGATTCATATGTGCACGCCCGCCACCGCTCCACCTCCACCCATGCCGCCTTCTTCCGAGCCCACTGTGTTAGATATGCAGAAGTTCCTCTGCTTGCAGATCAAAGGCCTCTTGCTCCGATCTGCTGCATTTGAGGACGACCGAGCGATATTAGTATATTGTCGCAAGCGAGATCGTGTATTGGAGGATTGCCTCAGATCATTATCCACGGTAGAACTGCCAGCTTTCCATGAATTCCCACATCGGGTATTCCAGGCTTGGCCCTTACCATCGGATTATGATTCTGAGGCCGAGGCTGAGAAGGAGAACGACGCAAGGCCGGACCGAGCTCATATTGTGACGAAGACTTCTCCTGCTACCGGCCCATCTACCCACGCTTCTCCTACACCTTCGGGTTCTCCCGAGGTGTAGGCTAGGGGCGTTTTCTCTAACTCAATCCTTTGTTTTTGTTTTGTGTTTTGTTTGTGTTCAGCTTTTAAAGTTTTTCTAGTCGGTGTTTTGTTGGTTTTGTTCTGGTTTGTTCTATAAAAGCATGTGATTCTGTTTTCGATGATTTCTAAGGATGATGCTTGGTTGGCAAAGGATAGCTTTATGATGTCAATCTGTTTTGTTTATATTGTGATCTTTGGTACGCCTTATTGCTTGTCTGGTTTTTACCCTTATTTTGTGGGGTGTACCTCTATTAATTTTGGTATTAGCATATTAGTTCCTATAGGGATTGACCATTGCATCGGTAAATCTTAATTGGCCTACGATTTTTTATGAGTGTCTGTCTCTTATATTGGGTTGGTACCCCCCCTTGAGACAATATACATGAGTGTGTCAACATGGATAGGACGTAGGCCATTTTTGGATCGATTGTACCTTTCTAGCCTTCCCTAATATCATATTTTTTCTAGGGTCCCCTTTTGAGCTTACATGATTTTTCTTTCTTGCATCCACTAAATATTCTCTTGTATACCCACATATATTTTTCCTTACCCTTCACCTTGGGCATGCCTACTTGTGGTTCAGTTTTTCTCGTATCTATAATAGTGCCCGTATTAATCTCTATTTCAAAATAATAGTGTCTCACCCCTCATTTTTGTATAAATTTCAACATTGGGGACAATGTTGTGTTCTAAGTTTGGGGGTGGGCGAGGTAAAGTAACCTCGGAAGTTGAGGGTGAAGTCATTATAAAATAGGGTTAATTTTGAGTTGTTATCCAAAAAAAAAAGCTAAATGAAAAAGGTGGAGATGCGGGGTCCCTCTAAGAAAGAAAAGAGAAATGTCAGGCAAGTTGAAACCGAGAATGAGTTTAGGTGCCCAGGTGTTTTGAGCTACATTATCCCAAACAATCCTACCGTCACCCAAGCCTAACATTATAAGTCATTAAAGACCCATCGATCCAATATTGATGACACTCGTGTTAGTGGAGGGGTTGACCGAATCGAATCTGTGGAGACATCTGCACTTGATAATCAAAGCATGGTCATATTAAGAAGAACTAAGTTATGGGAAGATTCATGTAGTTGCTAATGTGTTATATACCGCTGATATCGAAGGCGACACCCTTGCAATACGAGGTGATTGACCAGACTTGCAACGAGAAGAACTGAATGATTCATTTTCTTTGAAAGAACTATGACTAAAAGCAACATCCTTAGTTGATGAAGTCATCATCTTAGCTGTCATCAGAGCATTTTGAACATCGCTTCTTAGTTTTGGGTGTGTGTTTTTGTTATGTGTTTTGTTGTTAACAGAGCATCACTCGAGGACGAGTAATGAGCTAAGTTTGGGGTGTGATAACTCTTATAAAAGAGTTATTATATGACCTTTTTGATGATAATATCCTTGAGTGTTGTGGGTTCTGTTCGTTTGCCTGCTGTTTTTTTATATGTTTTTGTTATGTTTGCGTGTGTATGTGTGAAGGATCGAGTCAGGTGAATTTTGAAGGGTTTTTGAGTACATTTACGCGTTATTTGATTAGTTATGGCATGTAGCAGGAAGAACGGCAGTGAAGACAAGGCTGAAGTCCGCTGAGTCAAAGCCAAGCTCCAGGTTGAACGCGCAAACGAGGCCGAACTCGTGAGCGAGCTTGACTTCGAAATACGAGAAATGCGGGAGCAAGGTCGAACTAGAAAGACGAAGTCAAAGCTCAGGAAAAGTGAAAACCGAGGATGCTGGAGCGAAGTCTAAAAACCGAGCTCAAGAATTTCGAGCTCAAGACTGCCGAGCTCGTTACTTAAGAGCTCGCAACCAAAGTTGAGTTCGTAGCTGAAGCCGAGCTCGTATCAAAAGTCGAGCTCGAGACTTAAGATATCGTAACCGAGGCCGAGCTCGTAAGCGGAACCGAACTTCGGAAAAGAAAGAGAACCGATAAGGTTGAGTTCGTAGCCGAAGACGAGCTCGTGAATTAAGTCGAGCTCGTAACCCAAGCCAAACTCTGAAGCGAAGTCAGGTCGTAAGCGGAGAAGAGCCCGTGTTGATGGATGACCAACGACGAAGTATGAAAGGATTGGCTGAGATATGCAGGACGACAGCCACGTGGCATCTGGCCACGACAATGTACGGGGACGCGCGGTTTGTTACCTGTCAGAGCCAACAGAAAAATGACTGAAAAATCAGAGATTGAAGGGCTGGCAGGTGCACCGTTTGTACTCCAAAAAGAGAGCCATAGGTGGTTATTAAAAGGGGGAGAAACAACAGAAAGAGGGATTCGATTTTACTCTGAAAAAACACGATCATAGAAGAAGAAGGAATCGGAGGAGCGACATCTTGGAGAAGAAGCCATCGGAAGAGGCGACGATCCAAGGAGAGCACGTGATTCCGGCGACGAGTGTTAATTTTTATTCTCGAATTCTTCTTACTTTGTTATGGCATTTGTTTATTTGGATATTGTTGCACAGCTCGCTATGAGCTAAATTTGTAAGACTTGATCTTTTGATGAAGCCCATGCTCGTGTGACGAGCTCCATTCTATGCATTATGTTGTTAAGTTGTTATCATTTTCTTGGAGATTATTCATCTTGCTTGTGATTGATCACCATGGGTGGGATTTAAGCTCTATGATTTCTGGGAAGCTCTCATAGAGTGGAAAACAAGAAAGTGACGCAAGAACATGATTTAAATATTATGTATGTGAATAGCATAGGAATATGTGTTTACCTTGCGTGACATAAATGAATGGAATAGTAAAGATATTCTTAGAGCAGTTCGGTATAGGAATATTTTGACAAGCTTAGAGGGTATAATCTTAGATTTGGAAAAATACTAAGTGTTGGAGGAGTTCGTGTCATAATAACGAGGCAAAGATAATGTTGTAGCATAGCTAGTACAAAGTATGGGTGGAATCAAGAGGTTAAGTCTATTTTCCCTCTTAATACCAGTTGCTTAATCACAATTTGTCTAAATATTCACCTCGCCTCGGTGCAATATTTCTTTATTTGTTTCTCTCTCTCATAAACAAAAACAATTTGTCATCGACGTGATTTAAAAAGTGCGTTCTCTGTGGATTCGATCTCGGAATATTTCCTTATATTACTTGTTGATTACGTGCACTTGCGTATAATTGTGTTATATAACAT
Source organism: Salvia rosmarinus (assembly GCA_036937905.1). Classification (NCBI taxonomy): domain Eukaryota; kingdom Viridiplantae; phylum Streptophyta; class Magnoliopsida; order Lamiales; family Lamiaceae; genus Salvia; species Salvia rosmarinus. The sequence goes on along the minus strand of CM072822.1, from coordinate 18,675,165 downwards.
AAGGTATATTCAGCAAACAACAGTTCCACTAGACTTCTTCGATGTCATTGTAGTTGGAACTTCTTGATTCACGGCACCAAGTTCTGCTATAGCTTCTGCAGCTCGGGAACCTTCACTACTTTGAGAAGTCATGACAATCTGGAAAAATTGGAATAGTATAAATAATCTTATCGTTTATCATACAACATCAAATTTGAACGTTGTTACACACATACAAATTTTGTCATGTAAGCGATCATCTTCAAGATTATTGTCTTCAAAATCACCTTTTGGTCGGACTGGAAGAAGTGAGGATAATTATGCAATGTAAACGTATAAAACTTAAGCTATCAGTTTTCTGTGTATGTTCATTTGGTTTTTACATTTCCCTTGTCTATGCTATATTGGGAACTGTACAACTGAAATTATGAGTTGTTATTACTATAATGGTTTCACTGTATGAAAAATTTTCAATTTGGTAAATTTGTTTGATGCTGATCCATTACAACGTTTACTATATTATTGGGCTACATATTCTTTTTCCATTTTTTGCTCAACCTAAAAGAAATCATACTATATATGAGATCTAGACAAAAACAAAGGCATAAGGTTCTTCTTGTCTTCTGAGTTCTACAACATGCCTTTTTTCCTCTGCCTCTCCAACATCTTCACCGCATTTCTCCACCACAATGAGTACTACAATTTTGGGATTTAATCCTCTTTACTTTTTCATTCAATAAGTTTAGATTTAATTTCATACAAATTAAGTTCTCTCTTAAAAGGGTAATGATGCTACTTTGGATTAGCATGATCAATCAATTGTCCTCTTTTTCAAGCACACACTAAGACTTGGTGACTTCTACTAATCCACTCAACTTAAAAAGACATCAGTTTAACCACTAGAAGAGTTTCAAACCTCAACAATGGCTAGAAAAACTCTGCCACAAGAAGAGTCAAAATGTCATTTACAAGAAAGACATATATTGATCATGCTAAATTCATTCATACATACATACATACATACATACATACGAACAAGGGCAAAAAACTACTCTCATCAATCAACAAATTACAAGGGACATGAATTTGATTCAGAAAAATAATATGAGAAATATTGACATTTTACCATAAATAAGCGTGAACATGGGATTCACCATTTCATATATCACATACAAATATTATTAACAAAATATTAGGATTTTCCAGCATCTTAATGCCTAAATTATCTGATTCAAATGCTTTTTCCAAATTGCAAGTGTTCTCTAAATTCAACTGATTCAACTATCGAACTCCATCAAAATAAAATCAAGATTTTTTGGCTTATCACAACGTTTTCCGATAATGTGGGATTCATGACGATTTATCTAAACTAAAGCTGCTATGCGATCACTACTCCATTAACAAGGTAGGTCAAAGAGGTACAAACCATTGAAGCAAAGCCTAAATCAAAATGAAAAAAATGTGTGAAAAGAAAATGAACTCCAAAATTCGCTCCGATTAAAGTCGATACTAAACAATAAAAATCGAAATAAACAAAATGTAGTTATGCGTGTGAATGAACACGATTTGCATCAAACGATGCGGTTTGGAGACAAACAAATATCGAAGCATCAAATCAATAATTTAAAACGATACAAAACCAAATAATTGAAAGCCAACATGCAGTTTCTCGACAAACGACAAGAAAACAAGAAACCAATGCCGCAATCAATACCTTAAAGGAGAGAGCGCTTTCCTGTGCAGTAAGGTTTTCAGAGCAAACAAATGTATTCAAATGAGATAGGGAATTGTGAGGAAGAAAGCAAAGATTTGAGAGAAGAATTGGGGATTTAGGGAAAACTTTTTCTTTGTTTTCTGACGGGAATGAGTAAGGATTTGGGTATTGGGATTTGGGGTAATTGAGAATAAGATCTAGTGGATAACCGATTAGAAATGGATAATACCCGATCCGGATCCATAATTTGATGGTCTGGATCCGGTCCGGGTTTAGTATTTACTGGATCGGTTCCAGAACCAAAACCAATACTAAATTACTGGTTCTGATCCGGGTAAAGACCGTCCGTTGACATCCCTAATCACAATCAATCAATCCATCCAAAAATAAGATTAAATAATTCAAATAATCATATCATATTATATCCTATCAGTCTTATATATCACATCCATCAAACAAATCATCCCCTTAACGTAAATGATACAGTTTAATTATAAGGTAAAAAATAATATTTTTTATAATGTAAATAATTTTTTTTAAAACAAATTATACTTTTATTTGTCCACACCTTACGAATGAATATACATAAGTTTTTGTATAAATTTCCAATACCCAAAATAGAAAACAAAATTTAATAAATTTAATCTCCACAAAAATTAAATTAAAAAGAAAACCATGTCATCCATGGATACATAAAACAATAAAGGGGAACAAACTTAAATACTCATTTTTGTCAAAGTGTGTACTTCTTATAATCAATTTTAAAATTTGCTACATTTCATGCTCATTTTATTAATTTAATGTATTTTTGAGTGAATGTGATGTGATTTTCGACATCATTGTGTTTATATATATATATATATATATATATATATATATATATATATATATATATATATATATATATGAGTGGATCAAATAGAACTCTAACTTTTTGAGAACCAAGAACTAATATGGTCCATTCATTTTATAATCTAATGGTCAAGATTAATTATAAATAGTTAATTATCCTCATAATTTAATGATAACCGTTTAGCCCTAAAATCAAGGGATTTGTATATTGATTTTAGATTATTCTCGTATGCATAATTAATACGATTATATGCATAACACCATGAATTACATGAACATAACAATGAATTGGAATGAATAGCATGCACAAGAACTATGATTATATGAATAACAACATGAATTATATGAACAACGAAAAATAGAATGTGAAATATCCAAATAACGAAAATTTAGGATTTGACTATTTTATCATTAAATAATTATGTGTCGTCGATCTTACTTAATCTAACTAGTTATTGGTTCTTAGTTCTTATCTAAGAGGTGGTTCTCTCTATTATTAAAATCAGTGCATTTTGAAGTTTGAAATGGAATGTGAAGTCTCCGGTCGATCGGAGATAGTGTAATGGTCGACCAGAGACTTCAAAAATATTAGAATTATAGAAAAAAACTTGAGATTCCAGTGAAAAATATTGTTTCCGATCGTGCAAACCTTGTTTTCGATCGTGAAATTATTGTATTCGGTTGTAAAAATAATTGTCTTCGATCGACTGTAGAAAACAATTTCATGATCGGGGACAAGGCTTTCACAACCGAATACAAAGTTTTAACGGTCAGGTTTTCCATTGTAATCTTAAGTTTTTTTCAATAATTCTAATATGTTTGAAGTCTTCCCTCGATCATTACACCGTCTCACACTGTCTCCGATCGACTGGAGAGATTCTTCAACTTTTTGAATTAAAATATATTAAAATGATGAAAGAAGTATGAAGTTTAACAAATTTTTAAAATTGATATAGAGGATACATAATTTTGGAAAAATGTATTTTCTATTAATTCCTCACTAAATAAATATGATAAAATAGTAGATGCGAAATAGTAGTAGCTGATGTCTGTAAACTGGCCGTGAAACATCGGCGACTCCTTAAAAATCTCATCTTTTTCAAATCGCAACCGTCTCAACCACAATTGCCCGAGAACGATGCCGCCATTCGTCCACGCGCCGTGCACCCAAAGCAGCCGGATTCCACTTCACCCGTCACTCCGCAGCTGAAACGCCGGCAAATTCTTCACGAGCTGAGCAACACGTGGCGGTCAATGACCCAATTTCGACGCGGGTTGAAATTGACGTATGAAATCTCGGGTCCTGAGAGAAATTGAGCCTGTCCCACACCTCACCACCCCCTCTCTATCGCCAAAACAATTCAACCATCAGTTCCCCAATTTCTACTGTTTTTATTTTATTTCATTTTTTTCCCGGCATCTTCAACTCTCAATTTCCTATTTTTCTCCTCCCTCCTTTTCTCCATTTGATTGGGATTCGACACAGTCTCTGCAATTCCGGGAATATCGTAGGGTTTTCTGAATTTGGGGCTGCGATCGGAGGAAAACAATGGCCGGGTGGAGAGGATCTAGAGGCGGAGGCGACGGCGCGCCCTCGGAGGAGCGCATCGCATCGTCTCAAACTGTCCGTCTGGGGAAAATTCAGCCGCAGGCGCCGGGTCACAGGACCGTGTTCTGCAATGACCGCGAGGCGAACGCGCTTGCCAAATTCAAGGTTTTTTTTCGTTTTGTTTAAATCGTTTCGTGTTGGTTGTGCTTTTTGGAGCGTGAGGTTTGGGGAAATGCGATGCTGGGTTTATGACATTGTCTTGTGAAATTTTGTGTTCTTTTGAGGTATTAAGGGCTCTGAATTTAGGACAATGAGGAGTAGTCTAGTATTTTTTAAGTATGATTATTCAAGTGTAAGACTATTATTTGTAATTTTCTGTTTGAAGATTTTGCCAAAGATGATAGGAGTGGTGACCTTGAGGAGGAGGAGGAGGAGGTACCTTGTTTGAGATATCTGGAAAACTTTGATACCTAAACATTTGATCTAGTTTGAAGCTGTTAAGCTCCAGCTTCTTTCATTGTGAATCAACTGCCCGCATAGGTTCATTTGTGTAATGTTAGACACAAACCTTTATTTGACTGTAGATCGGGAATGTATATATAAGGCTCGGTAAGTAATATTGAATCTCAATGGTTGTATGGATTCATGATATTGGGGTTGTTCTTTGGTAGTTCTTAGGTGGTCTGGTGAAAATGGCTTCTCTTTCGGACCATTGGCTTGAAAGGTGTTCTCGAGTATCACTTATTAGTTCTCTTTTTGAGCTCTGGTATTTACGAGATGCCAGGGAACTTCCTTCTGTAAATTCATTAATGGTTATGCTGATGCAATGGTTGAGTTACTTGAGTATATGAAAGAAGTGAGGTAGAAAGCATGTGGGCAAGCAAGACAGATGCTTCCCTCATTAAGTTTTACAATTTATCTCTTCATTTTAGATTTGAAACTTGTAAACCATTATGACAGGTTGAGCTGTATATCATTTAAATCCAGTCTTGCCAATGTCTAGCTCAAAATTTATTAAATGTCTCACTCGGTTGTTTTCTTGAATGCTTCTGCATCCTCTTAGTGTTACTCCTTTATTTTTGCTATACTTTCTACCTCCAATTGGGCTCTGTTAGTATATTGTGGAAATTAGAAGCAGCAAACTTGACGGAGTAATCAGGAGAAGGATGCAAAATTACTGCAAAACCTTACAGATTTTGTAATAATCTTATGAGCATCCATTGAAAGATTGCCTTAGTTGCATTTACATAATTCTGCTACTGGTGGGATTTTTGATTTGCACTATTGTGATAAACCTTGACAGTATTAAATTTTTTAATTATTTTAAAGGCTCAAGCAGTATGATTTAATTCTCTTGCTGGTATTCTGATTAATTATGTTCATTTTCAGGGTAATTCTGTGTCAACAACAAAGTACGATGTCTTTACCTTTTTACCGAAGGGGCTATTTGAGCAGGTAAGTTTTCATTGCTCTATTTTCACGATTACCTAATCTAATATTAAACTTCAAAGATTATTGGCAACCCAAATGTCTTCAACTTGGAGACCTTCATTTTAATTTGGTAATTTATATATCTTTGAGTTACCAAATTATGACGATGTAATTAATACTTGTTGGAATATGCATGAAATATCAGCTTTAAGGCATGAGTGCTAGAATTTTCTGAAATTTAAGGGATTTTCTTTGACGTGTATTCTAGAAAATGTTTGCAACAAGAAGTCCTTAGCTCCATAAAGAGATTGTTTTAGATTATCAAATTTTTCTTTCGCATAAAAGAAGAGCTTTACTTATTTACTCTATGAAATTTGTTTGAAATTATTATTACATAAATAGCTTAATTATTAAAAATAAAGACAAATAAATATCATTTGCTTTTCGAGGAAGAAAATATGAACAATTTTTCTACTATTGCATGACAAACAAGTTGCAATCATGAAAGTGAAAGAAAAGTCATGTGCGACTATTTTTAGTTTAACTTGATAGGCTGTTTTGAATAAGATTCTAAGCTCCAGCTTTTGTGCTTTACCTGATTGCTTCTTGTTTAATTTGTGTTGACAGTTCAGAAGGGTTGCTAACCTCTATTTTCTCATGATCTCAATCTTGTCATGCACTCCTGTGAGGTACTCTCATACCATATAGTTTTGCCCTTTATTAACTTGCAAAATCAAGTGACTTTGCATTACAATTGTAGACACAGAAATCCTTATCCTACTGACTGAGTGCATGTTCTTGAATTAAGTGAGGTTGCAGTGTGATTGTGGACTCAAAAATCCTAATCCTAATCATACTGGACTGAACACATGTTCAAGGAAACCCTTTTTAAGTAGGAATTGCATTGCAAACTATATCTTTACTGATTCCTTCAGAGCAGGCCAAAGTTAACGCTCTCTAGCATATAATAGGTAACAGCACCCCAATTGCATAATGTCTAAATCACATGCTTGAACTATATTATATCATAAGAGGCCAATTTTATAAGCATGTAGGTTGAGCTTGGACTTTTGTCTGTTAGATCTGTGGTATTCACGATTAAGTTCTTTTCTGTGCTCTGTGTTGAAGATTATTGCATTAAATTGATCTGTAGGATATAAATGTTACACAATATATGGCCTCAGGCTTTATTGGGGTGCTCCACTAATGGAGTTCTACACACGTGCTGGCATAGAGAATTTGCCATAATTTCATGTTGTATACTATTTAAATGCATGATACACTTTAGATGTCAATGACAGGGAGATATGTATATTTATGCTTCTATATTTATTTATCATACAGAGATTTTGATACGGGCCATAGCCAATTCAAGATACCTTTCAATTAGCTAGCTGAATCCACTTGACATTCTTCAGTTTGGCTGTGTCCATTACTATTCTATTTGTCGAAAATAGCCAGTGTGATATTTGGAGACACTTTTGGGAGTAACTATCTATTCTGCTCCTTGAAGAGCTTTTTGCACTTCATGTTGAATGCATCTGCATCTTATGAAGTTTTATTTCCTTGCAGTCCTGTAAGTCCAATTACAAATGTGCTTCCACTGACACTGGTGCTTCTTGTGTCCCTCGTAAAGGAAGCATGGGAGGATTGGGTGAGTTTCGAATCATTGTGTCTTCAGTCATCTGCCAGAGAAAAATCCAAGTCCAATCACTTCTCACATTCTCTTCCTTGTTATTTTTCATTCCTACATGAAGAAACGTTTCCAAAATGACATGTCAATCAATAATTCCACCGTAGAAGTGTTGCAAGACTGGAATTGGGTACCTACCTCTTGGAAGAAGTTGCAGGTTGGAGATATTATCAGAGTAAGTCAGCTGTTCTTTTGTTTTTCCCTGTTACCTGTTAAGGCTAGACCTTCAATTTTATGATGTCTACCTGTACAAAACCTTCCTAGTCTTAACTTGTTTATTAAGATTACCTGTGGTTTAGAAACAGATGACATGTTACCCTATAGAGCTTTGATGTTCGTTAACATATTAAAGAAGCTATAGATGCATTTAGTCCCGCGGAATCATTTTAGGTTTGTGCACTTGAAAACAAGTATTTTCGGACAGCTGAGTAGCAGTTTGGACCTCTAACCAGCTTCCCTTTTCTGGTATTAGTCAGCAGATGGTACTTCTTGTGCATCAGTCACTCTTTGGGAAAATAGTAGAAACCTATAGATGTTCATTCTTCTAAGACTAATTTATGAAGTATTTTTATTTAATTCATATGCAGTAACTCTTCTGATTGTTTTGCTAATTAACTGACTGCTTGTCCCATTGCAGGTGAACCAGGATGGATTCTTTCCTGCTGATTTAATATTCCTGGCCAGCACAAACCCTGATGGTGTCTGCTATGTTGAGGTTAGCACTCTTTGCTTTAAAGCAATCACCTTTTTAATCTTTAGAAGTGGTAAATAATTCATACTTAAAGATCTGGTTCATCTGTCATTTTCTGTATATCTTGTTGAGTGCATTCTATGGATCTGGTGACTGGTCTGTATGTGTTCTTTGTCACATTCTATTTTTTGGTATCATTTTTGTATTATGATTGTTTTGCAGACTGCAAATCTGGATGGAGAAACTAACTTGAAGATACGGAAGGCACCGGAAAGGACTTGGGATTTTGTGTCACCGGACAAAGTTTCTGAATTCAAAGGTTTTGTTGACTCTTGGTTGCTTGGCTCATTAATAAGCTGAGCTTTAGAGTTTACAATGCTATCTATGCCCCCCCTCCCCTGCAGTTTTGACTTTTGAGTATAGTGTTGCCTGATAGAAGTCATTTGAATCATTTCCATCGCAATGTTCTAGAGTCTCTCCTACTTGAACCGAAGTCAGTAAAATAACCAAAACAAGGAGCACTAGCATGTAACACTAAGTTTGATGATTTGCCACTGTATTTATTGAGTCTACTACTAACTAGTAGGTGATGTTGCTACTTGTGGTTATATTTGTACCACTTAAAATAACTTATTTTGGGAGGACCAAATTTAGGATTGCAAACTTTGAGTCATAAGCCAGGTTGTTGGTGGAATGAATTGCTAAAGAAAGATTTTTGTAGTATCTCATCATGCTGGTGGACTTGTGGCGATCCACACAGGATTCTGATTGTTCCATTGATCAAATACATGATATCTTACCTGATAATTGATAAACCCTCTTGTGAGACATTTCGGGGTAGTTTGGTATCGTTTTCAGTTCCAGCTTCCTATTCTCCAGTATATTGGAGTATCATGGTTTTTGTAAAAGTTTATTCATTTTTTGCGTATGAAATTAAAAAGATTTTTGGATAAATAATATTGAAAATGAAGCATGTTTGGTTGATTGTACTATCTATATTTTATAGTGAGGTTCGTTTTATATTATTGGTTCATGAAGAGAAGAATAATTAAATGGCAGTTCCCTTAACAGTGATGATAAGGGATTGGAAAAGGTTTTCCATTATGGGTGTTTTCAGTGAAATTAACTAGAGAGAAACATCTTCGAGTGTTTAGGCATATTACACAATTGAAAGGATGTATTTGGAATAAAACTAACTAGCCCTTGTATTTGGTGTACATGAATTTTTGAAATGCAGGTGAGGTTCAATGCGAGCAACCAAATAATTCTCTATATACCTTCACTGGAAACTTGATCATTGATAAACAAATCTTGCCTCTCAGTCCAAACCAACTTCTTTTACGTGTATGAACTCGTTATCTCGGGTGCTCTCTCTTTAGTATATTAGATTTCATGTTATTTTTCATTTGTAGTTGCTAACTTGAACTAACCTTTCTTAATGGATAACACTGTTACTTTTTCTCAATTTTTAGTTTCCTATTGTTATCATCTGCATAAATTGTGTATGTATTTTCTTAGTATATGTGTATCCTATGAATCTTGTTATGAAATCTCTGACCTATTGGTTATAGTTTCTATTATTATATCAGTTGATGATTTAAGTTGGTTATATCTTATTGTGTCGTGTTTTACATGTTTCCAGGGGTGTAGTCTAAGAAATACAGAGTACATTGTTGGTGCTGTCATTTTTACAGGGCATGAGACAAAGGTATCTTCATTTATCTACTTGTTACTGTTTTGTCTTATTTTTCTCATTTGCTAGTTGATATTTTGTCAACTTTCCTGGTGGTGGAAAGGCTTTCAAAGAGTAGTTTTTTCTGACAGAATCTTTGATAGTTTGATATGATGCTCGGATGTTTCTATAATTCTATGGAAGTTGGGAGATCAATGATTTTTGACAGTCTCAGACTCTTTAGACCACTTTGTCCATATCAAGACTTTATGTAGTCATGTTTCATGTTCTTCCCATACTTTATATATTGTGAATATGAGTGATTGCCATTGTCTAATTTCAGGTTATGATGAACTCCATGAAAATCCCTTCCAAAAGAAGCACCTTAGAGAAGAAACTTGACAAGCTTATACTTGCACTGTTTACTGTTCTTTTCTGCATGTGTCTTTTGGGATCCATTGGGAGGTTTGCCTATCATATTTCAGTTTTAGAGGTTTGCTAACTAGTTTGTGTACATTTTCTAAAATAAGTAATTCCACTCTTTCTTTCTGTTTTCAGTGGTATATTCATAAACCGCAAGTATTACTATTTGAGATTTGACAGATCAGAGGCACAGTTCGATCCTGACAGCAGATTTGTGGTCTGCAGTTATTGCCTTCAGTTCTTGTCCATTCTTACCTTGTGTTTTTTTCCATTTTCTCAGTTATCTAGTTTTACCTTTTGTGTTCTATAGGTTGCTATCTTGACCTTTTTTACCCTTATAACTCTGTATTCGCCAATCATTCCAATCTCTCTCTATGTTTCTGTGGAGGTAAATTTCTTAGTTATTTCTGTTTCTGTTTCTTGAGGATACTGCTTTTAAATATTAACAGATTTTCTTGTTTATTTCAGATGATTAAATTTATCCAATCCACCCAATTCATCAACAATGACTTGCGCATGTACCATGCTGAGAGCAATACCCCTGCATTGGCACGGACATCTAACTTAAATGAGGAACTTGGGCAGGTAGATATTTTGCCTTGCTGACTTTCAAGGAATTTCTTTGTGTTTCCTTTCCACGAGCTTGAAAGTGATTGAGCATAATTCTTCTAATGGAATAGCTTATATTATGTTCGGCGACCACATTCGGGAGATTTGGTTTTGCCTCATTTTAATCTGTTCTTCTGATAGGTGGAGTATATCTTCTCTGACAAAACTGGGACCTTGACTCGTAACTTGATGGAGTTTTTCAAATGTTCAATTGGGGGAGAGGTATATGGTACAGGTGTCAGTGAAATAGAGATCGGAACGGCTCAAAGGACTGGTGTTAAAGTCGATGTAAGTTTAGTTGATAAAGTTTCAAAACATGAGGTGTTTATGTCTTGATTTTATGCCTTTGATTTCAGGCTCAGAAGCAGTCAAGTGCAGCACGTGAAAGGGGTTTCAACTTTGATGATGCACGACTTATGAGAGGAGCTTGGAGGAATGAACCTAATCCTGATTGTTGCAAAGTAGGTTGATTTAATTCAGTAAAAAGTTGACAACTACCTAAATCTACTGAAAATTACTCATGCTCTTTTGTGGCCTCTGTTTGTGTTGGAATTTACTTCCTTCTTGCCATTGCCGACTTTCATAGACTAAAATATCCAGCATTTTCGTTACTCTCATGATCAAAATTCGCAGCTGTGAAATGATAATATATTTTTGGATCTCTTTTATGCTCAAACTTTGAGTATTATGGTTATACTACTGAACAATTCTGTTATTATGTTAATTTATTTATGCTTCTTTAAGAGGGTTACTCGTGGATTTGTTTAGGTAATGGGTGAACTTTTCAGGATGAAATAGCAATGCCTTTACTCATCTACTGCCACTGCTGATTCCTCTACTGGATGAGTATTCATTGTCCGGAAATTTTATTTATTTTTATTTATTTTTGTATAGGAATTCTTCAGGTGCCTAGCAATATGCCATACTGTGCTTCCAGAAGGTGACGAATCCCCTGAGAGGATTCGATATCAAGCTGCATCTCCTGATGAGGCCGCTTTGGTAGTAGCAGCAAAGAATTTTGGCTTTTTTTTCTATAGGTATGTGATTATTGTTGTTGTTTTGCATATTTGAGTACATTATCGCCTGAACAGTTTGTCTCGCCTGTAGACGTACCCCTACAATGATTTATGTTCGGGAATCACATGTTGAGAAGATGGGGAAGGTTCAGGATGTTCCTTATGAAATTTTAAATGTTCTTGAGTTTAACAGGTAATCACACTTTTTAATCTGTTTCTGAATTTCTTTTTTAGTAATTATTAATGTTCTTGAGTAACTAACTCTTTTGGCATTGTTTAGTACAAGGAAGCGCCAGTCTGTTGTTTGCCGCTATCCAGATGGTAGACTTGTACTCTACTGCAAGGTTACTTTTGAGCCTTTTTTGTATATGGTGGCTGTAACTTAAGTGAAAGCAATAAATTGACAGCTTTCTTTATGATGGATTTACAGGGTGCAGATACTGTGATATACGAAAGATTGGCGGATGGTGACCCTGATTTGAGAAGAATGAGTAGGGAGCACTTAGAGCAATTTGGAGCCTCTGGGTTACGTACCCTTTGCTTGGCTTATAAAAATTTGAGGTCTGATGTATATGAAAGTTGGAATGAGAAGTATATTCAGGCAAAATCTGCTCTGCGGGATAGAGAGAAAAAATTGGATGAAGTATGAAAACAATTTTTTTTTCATATATTTTTGTGGTCTGGTGCAATACTATTTTGCATCACTAAGTCTGTTTAAATAATTTCTTGCTCAATCTGGTTAACTGGTCATCAATATGAAAATTTTCAGGTTGCAGAACAAATAGAAAAAGAACTTATTTTGATTGGATGTACTGCTATTGAAGACAAGCTTCAGGAGGGAGTACCAGCGTGCATAGAGACCCTCTCTCGAGCTGGAATTAAAATTTGGGTTCTAACAGGAGACAAGATGGAAACAGCAATAAATATTGCCTATGGTAGTGAAGTTGGTGATTTCATTTTCTTTTTTCTGGTGTGATTACCTAGTAACTGCTGGCTGATGTATTATACTATATCTATATTTTACTGCAGCGTGCAAGTTAATAAATAATGGCATGAAGCAATTTGTAATCAGTTCAGAAACTGAGGCTGTACGAGAAGTTGAAGATAAGGCATGTCGTACTTCACACTGATGCTTTTCCCATCTACTATGGGGTGCATAAGCCTACTTTTTCTTTCCCCACCTCTTAACCTATTGTTAATTGAATGATAGGGTGATCAAATAGAGCTAGCTCGCTATATGAAAGAGATGGTGAAGAATGAGCTTAAAAGTTGTTATGATGAAGCACAACAATTTCTTCATTCTGATTCAGGACCAAAATTGGCACTTGTAATTGATGGGAAGTGTTTGATGTATGCATTGGACCCCAGTTTACGAGGAATGCTTCTAAATTTGAGCTTAAATTGCACTGCCGTAGTTTGCTGCAGAGTTTCTCCACTACAGAAGGCACAAGTAAGGTTCCTAAGGTGACATCTGTGTGTTTCGCATTTTTTTCACTTTGATACATAGGGGCTGGAATATTAGTTGAGGTATATGCATAATTGAATCAAAGTATGCTGTTTCTAAAACGAGTTCAATTGCTTCAAACCACTTGCCATCAAGATATCGGATATCAACATGCCACTTTAGTCATCTTGTTCATTCTTGTTGCTTTTAGAGGTTAGGCCCTGTCAATAATTCTTGAGTTTCCCATTATTCTCGTCTCATTTGGAGTTGATTAGCCAATCAGCCTTCATGATCATAGATTGTCGTCATCTGTCTACCATATGAATTTGAGATGACTTAATAATGTTTTCTGCTTTCAGGTTACAAGCCTTGTTAAAAAGGGCGCAAACAGGATTACCCTTAGTATAGGCGACGGTGCTAATGATGTCAGCATGATTCAAGCTGCTCATGTTGGTGTAGGAATAAGTGGGCAGGAAGGTATGCAAGCAGTGATGGCCAGTGATTTTGCCATTGCACAGTTCCGCTTTTTGACGGATTTGCTTCTGGTGCACGGTCGATGGTCATACCATAGAATATGCAAGGTCTGTTCGAGCTATATACCTGCTAGTTAACATTCTATACAGACAATAACCAGCTTCTAAATTTTGTGTAGGTCGTGACATACTTCTTCTACAAAAACTTAACGTTCACTCTAACTCAATTCTGGTTCACCTTCGAAACTGGGTTTTCTGGCCAAAGGTTCTATGACGATTGGTTCCAGTCTCTTTATAATGTCATATTCACAGCCCTGCCTGTGATCATTATTGGACTTTTCGACAAGGTTCTGAATGTTCACTTTTTCATGTTGAGAACCAACTTATTATTCAATTTTGTTGTGGAAAATATTCATGATTCTTGCACGCATTTTCTGTAGGACGTGAGTGCTGCCCTTTCAAAGAAATACCCCGAGCTTTACAAGGAAGGGATAAGGAATGCATTTTTCAAATGGAGAGTTGTGGTGACATGGGCTTTCTTTGCAATCTATCAATCACTAATTTTCTACTACTTTGTCGTTGCTTCGAGTAAAAGAGCCATCAATTCGGCTGGCAAGTTATTTGGCCTATGGGACGTTAGTACAATGGCCTTTACCTGCGTTATCGTGACTGTCAATCTGCGTCTCCTCATGATGTGCAACACGGTTACGAGATGGCATCACATCAGCGTTGGAGGAAGCATATTAGCTTGGTTCATATTCGTCTTCATCTACTCGGGCATCGTCCTACCTAACAAGGAGCAGGTAACGTTTCTTGCCATTTGTTCCGTCACCCTTCATCCAATCAGACGTTAACCCTCTGCATTTCTCCCATATTCCGCAGGAGAACATCTATTTCGTCATTTATGTCCTGATGAGCACCTTCTATTTCTATCTGACTCTCATTCTCGTCCCCGTTGCCGCACTTTTCTTAGACTTCATATACATGGGGTGAGATTTAGATTATGACCATTATCCTCATCATTATGGTGTTTCCTCTCCCTTGTTTTCAATGTGTTTTTCTTTTCCTCTGTTTTTTCAGGGCGCAGCGCTGGTTCTTCCCTTACGACTATCAGATTGTTCAAGAAATCCACAGGCACGAGGCTGACACAAGCAGGATCGGATTGCTTGAAGTCGGACACAGCCAACTCTCCCCAGATGAGGTTCGCAGCTATGCCATAATGCAGCTCCCGGGAGAGAAATCGAGGCACACAGGTTTTGCCTTCGACTCCCCCGGTTACGAGTCGTTCTTTGCATCTCAAGCTGGTGTCTACGTGCCGCAAAAGGCGTGGGACGTGGCTCGGAGAGCCAGCATGAGGAGCAAGCCTAGGACGCCGAGGACCCCCAGAACTCCTAGGACACCACAGAGGAATTGACCTTACAAGTTTGTACAAATTTTTTCTCTTTTTCTGCATATTTCTTCCCCACCCTCTGTTTCTATATAGCATTTTTAGATTCGAATGTATCATATCCCAACAATTATAGCAATTTCTCTTGCTAGAAATTTTTGTTTCATTTTTCCATCGTGGCTGTGGCTCTACTTTGGCAATTTTTTAACATTTTTTTTAAGTTTCTAAATTTAGCTCGGTATATAGTTGTAAGGCTGATTGAGCTTTGTGGTGCGATGCTTTGGGAGTTGACACAATTACATTCCTTTTCCTGTGGTTCTTCAGAAGTCGTGGTTTAGTGCTTATTTTCTTTTCTTTTTACTGTTTTTATGTATCAGTGGTTGTCGCTCTCATATTTCAGTTCACCAATATACATCATGTTTTGTTTTAGCATTTTATAATTTTGATAAACATTATAGTGTTTGATGAGCCAGCAAATAGACCTTTTAAATAATTTGTATGCTGTTATATGTTTATAGACTGTAAGTGCTGGGGAGTATGATGCAATATTCTCAAATTAAAAAAGGAAGAGAGTAAAATTTTGTTTCCGTCTCTTGCAAAATGTTGCGCATTACATCAGTTTCAGAAGATCATATAATTAATGGTGAAAATAGTAAAATCCATATGACGACCATTGAATCATGTAATTATTATGTATATACACGTGTGTATGTCTTGATTTATTGAAGATGCTGTGCAACAACATTCTTTTAAACACGCATAATTTTAGGAGCACAATTGTTGATAATAAATGAAGTGAACGTACCTAATCATAACTAGGTGAGCTTGGAACATGCTACAATCAGTATATAATTTCAACCTAATTATAGTTATAAACGGTGTGTGACAGATATAATTTCAACCTAATTATAGTATTCCATCTTGTTTGAATTTTGTGAAAAATTAGAAGCGAAGTTTCTTGACTAATATTACCATAAAGTACTTATTGCATGCATCTTCCATTTTTATTTACTTGCCATCTCATAATACCAAAAAAAATAATTAAAACAATAGACAAACAGACAAATAAGTGTTTTAACCGCCTAATGAAAAAAAAAGTGTTCACATATAAGCTTTTGTTTTGATAATATTTAGATGTTTTATGAGTTGTGGAGATGACATGTGTTTCCAAATCGAAAAAGAAAAGGGAATCCACCATTTAAAGGTGAAAAAAAAATCAAGGAAGAAAATAAAGTTGTTGCATTGGGGTTTAGTCTTTTTCAATAGCTTATTTGTTAGGGGGAAGTCGCACTGTTTTGGTCTTTGGTCCATTCGAACTTGCAAAGCTATTTTTAGTTTCTCTAATAAAATAAAGGTCTATAAATGTTGTTGTTGTTTTTTTTCGAAAATGACATCGGATTTATCACAATCTTAACTACTCGCAGATCATCACCGATCCGAACAGAGAGAAAATCAAAGAACTACACAGTTCTAGAAATACTTTGAACCGAATACGGAAATCGTAACTCACGACTCCAACAGATTCAAACAAAACCTAAGATCACCATCGATCTTAACTAAGATCACCATCGATCCTAGTATAGGCATAGGTAAGAAAGCCTAAGATCACCATCGATCTTAACTAAGATCACCATCGATCCTAGTAGAGGCTAAGAAAATCAACCGATACATAATCGGTAAAAATGAGTAAGACACCGTCGTCATACTCTTCGTCATTCGATCGAATCGATCTCCTCGATATCGACTCATCTTGAAGAGCTTCTCTCTTCAACCTTTTGCTTAGCAATTTAAATAAAAGCCAAAACATCATCCCACTCTCAACACCAGTAGGGCCACAGAAAAGCATTGCGGCAATTGGTCAATCTGGGATATATCTAGCTGACAGATGTACAGCAGCGTTAATAGCCTCCAATGTGTATACACATTGGTGGTGACTCATACTTTTCATTATTTTCGATAAAGGAACCATCCGAAGCAAACTTCAATGAATACGAATATTTGCTCGGATGCATTTTGCCGTTGAATTTCCTCTCAGCTGCCATCTTGTTACCATATGATTTCATCTCCTGTTCGCTCACTACCATTTCTTTCTCCGCCTGACGAATATCTCTCTACAATTAACTTTAAGAAGAAGAAGTGTAATTTGTAGCACCTCAGCAATCAACTCAAACTCCAACCATAAGCTCTGATACCATGTTGAATTTGTAGATTATAGAGAATAAAAGAAAGAAGAAGTTGCAGAAAAAAAAAGGATAAAATATACTAAATTCTCCACAATATAGTCTTTTAGTTTTCTTCCCATTTTCTTTCTGCAACTTCTTCTTTCTTTTATTCTCTATAATCTACAAATTCAACAATAAATTTATACACATTTTTTTCTAAGACCAAAATATTAATTTGATGAAAGAATATATAGCTAAATCCAAATTAGATTTTCGAATCGAAATGTTAAATTTCGGTCAGTTTGAGTTGATTTTAGGCTAGCTATTTTTTTCGAATCAATTATTATTTGTAGGAACCGAAGTTTATTGTGTTTGATTGGATTTTTTTAAAATGGGTTGGAATCTAAACACCCTAGCCCTAAAGGTTAATATATGTAATACATTACATTTATTATTTGATTCATGTTGTTTATTTTGATGTTATTATTATTTTTGGCAATTTTTATAATAAGTTTTGACTAGAAGAAAGTAGAATATATTGTAAAGTTCGATTAACCGAAAATCATATCGAAACAAAAATTTGAAGTTAGATTTGAGTTGAGGATATTATTTGAAGTGTCTAACTAACCATTTTAAAATTTTCAGTTAGTTTGACTGTTAAGCTTCGGTTCGATTGCTTACCCCTAGATATTGATGTTATCTCGATATAACCTTCTCATATTCCTTTCTCAAAGAAAAATGAGAATCCCTAAAATATTAATACCCACGTATACAATTTATGAGACAAAATAATACGTTATACTCTGATTAGTATATGAGTTGATGGCTATGATTTACACCATAGACATTGCTTATATGAGGGTTGGCCTGGAAGTTGATTTGTCTTATGTTATGAGTGGTGAGGTATATCATGGATATGGACTTTAGGGTTTCCCACATCTACAGGGAATATAATGTTGTTGCTGATATTTTTGGTTCATCACTCGTTCCAGACGGATGGTGGCCTTTTGCTATTAACTCTGTTGTTTGTCGTGATCTTGAGCTCACTAATTTTGCATTAAACAGCTACTTTTTTTTCCTACTCCTTTGGATTTTCGTCAGATAAGTTTTAACGTGCTTTGTGCTTTACAAAGTTCTTTAGGTTTTCTTATTTCAAATCTGCTAGCTCTTAATCAACTGAGTTAAGCTCGTAGAGATTCTTTAGGTTTTCTTTTCTCCTTCTCTTTTAGTATAGCCTTATATCCCTCCCATTAGTATATTATATTCAAATCTCTTCAAAAACTAAAAATTTCCCATACTTCAAAGGCCCAAGTTTGATGATAGGTTCAATAAAGAATATAAGTTTAATCCATACAACAAACCCGGCCCATATTTTATACGAGGGCACAGGCTGCTATCTTACGCCGAATGTACAGGCTAGCAAACCCTTCTCAGTTGCCGCCAGGTCGCCACGTGTCGCCCACCGTTTTGTTTTGACCCGGCCGAGCGCGGGGCGAGAAATTTCTAATTTTCTCTCATTTGGAGTTCATTTGAGTTTCATTTCGCATTCCACCATTTCGTCTCTTTTCTTCACACAGACCCACACCGCGTCAAACAGACACAGATCTTCATTCAATGTATATATAAAGTTCCTATATGTAGAAAATATCTGATTAATTTATCAGCTTTTCTGTTATCACAGAGTGGCGGCGAGTTTCAGCTCGAAAAAATCATGGAAGGAAAGCCTGTGATAACTTTCCTAGAAATCTTCGATTCTAGATCTCGGTCGATCCGGCAGCTGGAATAATTTTTCTGTTGTGTTGTTGAATTTGAGAACTTTTAGATCGGAAATAAAGCAGCTGATAGATTGTTTTTCGAGGTAAAAGTAGGCGAAAATGCCGGGGCATGGGGATCTGGATAGGCAAATTGAGCAATTGATGGAGTGCAAGCCGCTGTCGGAGGCGGAGGTGAAGATTTTGTGCGATCAGGCGCGGGCGATCCTGGTGGAGGAGTGGAATGTGCAGCCGGTGAAATGCCCCGTCACTGTGTGCGGCGATATCCATGGACAGTTTTACGATCTGATCGAGCTGTTCCGGATTGGCGGCAATGCTCCTGATACGAATTATCTCTTCATGGGGGACTACGTCGGTGAGTTTATGTGGAATTTTTGAAGCATTTTCTTAATTTGTTTCTTTGTAATTTAAAGTAGCTGTTTCGAGGGTTATTTTGTTGTTGCTCGTTTTTTAGTTTTTGACTTATTGGGTGAGGATGTGTCAATTGATTCATAGCTAAATATGTGTATATGTCTCGTTTAGTCTTTAGGAATTTGCCAGTGGAAGATGATCCTATACTATCTTGTGTGGCTTGATGCCAAATGTAATTATATGGAGCTGGTTCCTTGCTAATTATTCGGTTGTCATAGCTTGTGAAGATTGGAGATTACTTATTGAGCTGTCTGATGTGCTGGTGAGCTGGATTTTTCTTTAAATTGATCACTGGGATTTAATTATGCAGACGAGTAAATATTTTCGTTTTCAATGTATTTATTAAGCATGACGTTTGATATCTTGGAGCAAAGTATTTCTGATACGGTGGAGTTGCTTCGTTCCAGTCAATTGCAGAAATGGCGGGGTTGTATATTTGTTTCAAGCTGATTGTATTATGTGCTGTTTGAATGATGTGGTCTCACAAAACCAAATTGTTTTGATCTTGTTGTGGTTTCACTTGTATAAGGCAAATGCTACGTGGTAAACTTGTAATTGACTTGTAATTGAGGAGGAAACTTCACTTGTAATTGAGGACGTTTATCTTCAGAAATGTATAATTTTCAATTATTATTCCTGGGTGGCGTATTCATGATTTATTCATGGATGGCGTATTCATTATTTATTATACATTCATGGATGACGTAGAGATTACATGAATACAAAGGGTATAGACATTCGCGTATTTGGGGGGATTGGTCATGGGATAGTTTTGCTTGCACATAATAGGACATTCCTTTAATGGAGGTCTTCTTCTTCTTTGTGATTTTTAGTTATGCATACACCCGCCTTACTAAATGGTTTGCTTTATGTGGTCTTCTTTGTCGTTCTTTCTTGCGAAGTGCATCATAGCATCTGATTAACAAAACACTCATACTGCAGACCGTGGATACTATTCAGTGGAGACAGTCACACTCTTAGTGGCCTTGAAAGTTCGCTACAGAGATAGAATCACAATCCTCAGAGGAAACCATGAAAGTCGGCAGATCACTCAAGTGTACGACATTTATCATATTCATTTATGGTTTTCTTGTTAAATTGCTTTTGATTGATGTCCAGTTCAGAATTAATGATATGCAGATGTTATAGCCCATCAAAAAACTGGTCTTATTTCCATATCCTCCTATTCTGGGCGTTTGCAGTATAAAGCTATAACTGAAATCCAAATGTGAACTTGGAAAATTAATAATATTATTGGATGATCATGTTTATTGCTTTACGAATTCATCCTCTCGAGGGAAGGGGTATTATTCTTTATAACCATGCTTGGGTTGGATGCCCAATTTGGCAATGTAAGGTTACCAGGCTGTTAAATTTTTTATAGGCAACCTAAGTATTAGTAGTTTAGTCTATTGTAATGTTCCTTTTCCTTAGCTTTCTCCCGATTGTTTTAGATTCTACATAAATAAGATGCACTTAGATTTGATGCATAACTCTCTTATAGTATTGTTGTGATCCATTGTATAAAATATGTAGTACAGATTTCTGGCTTAAAAATGCTAAAAGACTGAATAGATGTTTGATGTCTCAATTGATTGTAGGATTATGATCAGCATCTTCTGCAAGTGTAGAATTGTGAAGGATTTTTACATGAATAACTGAAGTATAAAAAAACTCCAAAGTATAAAAGTAAAAAAAATAATAGAATCGTACCAAATACCAATAATGCAGAATTCAAAGTTTTACGTTTTGCGACTTTTGTAGATTCGGAATGTCATTGAATCATTTATGTACTTTTCTTGGACCAGGTATGGGTTCTATGATGAGTGCTTGAGGAAGTATGGCAATGCCAACGTATGGAAGTTTTTCACTGATCTTTTTGATTATTTGCCGTTGACAGCACTTATCGAGAGTCAGGTTTGGTTGACGGAAACACACCACCTTGGTATTGATTATAGCATGTTTACTGTATCTGATGCTTTATGGTCTATTGTAGGTCTTCTGTTTGCATGGGGGTCTTTCACCATCATTGGATACCTTGGATAATATCCGAGCTTTAGACCGCATACAAGAGGTACAACTGAGTTTTTTCTTCTCTTCTTTTTCAAATGAACGGCTGTGAAAGCTTTTAAAGGGCCTTTATATGGATAGAATGGTCTATTATTTTGTTTTTCAGCTGAATTTATTTCATCAATGTCATTGTTAGGTTCCACATGAAGGGCCAATGTGCGACCTTTTGTGGTCCGATCCAGATGATCGTTGTGGATGGGGCATATCACCACGTGGGGCAGGCTACACCTTTGGACAGGATATAGCTGCTCAGTTCAACCACACGAATGGCCTCACACTAATTTCAAGGGCTCACCAGCTTGTCATGGAGGGGTTTAATTGGTGTCAGGTTGGACTTTGGTCTGAATGATGTTTGAGCAAGTCCTCGGTCCAAACTTATTTATTTTTCTTCGATTTCATTTTGTAGGACAAGAATGTGGTGACAGTGTTTAGCGCCCCTAACTACTGCTACCGTTGCGGAAACATGGCTGCAATTCTTGAAATCGGGGAGAACATGGAGCAGAACTTCCTCCAATTTGATCCAGCTCCTCGGCAGATTGAGCCCGACACAACTCGCAAGACTCCAGACTACTTCCTGTGAACTCTAGGGTTTGTCGCATGCTTGCAGTTAATATTACGGTGGATGTGTCTTAAGAGAAAGAGTGTTGTTATTCGCGGATTACTGTCGATACCATTCTTTGTTTGGAGTTAGGCCGGCTCCCGAATTCCGTTTTGTTCTCAAGATACTCACCGGAAACCAACCAAGGCACACAGTATTTTGTATATTTGTCCCAACTCAAAGCTGAAAAACAAATTATATGGTGTTCTGTAATTTACAAGGCTTTGTTAGGATCCAGTTTTCAGAAGCATTGAAAATTAAACTCATTGCTTGACACTCATGCCTCGAATTAGCTTCTAGGGTTGAATTTTTTGTTTGAGAATGGAGGATATTTGAGTTAATGAAGTGATGGTGAGGGAAGGATATATATTTTGTCTAGCTTTCTTGGAAATATAGTGGCTGAGTTGAAAAGTTAGCAATAGCGTTGTTTATTAGTCAGTTTGTTTTCACCCATCTTTGGAAAGTAGAAACCTCTCCCTCTCTCTCTCTCTCTCTCAGTAGAAAGGTCATCTTCATGATTGCATATGGATGCTGGTGTGTGTGTGTGTCTGTATTTTGTTAGGTGATATATCTAACCAAATAAGTTACTTGCTTATGGAGTTGCTGGTTTTATAGACTTTTTAACCAATAATAATGTTACCACCTGTGGAAAGAACAACTAAATTTGTTATTAACAAGAAAGAGATGTATATATGTATATTTGTTTTAATAGCAATACTGTACACGGTAAGGCAATAAATTATATACAGCATCTACAAAATCAATATTGGGATAATGTTGCCAGTTGTGACAGCTTTCTGCATTTCATGGAAGTGGAGGAAGAATTCACACGAAATCTCAAGCTTCTATGGAGTGGAATCATATCTAGAAGCACTTTTATACAGTTTTCCCGACATTCTTTCTGAAAGCTACATTGATTGGCATTTTTGCAACTCTTATTAGGAACAGGGATTGTAGTGTTTTAAAGTCCAAGCATTTATTCATTGCGTAAAAACAAGTATTTAACTGCAAAATTTGTCACAATGGGTCATAGAAAGATGCAGAAAAGCAAATTTGTCTGCGAGAAATTAATGAGTTGGTGATGAACATTGACGAACTCGATCAACTATGCTCGTGCTCCGTTATGATATGAAGATATTATGTCCTAATTATGCATAGTTTAGTATAGCAATGCTTTGGTGAGTGACTATGATCACTGCATTAGGTTTGGCACAATCAGTTCTTGAAGCGAACAGTGAAATTACAACTGAAATGTAGACTAGAAAGCAATGGTAAATCCTTCACGAAACCTAGTGATCAGAATGCCAGATCTCCACAACTTAAGGAAAAGCTGGCACTGATTTTTTATCGAGCCTCTAGTAACGTGATGCTGATTTCATCTGTCGAGCTACAGATCGAGGTCTCAGTGTCAGTTGCATCTCTCTCCATGAAAAAACCGGGTTTCTGCCTCACCTTCATTGCCCAGCATCAGAACTACGGAAGTCTGATATGTTGGGGTTCATGTCGGAATCCAGCAAATATGTTGCTGCTTTGAGGTCTCTGTGGATGATCCTGAGATGCGAATCTTGATGAAGACACAGAAGCCTGCGAGCAATGCCGTTGATGATGTGATAGCGCTTAGGCCAACTGAGCAACTTGCCCTCCAATGGATCTACCAAACAAATTCTTGATTCCTTAACATGACATGAATGTGAAAAGATTGAAAATAGATAACCCATCTTTCGGGTCCAAGAGGGAGCCGATGAGACGAGCAATCCTTACCAAATATAATCAAGTCCAGACTTCTATTAGGCATGTACTCATAGATCAAAAGATACTCTTCTCCACAAATGCAGCATCCGAGAAGCTTCACCAGATTCCGGTGCTATAGCTTTCTGACGCAGATCACTTCGTTCTTGAACCCGTTCACTCCTTGAAGGGAAGTTCTTGATAATCTTTTGACAGCAATTTCTTTCCCTCTTCCAGGAGACCCTGCAATCAGAATTTGTGACAGAGACAATACACAATGAAATCAAGAATGAGTTAAAAAGTTGGATACTGAGACATCTGGACCCACTCCTTTTCTTTTACCTATTCTCCGGGACATTTGAGTCCAACAAAATTGACCTGAAATGATTAGGATATGGAATCAGAAATTTCAAATAAGTTGAGTGAAACAGCTAGAAAATACTAGTGAATGGAATTGGAAATTTTGTGACAGTAATACACAGACATCGAAATATGTTAAATTACTTCTATCATGAGCATGTTTCATGAGTTGCAAGATACACGAACAGCAAGTTCAGCTCTTTCTAAAGGAAAGAACGTTGTTTTATGACCTCGCTGACCAATTAAAGTCTGCGTCTTGTGCTAAATCTAGCAATGCTCTATATTAGCAAGTTGAATTGCATCATGAAACTAGAAGCTCACCTCAATTGATCATGGACGCCCCCTTCCACGTGACTCACCAGTCACGGATTCGTGCAATTAGATTCTGGTTCGTATTGTTTCATCCAAACTAAGCATGGATTCCTCCACAATTTTTGGAACTCTGTCTTCACCAAAATTCAGGTTTTTAAGCTGGAACATCGGTGAATTCGGCAATTGAAGTTCATCTAACTATAAATGACCAAATTGAAAAAAGAAGGAATTCACATTAATTCAGTAATCAATCAAATAAAGTTACATCTCACAAGAGCCACAAACTATATAAGCTTCATGTGACAAAATCTAAGGCCTTGGTGATCAGTAGCCTAAAAGAAGCAAAAAATGAGATTGCAAATTATGAAACAATCAATCAAAGAATTGAGTATAGTGTGATCATCTCCTTTACAACAAGACCAACAACACCCTCAAACTGTCCAAGCAGAATGCATCTGCCACGGCAGCAAACCAGTCGAAAGATCAGCCAAATTGGCCAAAACAAAGTCCCTCAACCCTGTGTCCCACACTTCACAGAACCTCTGCGGCCAATCAGGCGGCTCAATGGCCTCCGTCCCCAATCCAGGAGCTCGATCTCTAGATCCCTCGTTCTGGTTCTGCTGCCAATCAGCTACATAAGTAGCTACTCTCCGGTAAAACTTCGATCGAAAGACCTCCCACACTTGATACTTATAGTGATTGATCACAGCACTACTCTGAGGCAAATTGAGGTAGCTATACCCCTCCTTTAGGTGGAAATGGTGCACCACATTGAGCAAGGTGGCGTCTAGGGCATCCGGCCTAATAATTGACTTATGCCTTTCGGGGCTCTGAACCCGACAGGTATACCCTACGGTAACTCCCTGTGAGGGAGGCGATTTCAGCCCCGACGGGCCAAAACTATGGCAAGATGTCCTAATCTCCCCAATACTACTTGGTGAAGACGAGATGTTCGCCACCAATGCACGGAGCGAACCCTGAGGCGCAAACCCTGATGCCCGGAATCTCTCATGCCCAGAATTTGAATATGGGAAGTAGTAATACTCATCCACATCCATAAATGAAACCCAACTGCATTCATCCTTGGCTCTTAAAGCACAATGTGAGAATCCTGCTTCTTGTGTCTTGATCCATGGCCAAACATGCCTAGTCACATTGTAATTCTCAAGATCAAGTTCTTGAACAACCTCATCAATCCCATCATCACTATTGTTATCATAGATAAACCACCTCTCCACTCCTAACCAAGAATGATACTTGATCCATTCACGAATTGCAGAGGCTTGATTCCACACCATTGTACACACACAAAGCTCGAATTTCCCCTCCCTCGTCCTTCTCGCACTCCCATTATTGAAAATCTTGGCCACAGACGGCAGAAGAACGCGGTCATGGCCTCGATTGTGAGGCCGTGGCATCACTCCAACGGTGACTCGAATCCCCTGCCCCTTATCAAGACCTACACTCACTCTCTCCGGCAAGGGGCACCTCACTACCTCCTGCGCAGCCGTGACCGCTCTAGTTGAGAGGTCGAACCGGCCACTTTTATCAAATTTCCCTAATCCAAAGTGACAGCTAAACTGACTAGGATTGGACTCTCTATCCGGCCTCAGATTCAACCCCTTCACAAACACAGCAGCAGTTTCCCCATCTCGAGTAGCTGCATACGCAACACTTTCCCATGATTTAACCGTCAGATTTCTCAACAAAACTCTACCCCTCTCTCTCAAGATCCCATTTTTACCAACCCTCTTCAAATGCACAACGCTCGAGTAATTCTGAGGTGCAATTGGGCACCTGACAATCGACCTAAACCCATCATATGCATCCATAGACAAAACATTTTTCTTGACAAAACCACCACTACCATTATCAAACCCATCAAATTTATAATAAACACACTCCAATTGACCGAGATTACTCTTTTTCACCGACCCATCCCTCCCACCGCCGCCCACCAACACCAAAACATGGTCGGGAAACAAAACCCTGCTCTCAATCCTCAGCGGAGAGAAAAAGCTGCCGAATTCCCGAACCGATTTCACCGTTCTTGAAGTGGAAGACGACAATAGGGATAAGCTCGAGACCACCAGAACTGGATGGAAAGCCGAAGAAGTGGGCTGGCAAGTGTAAGAAAGAAGAGAGAGAAAGCTAAAGAATCCAAGAACTACGAGGAAAAATCTCGCGGAGAGCAAGTGTGAGGGTGAATAGGATTGTCTGAGGAAGCGTTTCCTCTTGCGGCGTTGATCGGAAGAATCCATTTTTTCTCTGTTTTTCGTGTGTTGTGGTGATGAAGCGAATGATCTGTTTACAGAGAATGTGGGAGAATTGTTTTGTATGGAGATCTGTCTATCTACCGACAGCCGCGGTTGCGTACTTGCTTGGGTTTAACTGTTTAAGATTTGTTGCTTCTCGAAATACAGTAGATGTCGGAGGGAATCAGGAGATGCAATTTTGGGCAGTGAATGCGTTTTCCTCAATTGCTACGAATTCGGATTTTCTATTGGTTTTTCACCATTTGAATCTGCAAGTTGTCGGATATTAATTTTATACAGTAGAATAATGGGGGTTTTACCAAAATTCCACTCTAATATTCCACACCTCAGATTTCAATGCTTGGATTCTTCAAATAGACGCGTTTAAAATGTAACTTAAAAAATGAGCTAAGCATTATCTTTTCCAAATTTAGCTGAAAATCTAGGGTAACATGGAAAAGAACCATGTTGAGTCATTTATTCGGTCATCGAATTTTTTTGGATATGTCTATTTTGTTATAAATGGAGAGATCGTGTAATTTCTGAAACAATCTATAGGATATGTCTACAATCAAAATTGGATCAAAATATCTGATTTTTTAAAATTATCCTCTTTTTGTAAATAATCCAATAGTTCTTAATATAGTATTTGTATTAGATTGTGTGACTGTTGATTGAAATTGTAAACATAATTATTGTTTTAGATGTACGCGTGAATTCAGACCATGAACACTTGAAATTGTTTTAGATATGCGATGTCGTATTTTATGTAACTTTACATATTCATTACACGTTAATATATATGTGAAAAAATCGCATTTAAAATAAAGGTAGACTGTGGCCTAAATATATTTATTATATAGAAAGTAAATTGTTAAATTTATTTATATCATTCCTAACTATTAGTATATTTTTATGGAAAGGAAGCTACTTTACCGTAGTAAAGCAACACTTTATATTTTTAATGAAAACTACCCAACAAATCCTCTTTCAAGCGGAATTCACACTCCATTTGTCATGTGTGCATGTGGAATTTTAGTTGTGTTATATAATTTACTTCCATAATGATTAAAGGTGTTTGTATAGTTGTTTATATAAAAATGTAAATTTTCTTTAGTTCCTATCACAAGTTGGGATTGATACGTGTAAAGCGGTCTATACCACGCTTTGCAAGCATGCAAGAATCTCATTAATTTCTTGATCGCTCATTCGGATTATTTGTTTATTTTATCATATGTTATATGTATCTACTGATAATGTGGAATATCGTACGGGTTGATAGTTTTTGTGCGGAAAAATTTAAGGTTATTGGTGTATAAATATATTAATTTTGGGTTTATTTTGATTTTTCTTTAAGAACTTTAAAAATTGTCATAAAAATATATCAATTTAATTATGTTAGTGATTTTATCACGATTTCAAATTCAGATTAAATTAAATCTGATTTGATACCTCAGAAATTTGTTGTGGACAAAACGATCGTTCCATCATAGAGATAGAACATAAAACATCGGCATTCCATCAAAATAAATCAGATTTTTTGACTTCTAGGGTTCGTAATGTCAAACCTCATTAAAAAGATAATGTCTTCTCGTTTGTTCATCTTCTGGTTCTCATTGGGACCAAAACAATCGATGTCATCTCTCTATGATGTCCTGTATATTAATGATCGTTCTGTTTACGATAAATTTTTGAAATATTAAGTCATATTTAATTTAACCTGAATTTAAAATCGTGGTAAAATCACTAAAGTGATTAAGTGTGTGCATTTTGTGACAAATTTTAAAGCTTATGGAAAAAATCAAAATTGGCCCAAAGTTAGTTATTTATTCATAGAGCCGGCAAATGAGCCCGGCCCGATCGACACGCCCGAGGTACCCGGGGTTTGAACTGGTTTGGACTTCGAAATTAAAGACCCGAAAAAAATCATCATTGAATAAAAAATCCGTCTGAAAAAAACCGAGATCTATCCGGCTTCGGGCCAAAAAAGCTTGGGATTTTGGGCTAAAAAATCCGTCCGGTATAATGTTAAATATACATATTTATAGTATTATTTAATCAAAAAATTCTCATGGTGTAGTTGTAATTGTTCATTATTATCTTGTAGGATACCTATGTTTGAAACTAGAGCCGTCAAAATGAGTCCAGTCCAAAAAGTTCACCCGAGTTATCCGGGATTTGGGCTAATTTTGGCTTAAAAATTAAAGGTCAGAAAAAAATCGGGCATAAAAAGTTCGTTCGAAAAAAAACCTCAGGCCTATTGGGCTTCGGGCCAAAAAAGCTCGGGATTTCGATCTAAAAAAGCTCGTCCGATATTCTATTAAATATACATATTTATTATATTATTTAATATACATATCTATGATTTTTTAATAATATTAATTATATTTTATATAATTATTTATTTTGTATAGTAATAATTTTCTTACTAATGCATATACTGGTTAGAAAAATAATTTTTTTTAATTGTAACACATCAAAATTCTGAAAAAAATAATAACCTCATAAATCATTTAAAAATTATTCCTAAGAGAAATGATCTCCAAAAATATATAGACTGATGATTAATGACCTTATAGTATGTAAAAACTATTTTGAATCCTTGATCTTAAATATATACTGTATAATTAATTTATTTTTTCTATTATTTTAGGTGTATAAGTGGGATTGACGTTTAATAATATCATTTATCTTTGATTTATAATCACTATTTTTTCTCCTTGAATTAAAGAATTAAAATTATACTGCATTACAACATCATCGCATGAATACATAAATAGGTCAAGATGTACAAGAAGCATTTTCATAAGAATAAGTAAGTTCAATATGTTCTTATCACTGATTCTTTATTTAAGTTAAGAAGTTATGAGATTTTAATTATGTATTTAATTTATTTATTTTTGAAATTTAAAATATTAATTTTATATATTAAAAAATTAGAAAATAGTATAAAAAAACCCACCCGTCCAGGGTTGGTTTGGGCTTCATATTTTTAGGCCTAAAAATTACAGACGGACCCGGCCCGGTCCATCCCGAAAAAATATAAAAGCCCGACGGGTCCGGGGCTGGGCCGACCCGACCCGCTACTTTGCCAACTATATTTGAAACCCAGCAATTACAATTTATTATTTATTGTCACTTTTCTTTTATTTATTTTTTTATTATTATTTTTCTTTACCTTTTCTTATTTCTTTTATTTTCTCTTCATTTATTTGCTTAGTGTTTGAACCATTTTTTGGAACATCTATGAAAGCCCACCGATCTTATATATACCTATCAATTGCCTTAAATTATTATTTCATAAAATATCTTAATTATATAAATAGATTGTATGATTATTTAATAACATTAATAATTATATTTTACATAATTATTTATTTTTTACAATGAAAAATATTAATTTTATATATTAAAAAAATTAGAAAAATGAGCTACAAAAGCCCGCTCGTCCGACAGCTTGCCCGGGGTTGGATTGTGCTTCATATTTTTAGGTTCAAAAAATTTCGGGCACGATTAGATCCGAAAAGTATAAAAGTCCTCTAGGCCCGATCCAATCCCCGACTTTTTGCAAGCTATATTGATGCACCCAATAATGCAAAAATTTATAAATTTTTGAGAAGAAAGCGAGATTAGTTGCTAGCAACTTATGTAGCAGTATTAGGTGGATGCTTTAGCTAAATATTTTTTCTTATTCAAATAATACTATTTTCATTCCACTTCATTTAGGTGAATCTACTACTATTGTGCATGGGACCATAGGTTAGGTTTTTCGTTTCTTACAAGCTAGTATGCAATGGGTTGAATCACGAAGATTTATTGTTACAACAACACGATTTATTGTTACAACAACACTGTGACATATTGAATTATGAAGATTTAATGTTACAACAATAATCTGACATTTTGAATTTGGAAGAATTATATATTACAACATTAATGTCGGATAATTGAATACGAACTCCCTACTTCTATAAATGTTACAATATATTCAATTACACATAAATCGCACATACTATATTAAAATTATATATATATATATATATTTATATATATAGGTGAATTATTATATAAACCTTTGTTATCCTACGAACACGAGAACAATGCACTCCCTTTGAAAATTACTGCACTAAACAAAAATATTTGAATTTTCGCTTCTCATGGGATTCGAACCCGAGTGGTGCACAATGCACTCTTCTAGCAAAGTGCATCACAATAGATCTTCGCGATCTAATAGTTGAAAATGATTCTCACGTTCTCACTTTAAATAATATTTTTATTTGAACCTACTCATATATATATATATATATATTGGTTATTGTAAAAATCATCATGAACCTATAAATTACGAATTTACGAAATCGTCTGAATTCGCCGTGAAAGCGTTTGAATTCGTCGTGTAAGTGTTTGAATTCAGAAAAATAAAAAAATTACCCCTCATGAAATTCGAACCTAGGCGTTTGAATCCATCAAGTAAGGTGATGAATTCACCGTAAATCTTCACTAATCAAGAGTTAAAAATGATTCTTATTTTAACTTTAAGATTGATTTGTATTTGATCTTATATATATATTAGGGATCAAATAGTACCCGAGCCCGATGAGTATGTAGTACTCAATCTCATCCACTCATCTCATAGATCATATGGTTGAGATTTTTTCGGATTTTTTAAGCTTAATTTCGCTGATTTCGTTACAGCAAGGGTAGATTAGTAATTTGATTTGTTATGTGATTATGAAAAACAAACTATGCATTTATTTAAACTGACTTATGCATTCAAATGAACAAAAAATACATACAATTGAACACAATAATGTATGTGGTTGGAATCTCGCATCCAGCGCGCGGGCGTGTCCAGAGTGTGCTCGTGCTCACGCGTCGTTACGGCACTCGCTCGCGCGCCCGTGAACATGTTTTATTAAATGCATGAACGTGCTTTGTTGAATGTTGTATGTGTGTCGTGCCAACATGCAGTTTTATGTTTTGTTCAATGCAGTTTCATGTTTTATTAAATGCAGTTTTATAGTTTTCGACAACAAATCTCTCATCCATCATTCTCTGTCAATTTCATCGTCTATTTCCCCAATTACCGATGAATTCTCCATGAACCACCTTGATAGCCACCATATCTCTCGATTCTTCAATCATCTATCAAATTAATCTTCTATTTTTTTCTCAAAATCCATCAATTTTATTCTCAATTTTTTTCTTCTTTTTCTTTTTTTTTTTCAAAATATATTGTTTGTTGTTGTTCGTGTATGTTCTTTGCTGCTTTGTTAATCGATGTTATCTTTGTCATCGTCATTGCCATCAAGAAAGAGAAGAATAAGGCTGATTTGATTTCTTCTCATTTTGCCTCTTGCGAGAATTAAAAGAAAAATGAAAGAAATAAGTTGTCACGTTTTCAAAATGTGTGATCTAGATTGAGTATTATATACTATCTGGGATCAGATACTTCGGATACCCAACCTTATATATATATATATATATATATATATATATATATATATAGTGAAGTTCAAATAAGAATAATTTTTAACGTGAAAACTAAGAACCCTGAAAATTCGTTATGAACAAAATAAATTCGATATGATGTTAATGCATCCGTTAGAATAATTAATGAATCCAAAAATTCGAATTTTCACTCAAGATTCGAATCCCATGAGGGGCGAAAATTTTCATTTTTTTGGATTCAGTAAATTTTCCAGCAGAATCATCAATTTTCACTCTGAATTCATCATTTTTTGTTTCTCACAATAAAAATGGTTCTCACGTTAACATTCCCCTATATAAGTATGTATATATAGATGTATTTATATAGCAGACGTCAACGTTTGTCTTGTTTCTCCAAGCCCCTTCCATTTGGAAGTAACGATAAACATATGATAATTATAATGAGTTTAAAATAGTGACTGAATAATTAATGTCCTATAATAATTATTTGCTTGTCGCACAATAGTTATTAATAAATACAGTTTCAATTACCCCAATTCGTCACCGGCGGGCACATGTACAGATAAGGAAAAGAAAAAACGCCAAAAGCTTGTGTTCACAGCCTGTCTAACATTTCTAGATAAGCTTTGCCTAAATATGTGGATGATTAGGCAGAATACAAGCATAATTGTTGGGGAAAAAACTATTATTTAACATGTATATAACTTCAGTTACATGTCTGAATTCATCTGCTTGTCCTAATTAGTTTATTCTAACTTTATCATTGAATATGGAAGACAACTATTGGGAAATACTCAAATTAGATGCGTGTATTCTATATTTAATTTATTCATATGGTATTATCAATATACACACTAACCATCTTATTATATATGTACGGAAATGAGATTGTGGAGAAACTTTTTCCCTTGTAGTGTAGTATCATAAAAATCACATTTTTCATATATACAATAATACACATTATCATAATGTATTTTGTATATTACAATAATGCATGTTTTAGTGACAATTGTATATCATATAAAGATAAATAATTCAGATTAAATTTTACAAAGTTCTGTATTTAATCTTATAGTTATGTTTGTCATTTGACCCCATATTGAAACAAGTATTAGGTTGCATACATATAATTTCATTCAATTGTATATAAATTAATAAGGTTGTTATCCCTTCAAAGTCACAATTCTTCATGCACATCAGCACATATATACATTTATAATTTTCATGCATATTAAATATATATATATATATATGGAAAAAAATTAACATAATAAATTGACTTTTAATCTAATAAATCACTAATACTTTAATCAAACATAATAAATTGAATAATATGACGAATTTAGCCTATAAGTGATTTTTGACAGTGGAAATCATAGTTTGTTGGATTTGTATACTGAAAGCAGAATGATTGAACTTGTATACAATGTTTTCTATTACCATTGTTACAATCTTCTATTTGAATTGTTTACTTAATTGCATATATTGTCTCATTATCTCATACAAAAGTTTGATCATACAGTATGTAGAAGATCACAGAAGTCTGTATAATTGATTAAACTAGTTGAGATATAAAAAGGATCACAACTGAGACAACTTGAGGACGAGTTGTTGGTATATGTCGCAGTATAGATAAGAAGTAACTTGACTTGATTGTTTGTCTATACTGGTACGTCTTGACGTATTGATGGATCACAGTGAGATGAGTTCTTCTATCTGATCGTCGTGAAGAATCTAGATCCCGATGATTTTACGTTGATCTAAACCTCAATAAGGTTTTATGTGAGTATGAATTAATGACTATTACCTTGACATGTATGAATAAGGGTTATATGAGATAACCCAAGATTCTCCGCATCTTAGGTGATAGCAGTGTTTATATGTCATGTTAGTTACCTGCATTGAGTCACCGTATCCGTTTAGGATGATGACGTTCCCTTAAGGAGCTCAAAAAGTTTATTGTACTAAACCATACAAGTTGAGTTAAATCAAATATAATAATAAGGTTGAGTGGTACCACGTAAAGAATTAAAGAGATTAATTATTCTAAGCAGTTAGAGTGCTATAAATAATTAATGGACGTGCAATATCTTAAATACGGGATTCGTAAGTCTAAGTATAAGTCCGACTCAACTTCGATAATAAATGGATAAGTTAATATTTATTCTCTGACGGAATGAATAAATGTTTATGAATTAATTTATGTTTTAGGCTGAACATAAGATAATTAATTCATCTTATGCCCATCTTTATTCCTTGTATTTGATTATTGGGCTGGCCCATCAAGACTTGGAGTTGCTAATTTTTGTCCACCCTATATAAAGTTCCATTGAGATTATGTTCTGATTTATGTATTATTTTAATACATCTTCTATATCTATATAGATATTATTTGATATTATCGATATCAAGAGATAATTAATCTAGATAAGAATTATATTCAGGGATTGGAAATAATTATTGTATTTATTAAATATGCAAGAGTCTTATCTAAATAAGATTCTAAGGAAAATATTATAAATACAAGGTAGGAGAAAATCAGTATATCCAATGACTTATTGTGATTTTCAAAAATCACAGAGAGAGAAATAGGATGTGAAATTTTACATTATTCTACATAGATTGCTCTCACTCAGTATTGGAGAATAGACATTCGAAAAACAGTATAGAAGATCAAAACTGGAGTTTGATATTGATCTATTGTCCTAGAAATTTCGCAGACAAACAAGAAAAAATATTTATATGTTACAATTAATTATATATGAACATGCTAGAAATATAATCAATATATGGTGAATTAAACATTTAATATAGATCCTTGAAAACATGAATAAACTAAGAATTCCCTACATAGTTATCACTGAAAGATAACATATAAAAAACACAAGTTAGAAACTAGGGGTGAGTATTTGGTATTGGATATTTGAGTATTTATATAACCGAACCGAACTAATGAATATCGGTTAACCGAATAACCGATTTCATTAGATACGGTTCGGTATTCGGTATGAATTTTTTTGAAATTCGATTATCGGTATACCCGATGAATGGGTATACCGATAACCGAAAATAATTATATAAATAAATAAATAAATAAATAAATATATATATATATTTCATTATATAATTAATATTAAAAAAATAGTAATTACGCACTTAAGCTTCTTCCTTCCTCTCGGTTCCTCCCGTCTTCACAATGAATATCGGTTAATCGAATAACCGATTTCATTTTATAATTAATATTTAAAAAAATTAGAAATTTATATTTTTTTAAAAACGGTTATTCAATAACTGATTGGTTAAACCGATAGGTTATTTGGTTAACCGAATAACCGATCGGTTCGGTTATCGGTATGTATCCATAGTGTATATTCGGTTTCGGATAATCGAAAATTCGATTCGGTTAACCGAACCGAACCGAATAATACCCATTCCTATTAGAAACGAGGTCGAAAACCCTTACGAGCTTCATATTAATTCCAGTACCAATTATACTTTCATGTGCTGAAAAATCATTTACGAACTAAAATTATTAAACTTAATTAAAGTATTATTAATCTTTTAAGTTAACATCATCATAAAGTAAATTTATTACCTTCTCATCATGTAAATTAAATTCATTGACCGAGTGAGAGATATTTAATATTCCCATATTGAATTTCCATGTATTTTGCAAACAATGTTCTGTAAATTTCCTTGGCTGAGAGAGAGAGAACGTGTTTGGTTTGAAAAATTAGTGGGCTAAAGTCAATGAGGCGGTGGCATTTGGCGGCCACGAAAAATTCAATGTTACTAAAACTAGTTTAATGATTAACCCTTGTCATGTATTCATGTTATGTCAGCCCTCCTCTCTTGTACACGAATATAATATTCTTCCCATTCAATTCAAAATGATCTATATTTTTTTTACGATTACATTTAAGATAATTTATTTTTTTAGAAAATAATTATATCTTCAAAAATTATAGGATCTACTTATTTTTATCACTTTAATCATTTTATATAATTCTTCTAAATAAACATATCGAAAAGAAATGGATCGTCTTAGATGGGATGAGAGAAGTATATTACATTTAAGGATGTCTCGACTCTCAGCCTGTAATTAATTAATTTCTAATGATTTATTTTAATCCCAACCCAATCATTGCAGATTCCTCGACAACGTAGATGCGCCTCCTAATTCGAGTTGCTGGAGATTTTTATTGAGTTTATATTTGTTTTGGTAATTGAGTTTTTGAATATATGTTTTGTTCCATAAGGTTTTTGAACAATGTATTAATTACTAACCTCATTTCAATTTATCATACTTTTCTAAGTTTAGTTATGGATATGTATTTAAAAATGTGATAAACATATAATGAGAATGCAATACTAATTTACATAAGGACATGAGAGTTCAAAACAATTTTATGTCATTATAGTAATTTATTGATAATTGGCCTCTCTCATTTTGGAGTCTCTCATTTTGGAGCGGTGACGGAACCAGGAAATTTTGTTTGGAGGCCCAACTAGTTATAACTCTAAAGAATAATAAAATATAATATTAAAAATAATTAAATAATAATAATAATTTAAATAATAGCATAATATTATTTGAATAGATGTAATTATTTATATTAAATTTCTTTTTCATTATGTTCTAATAATATCTAGAAAAATAAAATAATAAGATTAGCTTATAAATAACTAAATAATCAATCAATAATAGTTACAAAAATTAAAATAATAAAAAGTTATAAATATTAATATTTTAAATGGTTTTATACAAAACTCAAATCTTGATTTTCTTGTACTCATTACAAATATACAATGAAATCTAGAATTAATTCATATTAAAGCTTATTAAAATAAGTTTAAATAAATATTACCTATGACTGTTATAATAAATCCATCATATTTTTAGAAATTGGATTGATCTTATTAATTTATATATATAATTGTATTATTTACATATATATTTTATTTTATCTACATAAAACAAATTATAGAAAAAAGAAAAGGGAAAGAAAGTGAACAAAGTGGAGAAAAAAAGAAAAGAAAATAAAGAACACAAAATAGGGAAAAAGAAAGAAAGAAGAGAATGCCCTAAGCTTGATTTGAACACTAGTCAATAGGATTAAAGACAAGAAACTCAACCAACTATACTATAATACGTTATTTAAAATTATATGGGAATATAATAATAATATTTTTGAAAAAAGTTGGGGGCCCATGGACCCCTCAAGCCTCAATGTAGCTCCATCACTGTTTTGGAGCCTCTTGTTCGGATGGTCATTGGACTTTTTTTTAGCAAGGATGTTCATTGGACTCTGTCTTGGGGGATGTTAAATAATGTTAAGTATGTCGAACCCGATTTTGTGAATATGGTTTATTTTTATTTTAGTATAGTTTACAAGTTATTTTATTAGAATGGAGTTCATTGAGGACATATTTTAAGTAATTCTTACAATATATATATATATATATATATATAGAGAGAGAGAGAGAGATGATGTATTATGTGACAATGCAAATATTGGTAATTGATAAATCACGAATATGTAGATATCGAGATTTATGTAAGCGATAAGAACACCAATGCTTTTCGTGGTTCGATCGTTAATGAGATCTACGTCCACGGAGGAGTGATTCTCAATACTTTCACTATGTTTTTGGTTACGGTGAGTATAGCTAAAAGCTCTTAGTATTCAAGAAGTTGCTAACCCTCTACCTTCAATCTAACTCCTATTTATACATGTCTCGAGGGGCTCTAAAGGCGTGCCCATTCCTCCATTGGCGGGACTCTTCTCAGGCGTGTAGGGACTCTTCCTCTTACATCAGGGGACATTCTCTTCCGTGCGCCATGTGTGGGGTTTGGGGGTTGGTGGGCGGCCTTTGATTAGGGTTTAGATGATGGGGTCTTGGCTTAACCGCATGGGCCGTCCATAATGCTAGGCCCGGCTCGTTTGGGCTCGCTAATGGGCACAGGCGGTTGGGCCATAACCCATCATAGCCACGAACAGTCGAGTAACAAGCGTGCCGGGTGAAGCGAAGAATGAGCTTTGCCGGGTGGTGTGCTCGGTGAGTTGTCGAAGGTGTTGTCTTTTGTGCGAGGGTTTATTGGCGATCCGGATCCGAACGGGTTGGGTGGTGCATGGTTACGGTATGCACCGCTTGCAGAAGACCGGTGAGTCGTGTCGTTGGACAAAGATGTCTGCAAAGGAAGTCAAGTCCGACTGGATAACGACCCCCTGCGTAGGTTACACCGAGGTCCGATCCGGGCGGCACCGCTTCTTCTGGAGGATGCCGATGTCCGACTTGAGAGGCGGATCTGGATAGAGAAATCATGCTGGATGGTGTCGAGGTTCGTCCTGAGTGACCGCCCTAGAAGGGATGCCGAGGTGTGGCCTGAGCGGCACCGAATCTGGGGGCTGGGGCGCCGAGGTCCGATCTGGATGGAGATATTCTCGTAGGGGGCGAAGTCTGTTGGTAGTGTAGGGAAAACGTATGTTAACCCTCGCCCCGAGGATCCATCTTGGGTGTTTAATTCACCATACATTGATTATAATCCTAGCATGCGTCTATATAATTAATAGCAACACGTTGGGGTTTTCTCGTGTTTACCTTTGGATCCGTCGAGGTGGATCGAGCGGGATGAGCGGATTGAGCGGTCGAGACTCGTGCTTTGACCTTACGGGTGTATCCGGATACCCAAACTCCAGCGTCGGTGAGGGCGAGCTATGGAGAATGCAATCAAAATCACCCTTTCTCTCACCCAACTCTCGAAAATTTTCTCTCAATTAATTGAGATGGCGAAAATCTTGCTTGTAATATGTGAGCATTAGCTCAGACATTATCTCATACCTTATATTTATAATGCACTACCTTAATCCTATATGGAATATTACCATAATCCTATATGGAATATTACCATAATCTATATGGAATATTACCATACTCTTGGATTATTTCCATACTCTTAGGATTATTTCCATACTCTCAAGATTATTACCATAATCTTATATGGAAAGGATCTATGCATATACCATAAATATAATTATATCCATGTGGATAAAGAGAATAAAATCTTGCCAATTGGGAGCATGAGGCGTCGATTTTCCTTGGCTACGGGCCTGGATGGGCCGGCCAGGGATCAATGCGAGGAATAAAGATGGGCCTCAAATAAATTAATTATCTTATGCTCACCGAACATAAATTAATTTATAAACATTCGATCATTCCACTAGAAAAGAATGTTGACTTACCCTTTATTACCAAGTTGAGTCGGGCTTGCACTTAGACATTCTGAATCCCGTATTTAAGATATCGAGCGTCCATTAATCATTTATAGCAATCATTGCTTAAACGATTAATAACTTTATTTCCTTAAGTAGTACCACTCAACCTTATTATTGTACTTGAGCTAACTCAACTGCGGGTTTAGTACAATAAACCTTTGAGCTCCTTAAGGGGCGTCATCATCCTTAACGGATCGGTGACTCGTCTGAGATAACTAGCGTGACATACAAGATCGCCACCACCCAAGATCACGGAGAATCTTGGGTTAGAACATATAACCCTCGCCCATAACAAGTCAGTGATGGTCGGCAACTCATACTCACCTAATACCTTATCGAGGTTTAGATCATCGTAAGTCACCGAGATCTTGGTTCTTCACGACGGTCGAGAAAGAAGAACACATCTCACCGTGATCCTTCATACGTGAGAGACGTGCCGGCGTAGACAAGCAACTAAGTCAAGTCACTTCTTATCTATCTGCGGCTAAACCGACAACTCGTCCTTAAGTCGTCTCGGTGTGAAACTTTTATATCTCATTAAGCTTGACCAATCATACGGACTTACGATCTTCTACACAATGTATGATCTAACATATATGAGATAAGGGGACACGAGATATATGCAATCAAGTATTCAAATCGGATAGGAGATTGTAATAGTGGTAACGAAACATTGTATACAAGCTCAACCATACCGCTTTCGGTATACAAATCCAGCAGTGGGACGCCGAGTCCGATCTGGATGCCCGCCATTTGGGAAAGGCCGAGTGCGACACGGGCGCCGCCGGAGGACGCCGAGGTCCGTGTGATGATTGCAAGGTCGGGGCCGGTGCATGCATGCTTACCTAGCGTCGTCATACGCGCCAGCGGTGATTGAGCACTCGAACGCGTGCGCGCGTGTCGACTCCACATCCAATAGCGGTGAGCACGTGTGAAAGTTGAAGCGGTAGTTTTGGGCGCCATTTGTCCTATAAATCGGCCCAAATGAGGCAACTGTTCACTTTTCCTTTCGACGCTTTGTTTTCGAGAGAACACATTCGCGAAATTTCCCAATTTTCTTTCAAACTTGTTGAGAAGCCGATATCTCGCCCAAAAAGTAAGTATGTATTCTTCATCTTCTCTTCTCGTTACGAAAACTACGGCTCCGCGGTTTCGGCCGTTTGCCTCCGATGTAAAGGAGTATATGTCTATAACCGCTGGGTAGGTCCGTAGGATTGTGTGCTAGGGTCCCGCATGGGTATCATCGGTATGGGATGGACTTAGGGTTGGTGTGGCGGTCGAGGTTGGCGTTGGAGGAGCTTTTCGAGATAACGAGAGAATACCATATTCTGAGGCGCGATGGTGCCTGCCGCGGTCGGATGATAGGGCGATGGCCCCTCCGGAGGGATTTATCACCGTATATGTAGATAGCTTGATAGCTGGCCTTAGGTTTCCTTTGGCCCCAATTTTCCTTAGCCTTGAAGAATACTTTCATATCCCCGTATGTCAATTGACCTCGAATTCCATTAGGTCGGTGGGTGGGGCGGGTTGTCCGCCACGGTGTTGGTGAAGGTGTCCTTGAGGTCTTGATCGCTTTTAGCGTCAAGACCATAGGTGGGGTGTATTATCTGTCTCCTCGGCTGAAATTTAAGATAGCGGCTCCCTCGAAGGTGTCCCATTGGAATAATAGGTATTTTTTTCTGCGGGCTGAGGAGCACCCGAGGTATGAGTGGGGCCTTGGTGTGCTGAAGGACGTGAAAATCAAGCCCACAGGCCATATGGAGGAGATCTTGAGCGACCTTGGTGAGGTTTTGTCCATTGATTTCACCGGGACGACTGAATAATGCCGGTGGGCGTTTATAGTCGAGCATCGGGAGGCGAGGTCTCGATCGGGTGAGGCATCCCATATATATATATATATATATATATATATATATATATATATATGTTCTTGGCATATCCGACCTCGTTGTCTTGAGCAAGTATTTTTCTTTGTTGCGGTGAGGCCGGAGGAGGCGGGAGGGCTCACGATCACCGGTCAAGCCGCCTCAAGAAAAAGGCGGCGAGCTGGACACCTGCCCGGACCGCCAAGCCCCGAAGAAGGTTGGCGACATTAGTCGGTGATGGCGGGGCCTCTGTCGAGTCGGGCCGGCACCGGAGGTGAGACTCGAGTCGCCTCGAGTGCAGGTGCCGCCTTCGATTCTGTCGCACCTTCCCCAAGGTACAAGCTGTTCCTCATCTCGCCTTATCCATTTCTGCGATCTGTATTAACTTGTGTTGCTTTTTTTTTTTTTTAGGATGCGAGCTCGGTGATGAAGGTCTGCGACATGCGGTTGGGGACACCAAGTTGCCACCGGCGATTCTTTGAGCTCGACCCGATGTGAAGCGGGGCGGGAGCTTCTGCGGCCGGGCGGATCCGATGCCACCGTGGCCGCGGCGGGCGGAGGTCGCGAGGGCCGCCGAGGCCGCGAGGGCCGCCACCGAGGCTGCCACGAAGAGGGCACAGGCAGGCCGCCCGGGGGCTCGAAGAGGCTCGCGAGGAGGTGGCCGGGCGAAGGAGCTCGAGGGCGAGAGAGGGCTAGGTGGCCGACCGAGGGGCCAATCTTGAGGGCCTTTGCCGACCAAGCTCGTCGAGTCGGAGAGTTTCTCGGCCTTCATTGCCGACCGCCGCCGTACTCAAGCCGTGATTGTGTCAAGCACTGGATGGGTTGGCGGCCGCCATGCCCGACTTTGACAAGGTCGAGCATGGTTGGGTCGAGGTCGTCACTCGCGAGATGAACAAGGCGTCGCCGGGTGGTTTCAGGGTCGGGTCCTTCCCGTGTTGGAGGCTTTGGCTTCCAGCTCCTCTTCGACGGCGCGGAGGCCGTCGTCCAATCTGGGAGGGCGAAGATCACGAACTCCGGAGCTTCTTGCAGTGCGGTGAAGCGAGGGGCGAGGATGAGGCGCGGACACCGAGCTTCCTTCGAAGGAGGCGAACTCGGGAGCGGCAGCAGGCGGCGGCAGAGGCGGTCGTCGACTCGACAAGGCGGCCGAGTCGGCGACCGAATGTAATAGGCTAATTTTCCGGGTCGATAGGACCCTTAGCTTTGTAAACATTCGAACTTTTGAGTAATAAAATTTATCACTTTTTGGAAATGTGTGTTGTTTCTTTATTTATAGCATTCGCATCTCAATACCTTGGACTTGATCATGAATTCTTGGCGGTGAAAGAGGTCCGAGTCGTTGGTGAGAAGGACGAAGAGGTGCTATTTTGGAGAAGTCGATCGTCGGTGCCGACTCGAGTTTTGGTGAGAATGGATGTCGGCTCGGCATCGACCCATGACTGAGTAAGAAGATCAAGAGGCCGACCGAGAAGTGGCCGCCTCCCGCGGAGAGCGAGGTGCAAAGCTAAAGATCACACAACTCGAGTCGGTGGCTTTATCTGCGATGTGATCGAGGCGGTGATGCAATGCGAGGCGGCTCGAATTGACAGCGGAGGCTAGCTCGGATCTCGGAGGAGCATTCGAGTATGAGAAGGTAATCCGCGGATGGTGGAACTACCATATCGGCCGACGATCGAGTTCGAGCTTCTTTGGCGGAGGGCATGATTACGAGGATGAGGAGGGCCTAAGAGCAAAAGTTTAAGGAGTGCCTCGACTCCATCATGAAGTATATCACGGATGTGCGAGGTCATTCGTAAGCGACGCATGCCCCACCTCGTGAAGAGTCTCTGTGGCCACGGTCCAATAATAGAAGAACACGAGAGGAGGCGGCTACGCTGATCACGCCAAGTGCTCCGTCGATGGGTCGGTGAGAGGGAGCATTTGAGAGGCGGTCTCGGCGGTCGGAGGCACCCCAGGACATCGGTCGGCGTGGAGGCGGCGGTGGGCGGGCGTGGTCTGGCCCGTCGAGCTCGAGGGCGAGTGTGACCTCGGGTATAGGAACGCCCTCTCGGGTCGGAACCCATCTGTGCCGGCTCAGAGTGCACCCGGAGCAGGCCGGGGTGGTGCCGACCTCATTGATTGGGTGGAGGGCACCGAGTTCGTTCCGGGTATTCATCGCCGACCCGGAGATTTTGTTGAATCAGTGCGACTTGGTGAGTACCGGCGGCGAGCTCGGAAGCCGAATGAGTTTGTATATAGCTTAGGACTTTGTATGTAGTCGTAAATGTATTTAGACTCGTTTGAAGTGTATTTTTCCCCTTGAGAGGTACAAACATAGCTTAGTACTTCGTTTTGGTCGTAAATGTATTTAGGCGTATCTGATGTATATCTTCCAAAATAAAGGGCATAATTTGGCGAGATCCGATCTGGATGTCTTGCATGTAGATATTCCAACTTAATGGGTAATCTGTATGCGTGCATGTGAGCGTTCAATTTAATAAGTAGTCTGTATGCCTTGCCCGAGGCGTTCAATTTAATGAGTAATCTGAAAGTCTGTGGCGCTTAGTGAGTACCCTACTTAGTGGGTTTTCATCTTCGTAAGGCATCCCTCGTGAAGGTTTAGATGTGGTATATCCGAATGGATGTTCACATAGATATGAGGCAGTGAAATATTCATTAGAAAACAAATGTTTTATTGAATATGTAATCAACATCGTATTTTGGCAAAATAATAAAGGGACTAACATAGTGCCGATCTGAAATCGAAGCTATGTAAAGTACCTCCTTAAATGAGTGATATGCCGAGTTCGGGGATAAGTGCACGGATAGGTGAGCTAGCTTGTAAGCCCCTTTGCCGAGGTCTCGTGAGCGCGGTATGGGCCTTCCCATGTCGGATCCGACTTGTTAAGGCGCTCGGCTCTCTGGCTTCATTATTTCGTGGGACGAGGTCGCCTACTTGGAGTGCGGAGGCTTTGACCCTTTGTTGTAGTACCGTGTGACT
The DNA here is from genome assembly GCA_036937905.1 of Salvia rosmarinus. Lineage (NCBI taxonomy): Eukaryota > Viridiplantae > Streptophyta > Magnoliopsida > Lamiales > Lamiaceae > Salvia > Salvia rosmarinus. The sequence continues at coordinate 18,630,994 of CM072822.1, read as the reverse complement.
GGCCCTTGTGCTTGGCCGTTTATGAAGGCGAGCTCGCGTTATCCTCGAGAGCATCAAGGTTGGCACGCAGTCTTCCTCGTTCCGGCACGGTCGAAGTGGAAGTGCGAGGGCTTGGTGCGCCGATCTCGGCCGGTATGGCGGCCTCGGTCCCGTAGACCAAACCGAAGGGGTTTCTCCGTGCAGTCCGAGGTGTGGCTTACAGCAGGACCAGAGGACTTGGGGAGATTTTCACCAATCACCCTTAGCTCGGTCTAGCCTCTTCTTCAATCCTTGTACAATCGTGCGGTTCGTCACCTCGGTCGACCATTCGCTTGGGTGTGCAACCGAGGTGAAACGTTGTCGATCTGGAGCTCCTCACACCATTCCTTGAAATTTACGTCCCGAGGCGGGTGCTGTTGTCAGAGATCGAATGTGCGGTATGCCGACGACGGACTATGTTCTTCCACACGAATATACGAATCTTCCGGCTCGTGAGGCTCGAAAGTGGCTCGACCTCGATCCATTTGTGAAGTAATCCTGGCGACGACTAAGTATCGGGCGACACGGTGCTCGATCGAGCGGTCGACGATGTCGATCCCCACCGCATGAAGGCCACGGGCTGCGGGGTGCTCGGATCGATGCAGGGTAGCTTTTTGACCGTGGAGTGCGGTGGCACCGGACATTTTTGACGAGCTCGGCGAATCTTGGGCGGTGGGCCGATATCCGACCTCGGCCTTCTTTGAGAGAGCTCGCGACCGATGTGACTTCAAAAGACCCGGTGAATCTCATTGAGTGCGTGGTTGGCTTCTTCGCCGGAGGCATCTTAGGAGGGTTGAAGGTGGGACTTCTTGTGAGGCGCCCTCGTATACGAGGTACTTTTGGGATTCGCCATCATCTTTTTAGCCGAGCGATCTTGAGGCGATCGCCATCTTCCGTGTAGCCTTTATGGGAGACATCGGTTCGGTTCTATCTCGGTGATGATGCCGATGTGGGCATCGGCGATGCTCTGGCATGAACCTCACTCCAGCGGTGGGCTTGTTGACGACGCACTAACTTCGAGGATATCGGCTGGAAATTTTCCCTCGTGGGATCGATGAATCTTGAAGTACTGAATGAGGTCAACATCTCTTTGGCCTTCTCGGTATTGCTTCATTCGGTCCTCCTTGGCCTCGTATTTGCCTAACACAGTTCACCACGACACGGAATCTCAGAAGATTTGGATCTTGTCCACCTTCATTCCTTTGCGGCGGAGTTCGGAGATCGGTAACCGTACTCCACCTCGTTGTTTGTGGTCGGGAAGGTGGCCCGAGGGCGTGGGTCACCTCTCGCTTTATGCGGGCGAGGAGGAGGATGCTCGCTCATTGCCGTCTTGCATGAAGCTCAGTCCACGTACATCCGCCAGTCATCGTGGTGCGAGGATGATTTCTCACTGTGGGGCGGGCGTTGGGGCGACCTGTTGGTTGAGCCGACCTCAGTGGGTTGGCCTCCACCGAAAAGTCGGCGAGGGCTTGCCCTTTATGGTCGGCACAGGGAGTACGAATGTCATGTTCGCCGAGCTCCGGTGCCCACTGGCTATACATCCGGATGACTCGGTTTGACAAGACTTGTCTTAAGGGTAAGTCGGTCGATACACAGACGGAATGGGCTTGGAAGTAGGGTCGGGCGTCGCTTAGCGTTCACTAGGGCAGTGCTACCTTTTCGAGGTGGTATACCTTGTCTCGGTCCTTTGAGCTCGGTGATGAAGTAGATGGGGAGTTATCGTCCGACCTCATCCGGGACCAATACACGCTGATTGCCTCGTCCGAGCGGCCAGTACAAAGAGAGGAGCTCGCCTTCTTTCGGGCGGTCGGGGGTGGGCGGTCGGCGAGATACTCTTTCAACGTGAAGGCGACCAGTGTTCCTCTTGCCGAGTAAGTCCCAGCTCTTCTCAAGATCTTGAAGAAGGGAAGCTTCTCGGCGGCCGAGATAAGAATCTGTGAGGGCGGCTAGACACCGTGAGTTTGTGGATCTCCGGATGGTCTTGACACTTGCATGTCAAGCACTGTTTTCACCTTAGTGGGATTTTCCTTCAGACCTTCTTGAGAAACCCAGCATCCCAGGAATTTTCCCATCTTCACCATGAATGTACACTTCAGGGGATTGAGTTTGAGGTTGGCCGACCTGAGGAGCTGGAGAATAGTTCTGAGGTCGTCGGCGCAGCTCTCCGTTTTTTGACTCTTGACCACGATGTCGTCGACGTAGACATCGACGATCTGCCCGATGTGATCCTTGAATATGGCGTCCACCATTCTTTGATAGATAGCCCCAGCGTTTTTCGGGCGAATGGCATCTTCCGTCTGCAGACACCAAGTCGGTGATGAATGCTGTCTTTGGGGCATCCTCCGGGCTCATTAGGACTTGGTGGTACCCTTTGTACAGATCGAGGAAGCTGAAGGTCTCATGGCCCACCAGTGCTTCCACCTTCTTATCAATGTCGGGGAGGGGGTAGCAATCTTTCGGGCATTGTTTGTTGAGATCGGTGTAGTCGACGGACATGCGCCATCCCCCTCCCGGCTTTCGAACCACGACTGGATTAGCCATCCAGGTCGGGTACTTGACTTCGAACAAGATCTTGTCCTTCTGGAGTTGAGTCACCTCGTCTCTTATGACCTGGTTGCGCTCTGCCGCAAATACCCTCTTCTTATGCCGAACTGGTTTTGTAGCCGGGTCGATGTTGAGGTGATGAGTTATGAGCTCGGGTGACACTCCGATCATGTCGAGTGGGGACCATGCGAACACGTCCCTGTATTCCTTCAGAAGCTGCATGACACTCTGCCGAATGTCAGTTGGGCCCTGGACGCCGACCTTGACAACTTTGGAGGGGTCGTCGTCGTATAACTGGAGGTCTTCGGTCAGTTCGTCCCGAGGTGGCAGCCTCTGAGGATTCTATAATTGCTATGCCTGGGGCAAGGTTACATCTTGGGTTGAGACTCGTAGGCACTCTTTAGCTGCCGTTTGGTCACCGTGGATGCTTAGCACTCCCACCGGGGTGGGTATCTTGATGGTGAGGTGGTATACCGAGCAGACGACCTTGGTGGCATAGAGCCAGTCTCTCCCCAGGATGATGTTGTACGGGGACGGAGCTCGGACGAGAAAAAATTGAATGGCCTTGGTGACCGACCTGGGAGCTCGTCCTACGGTAACCGGAAGGGTAATGATACCCTCGGGTTGAACCGCCTCCTGAGTGAAGCTCTGCAATCGGGAGGAGCGGGATGTACCGATTCCTCCGACCTCAAGTTTATCCGGGCAGCTCTGAAGATAATCTTGTGAAGGCACCGATGTCGATGTAGACCCGGTGGGCGTTCTTGTTGCCCACCACGGCTTGTATGGTGATGGCGTCTTGGTGGGGCATGATTTTGGGCACCAGTCATCTTTGGAGAACACGATGTCCTCGCCATCCGAAGTCGCTTGTTCTTGGCTCCTCGGGGGCGGCCTCGAAGCTTCGTTCTTTAACGACGACCTCGTGGTTCCTACGAGGAGCCCGGTAATGGCATAGACCTGCTCCATAGCGTTGGGACCTTCGTCCTCGTCATCTTTGGGTTGGAGTCGCCGTCGAGGTCGGCCCATGATTGTTGCCACCGTTATTTCTCCCCTATGCCTTCTCGCTTCGGCCCGGCTCGGTAGGGTATTTTTGAGGGCTCCTCCTGACGAGCTCGTCAATCTGCGAACCAGTGCACTGCAATCCTCGGTGTCGTGACCGTACCCCGTGATAGTCACAATACTCCTCTGTGGACCTCTTCTTGGATCCTCCTTTCATAGGAGGGGCTTGAAGAGTTCGTGGAGCTCGAATATCTCATGCCTTGATTTGAGCGGGGAGGCGCCGCCGCTAGGGTTGGGCCGAGGTCAGAGCACGGATTCAGTGGCCCTCTTGATTACGTCGAAGGCACTTGGCGATCGGTATATGACTTGGTCATCCGGCTTCTTTCTCTCGACCTTACCTTTCGTCCTGGATCTCTCTCTTCTTCCGATCCGACTCGTCTCCTTTGACGAAGTTGTCTACCAGGTTCCAAAGTTTACTCGTCGTCTTTGGTTTCTCCCTGTTGATTTCTTTGTTCGCGCTGGGGTCGGATCCCGTTCTTGAACGCGTTGATGATGTAGAGATCGTTCATCATCAATTTTGAGCGATTCTTTGATGAACCTCGAGGCGAAGTTCGACATCGTCTTGTCCCGCCCTTGGCGGATTGTGAGCAGGTCGGAGGAGGGCTGCGAGGTGGTATCTTCGATAAAAGTGCCATTTGAACGGTCCATGAGGTCACAGAAGTAGTGTATCTTGTTCGTGCGGGCGAGGTGAACCAATACGGGCGTTGGAGACCAGCACCTCGGGGAAGATTTTGCACATGTGAAAATCCTCCATTCCTTGATTCGCCATGTTGGTAGTGTAGGCGAAAAGGAAGTCAGAGGGGTCCCCGAGGCCATCGTAGGCAGCAATATTGGGTGCCCTGTCTGTTGGGGCGGGCGTGTCCGAATCTCCCTGGAGAAAGGAGAGATGATTCTTCCGTACCGATCGAACCCCGGGAGGTCGTTGACATCTCTCTCGGGGGGAGTGGGAGATCGGTAGCATCGCCTATCGTCCCTCTGAGGAGTTCGGCTTCGTCTCTCCTCCCTCCTTTCCCGCCCCGCCGCGTGAGTGTTGCGCCGAGTGATGGCGGCTCCGCGGATCGCGGGGCGGTGGTCGCGGTGGTTTGCCCGGCGATCGGCGGACGTCGGGGTGACCTCGGCTATCTTGCCGAGGTGAGCGTTGGTTGTCTCGGAGGAGGCGACCTCGGGCGCCGTGGTACCCAGTCAGGGGACTCTCGGGGCCCGCTCCATTTGTCCTCAGTCGAGGAAGCTTTGAAATTGGCCACGGTTGGCGTTGAGGTTGGTCACGGCTCGGCGAGGGCCTCGTGGACTAACAGGCTGTTTGTTCGTCCTCGTTGAGGTCGGCATCTCCCCACGTTGGGGAGGCGGTCCCGAGGTGTATGGAAACGTTTTCCATGTTGCCCTCGGTGTGTGACCGCTTGTGGCGTCTGCGATCTCCTTTCTGTGGCGCTGAGTGACCACCTGGTTGTCCTCAGCGCTGTTGTTGCCAGCATCGACGGCGGTTGTGCGTGTTCTTGCCATTAAGTTTTGTAGAGAAACGAAGCTTTTTTGTTCGTAGTTTCCCACAGACGGCGCCAATGATAAATCCTGAATATGTAGATATGCGAGATTTATGTAAAGCAGTAAAGAACACCAAGGCTTTTACGTGGTTCGATCGTAAATGAGATCTACGTCCACGGAGGAGTGATTCCTCAATACTTTCACTATGCTTTTGGTTACGGTGAGTATAGCTAAAAGCTCTTAGTATTCAAGTTGCTAACCCCTCTACCTTCAATCTAACTCCTATTTATACATGTTTGAGGGCTCTAAAGGCGTGCCCATTCCTCCATTGGCGGGACTCTTCTCGGCGTGTAGGGACTCTTCCTCTCGCATCTGAGGACCTGCCTTCTCTTCCGTGTGCCATGTGTGGGGTTTGGGGTTGGTGGGCGGCCTGATTAGGGTTTAGAGGATGGGGTCTTGGCTTAACCACATGGGCCGTCCATAATGTTAGGCCCAGCTGTTTGGGCTCGCTAATGGGCACAGACGGTTGAGCCGTAACCCATCGATAATGAATAGGAAAATTGTCTTGAACGTATAAAGTTGTTGTACTAAACATATAAATTTGTTGCACCATATTCAACATATAAAGTGTAGTAGTGAACATAAAATTGTAGCATCGAATTTCGTGCAATAAATTTATGCATTTAGTGCAACAACTTTATACGGTTAATTTAACTTTCTTATTTCTTACCAATATTTACATTCCTATGTGAAATCACCCCTATATATATCCAGGTCGAAGATCAGTTTGAGATGGATGCTAACAAGAGTGAAAATGGTTTACCTTATATCAAGTTAATATCAAGTTAAGCAAAGACAGATCCGTTTGAGATGGATGCTAGTGAATTCTCAGAACACCTTCAGCACTAGCTTACCAAAATAGAATTGAAGCGAAAATAATCTGATGCTCAAGTCAGAATATGGTCAAATGAATGAGTTTTTATAGTATAAATGTTGAGAGCAAATAACACGTACTTTCTTGCGAGAGAATGAGTGGAGTATTTATAGTGTGCCATGCATGGAGGGCATATTAGACGTATTACCTTAAATATAGCGATTAATATTTCTTTTTGTATGGAGACATTTCAAGGTGCAAAGCTAAGGCACCAAAAAGTGCACGATGTTCCTACGAGTATGTTAGAATTCTATACTTGAAATTGTGAATATGGGATAAGTGGAATTGTCTCCAGTTGTACATTCATGTACTAGATAGTACATGTATGGTACCTAAAAAGTTCTACCCTATAGACATTTCTGGTATATGATGGGCAAAACTTCTTGGGAACAATTTAAAGGCACCCTCGAGCTTTGGCTCATAGGGTCGAGGAAATGAAAGGTATGACTCAAATATTTGTTTTGCTTGTTCTTGGGAACATGTATGGTCTTGAGAATCGTGTCTAGTCTCCTTAATCATATTTTTATTAGGAAAACTTCATTCTATGTTTATCATGGACCTTAGCCCACTTATCAAGAACAACCCCAATTAGTCATGAACCCCAATTTTTTTTGTACATTTGTTCCATATGACTTACATATACGCATCAATAAAACAATGTTATACAACAATAAATTAATAAATGATCTCATCAATCAAACTAAGTGGCATTGATAAACATAGATTTTCAGTGATTTTTAAAGTACATTTGTGGCTTATTTGATAGCGAAATTTATGTCTGAAATGAGTATTTGTTTAGTTTTAATTATATTTGAAGAAATGATACTCATTGGTAACTTTTGCACCTTTTCCCCCCTAAAAAATCGAAGAATAAGTTGAGAAGTAAAGTAGATATGATTGAAGTACATCTCCATATGAGTCCATGGGTGCAAATGATTTGCAAATCAAAGCACGTACAAGGGAGAAATAAGCGAAATAAGAAATTCACGTGCGCAGCCGTACGAGGCGTCGCGACAGCTACACGCAAGGGAAAAAGTAGTGCCCGACAGTGGGCGTTGAAGGCTGCATAAGTGGATAGCACATCGGCCGTATTTGAAGAAGGCAAGCAGCAGCCATGCATGTCGTTTCGGGCGACTACTGCCCAAGCTCCGTGAATTTCTATTTTTTTTTGCGAGTTTTTCGTTTTCCCCTTTTTTCTTGTATTTTTTTAATCCCCATTAAGATTAAATTACCCTATCTCATTATTATTGAATTCTTCATGATTTTATGTTCTTTCTCCACTTATAAATACAACCCTATACATTTGAATAGAAACAATTCATCATTTATTTTTCCTACACAATTTCTTAGAGTTTTTAATTTTAGAGTTTAGATTTATTTTCAAGTAAAGATTGAAGACACGAGACTCAAGGATTCAAATTATCATCTTGATTAACGAACATAGATTTTATTTACTCTTCCATTTAATTAATATTTTCTTTAAATATTTTATTTTAATTATGCATAGCTAAATTTTTAATTGATCCTAGGATTTGTATGGCTTAATCTAGATCATATAGTTATATATTGATACCAATTTATCTTTCACTTCACGACTTGAAATTCTTGGTGCTTATTTTCATGTTGAAATAACTGGTTATTGATGCATGCTAGTTACTTAGTCAAATACTTAGCAAATTTAATTGAATAATCGAATTCAAGAATATACGAATTAATCTAATTATTTAGTGGGTTTAGAGACAATTGTGGGAGGGATAATCTTTGTGAACTTTTGAAGTTAATATATGTTCTTGAGACATACTGGAGATTGAATTTATGCTAATCAACTATCACATGACTTGTCGAGAGAGAGTGTTCTTATTTTTATGATCCTCCACATGATTTGAAATAAATGTTGGTAATTAGATTCTAGGTTAATTGTATGATTTATGTTGAACCAATACATTCCTGAGGGTCACTTTTTACATCTGGATAAAATCTCGTTTGTCTATATTTTTCCAGTTTTCTGCCTAGTTAATAAACATCATTCTTTAATCACGTGTTTAGCTTGAATAATAACGATATTTCTATATTTAAATACTTTTTGTGTGCTCGATTTTAGTCCATATAGATACAATATTTGACTTACTAACTTGCAATTATACTGTTTAATTGCAGTATTATTTGATAGAATTTTAGTGATCATCATTAGGGCTCATTTTTTTATGATGTGTTATATAAGTGGAATGGTACATACACAAAAGTTACACCTTTGCTGTTTAGTGAGTATAATTTTACAAATCTTGAAAATAAAAGGAAAAACAAAATAAAACTTGATGACTGTTTAGGTGCCTCTTAGAACTACGATTTGGGGATGTGATGCAAATACAATTAGTTGTGGCTTGAGATAACTAAGCTGGCCCAAGATAGTATATGACAGAGGCTCCAATATACGGCCCAATTAAAATCTCATTATTTTCACCAACCCTAAATTTCCTAATTGTGAACACACATACAAACTTCTCACATATTTTTAGAGACGTTAACATGTTTCTATATACACCTTGATTTTTTAATGCGGCTAAAAATATTTAGGTAAATGGCATTGCTTAGCTACATCTTTACTATTCAGAAAAAATATATAATTAATTATATAGGCCAAACAGCACAAAAGCAAAATCAAATTGTAGTGCAAACTCGCTACTTTGACCAACTTGATACAGGTCGAAACCCACAGTGAAAGTAAATCCGATGCTAGGTGACAGAGAATCACCTAAAAGTTCGTATCAGACTACAGAACCACTTATGATGTATTTGTTTTTCATGATTTGATAGATATATACCAATCATCTAAGATAATTCATTATTTATTTCGATGGATTGATCAATTTTAAACTTGTGTGATAATTTTATCGATTAAATACTCATTATTATATTTTATCAATCTATCTTATCATAAAAAAGTAAATGTTCATTATTAAGATCAAGACCAACATTTGAAAGGAGAAATGACTCTGCTTTAAATGCAAGACCACTTGTAAGAATATGCAATTCTTTTTGATGAATTTCAATCAATTTGTGATGGACAGTTACCGTATATAGACTTGACCTCTAAACTTTCTAAACAATAAATGGATACTCAAGTATGTAATTAAATGTCGAGATAAAAATAAATAAACCTTCTTGTTTTTCTAAAAAATACAACAAATCACCTAGTTAAATGTATAGCCTAAAATATCCACTGCTTGGCTCATCATTTAAAGTCGGATCACGCACATGAAGAAATTATGAGGCTACGTCATTCTTCTCCTCTTGAAAATAACTAGCTTGATTTTAGATCAAATGATAGAAGAAACAATGCTGTAATTAGGATAATATGACGTATTTTTAGTCTATTCTTTAAAGACAAAATTTATTAGGAGCCCTTTCTTTTCCCGTACCCCCGCCCCGGGCAAGACAAGAAGAAGCTTCAAGGGACGAAGATGTACACGGCAAACCACCAGGCGTGGACTGGGAACAGCGCAAACAGGGAGCTTCATTTCCCTCGGGCCGGTAAAGCAGAGCTCTTCCTCAAAGAATCAATCGGCGGGCGAGGGGAGAAGAGCTATCACTCGGGGAATTGGGTGCAGTTAAGTTAGGTGGAATAGTCTCTACCCGCGGAGATAGAGCGGGCAAAAGTGTGACAAAACTGTCGTAAAAGGGCGGGAAGGCAACGAAGTTCAGTTCATCAGACCGCAGCGGAGTGGAGCAATCGCGACACGACCTTACCTTAGCTGGATCTCGCTGGTGTTAAAGATAGATATCATTAAATCTAAGTTAGATAGAAAACTCATCAATTGGGATGCCTTTCTTTATTATTTATAATAGAACAGTGAGACTTCAATCCATAAGTGGAGAACCAATGTGGATAAATCTTGGGCCCGCACCTAGTACTTCGAATGCTCTGCCAAGGGTTTTTTCTTCCACTGAAAACATCTTTCGGGCTTTTGGTTTTGAGTCGGCGTGGGCGCGATCTTCTATGATCAGACTTGCAAGCGGCATCAAGGATGCTTCCTCCAGTGCCCTCACCTGACCCATCACCAGAGATCCCCTCCTAGGTCGTCGCTCTGCTGCGTCTGGCCCGTCCTCTAGGCACCTTTGGAACCGGGGTGGTGAGACGAGGTGTAGCGCAGTCTGGTCAGCGTTCAACGGTTCTTCGGCCTACCGCCTTTCTTTTTTTTTCAAGGTTGAGCTTGTTCAATTGAAGCTAATGCTATGCTGCCCTTCCTTGTTCAAGAGAGTTGGTGAAAAAAAAAGCTGACTGAGGGCGAGAAGAAGGAAATCTTGATACACTAGTTTACAAAATTCCTTGCATGGAGGAAGCATCCGGGCAAGGAAACCGACCTTTGTTCGGATAGGTGGTATACCTAATTGATGAATCACTAAAAAATGTGTGCCTAAAAGTGATTACTATCCATAGAACTGGTAGTAAGTATTACTCATTTTAAACTAACTATATATTACTATATTTTATTACTATTTCTTAGTTATATTTAGACATCATGTAAATTTCTTGATTAAAGAAACACTAAGATTTTCTATAAGAATGTGATCACTAAGAAAATTCATATATGATCAATTTTTTTCGATTCTGACACAATGAGCTAGAATGTAATCCAATCGTTTAAAATCAAATAAATTTGCTGAATCGACATCCTAATTATAGGAATGCCCTCCAATAAATTGCGACTATCTCGACTCTCATGTCTCATCTATGGGTTTACATCTCTCATTTTCTGTATAAATATATACTCTCTCCATCCCAATTATATAAGTTAATTAAAGTTTTTATAAGGATTAATAAAATTTATTGTATAAGAAAATTATACAAAGAGTGGGATGTAGAGCTTGTTGAGAATCTGTTCCAAGAAGATGAAGTTGAGATTATCCTAAATCAACCCATTCCTGCTGTGGACATGGAAGACAAACTCATCTGGCATTTCTCTAAGAATGGGATCTACTCGGTCAAGTCCGCTTATCGTCTTGCATGTTCTCTCACTATAAATGACTCTCTAGCTACAGAAGGAAACTGGAATATTATTTGGAAACTCCAGGTTCCACCAAAAGTGAAGATTCTCATGTGGCGTGCCGCTAAAGATAACCTGCCGATTAAAACTAACCTATGGAGTAGGGGGTGAATGTTGATGGGGAGTGCAGTGTGTGCAGAAGTGGGGTGGAGACGTCATGGCATATTTTTTTAACTTGTCCTCATGCGAAGAAGTGCTGGGAGGAGGTAGGCCTCGATAGAACCTGGGTTTTGACGGAGAGGAGGTTCCCTGAGTTTAAAAACGGGCTTTTCGCTATGCTGCATAGGGAAGAGAACGATTCCCCGAAAAAAGCTGGTATGGTTATGTGGCAAATTTGGAAAGATAGAAATGAGGTTGTCTGGAAGAAGTCGCATCCATCTCCGGCTAGATCGTGTTCCTTTGCGCTTGGATACAGAGAGTTATGGCTGGCGGACAGAAATATGCCAATGGAGCTGAGCCGCTTCGATCGGTCGATAGGAGGGATATATGCGAAGGATGGCACGATTTGACAGACGGGTGAGCTAAATGCAACGTGGATGCTGCCTTCTTCAGGCAGCAAAAACGTATAGGCATTGGCATGTGTATCCGGGAGGCGGAGGTCAGTTCATAGCTGCTAAAACCATAATCAAAATCGGTTTAGATAGAGTAGATGAGGGGGAGATTTTCGGTATTCAGGAAGCTCTCTCCTGGCTCAAGGAGCGAGGCATCACCAAGTGCACGATTGAGAGTGATTTCAAGATCGCATGCAATGCGATTAACTCGACGGAGGACAACCTATCTGAGCTCGGAGGGAAGGCTCGTGTTTGTCGCGAGAGCATGCATTTTTTTGAAGACATTAACGTCAAACATATTGGTAGGAACTTAAATAAGATAGCTCATAATTTGGCTAAGATGGCTATCGATTTTGATACACCGTATGTCTGGGATGAACCCCCTTCGTCTGTGGAGGGTCTTCTCTTTCTTCCATGTTCGTGTTAATCTAAGTTTTGTTTAAAAAAAAATATATATTCATATTTACTCTTTGACTATTAATTAATACATGAGTAAATCAAATAATTAAATATGAATATCTTAGTAAATAAGTTAAAAAATATTACCATATATAGAAACAAACTTATATATTTAGAACATCCGAAAAAAGAAAATAAACCAATATAATTAGTACGAATAGAATAATATATTATTTCCATATAATTGGGCAGCACTAGTAAAAAAGGACGCATGAAAACAGAGTAAAAGCTCGTCTCTCTCTAATCTCTATACATATATAATATTATCAATTATCAAACTAAGTAAAAGAACCGCTCCCAAATCTTTCTGTTCAACTTTATAGAAATTGTGATACATGGCTATATGCATAAATTTATAAATATGTAAATATATTTGGAGATGAATATATGTCTGTCTGTATAAACTATGCGTATATACATGTATACATACGCACGCACACCATTGCTGCTACAATGAACTGTTTTGTGCTCGCTCATTCGTTCGGCCAGACTCCGAAGATCCATTTCTGCAAAAAGTTCCGAGCTTTCTAATGCCTGTTTCCGGATTATGCTTTCCGTAGAATTCAAGTAATTTGAATTGTGTTTACGATTTCTCTCCTTTTCGATGAGAGGCGATCTTCCTTGAGGTATGCATTACGGCTATCGATTACTGTTTATTTTTCGCTTAATAGATCTAATTGTCAATGTTTGAGTTTAATGGTTTGCTAATTGCTCTCTGACAGGCCTCTTGGATCAGGATTTTTTCTAGTCGAAGTAAATAAAACGTGGTATTTTTTTAATTGCGATAATTTTTGAATCAAACGATGAAGAGGTCTAGAGATGATGTGTTTGTGACTTCCCTTCTCAAGGGCTCTGCCATTCCTTCTCCAACTGAACCGTGAGTTTTGTCCTTTTCTTTTCCTTTTTGAGAGTTAACTTTTTGCCGTTTCATAATTAGTTGGTTGCGGTTTTTGTGATTGGTTAACTGTCTCGTGTGAAGATTTTAGCAGTGAGAGTGATCTTGCTGTGTATGTTCTCCAGTTTTCGCTGTTATGTGAACTACCCTTATCATTGAACTGGTGAATTGTATTTGCAATTTATCTCAAAGTTTCGAGCTTTTCTATTTCACATTTTTTTTGAGGAAACTACTTCACATTCTTTATGCTTTGCTGAGTCTTGTAATATTACCGTTTCAGAAATTACTGCTCATTTTGTTTGTAGAAACTGAGAGGTGAATTGAATCTTGAGTGATTGCATAAGTCTGATTATCTGGGAAACCTGAATGCTAATATATATGCTTCAGAAGATTGTCTTTTCCTCTGCTCTTTTTTCGTAAGCTAATATAATGATTATGTGTCATCATTGATATGAAAAATTGCTTATTTGAGCAACGAAGATTGCCTTCTTTTATTATGAGTGCTCTGTGTTCTTATGGATTTGAAATTTGCATATTTTTGGGGGACAATAAAGCTCTGGGCAAGCTCAGATGTCAACGGCAAGGAGTGCGCAGAAGCTCAAGACAACTGATGCCTTGTCATATCTCAAAGTTGTGAAGGAAAAATTTCAGGACAAAGGGGACATGTATAATGAGTTTCTCGATGTCATGAAAGAGTTCAAGGCTCAAAGGTAGGACGCTGCTCCCCTTTTTTTTTGGTAATTTAGTCCGGATTTCATAATGTTAATGTGTTTATTTTCTTTTTGGTTGGTCTGGATGTAGAATTGATACATCTGGTGTTATAGTGAAAGTGAAGGAATTATTTAGAGGGGACAGAGACCTAATTCTGGGTTTCAATGCCTTTTTACCGAAGGGATATAAAATTACCCTCCCACCAGAGGATGAACTGCTTCCGAAAAAGAAGCCAGTAGACTTTGAAGAAGCAATCGGTTTTGTAAACAAAATAAAGGTGCAGCTGCAAAAACATTATGCGTCTATAGTCTGTTTTTCCAATAGAATTTGTGGTCTGACCAATTTTAAACTAATTGCAGACTAGATTTCAGGGAGATCATCATGTATACAACGCATTTCTTGACATCTTGAATATATACAAAAAAAATAATATGTCAATAACAGAAGTCTATCAGAAGGTTCTCTATCACCCAGAATTCATAATTTATATAATAAAACAGGTATAATGTTCTAGAGTTGTGATTGTTGATGTTTGTTTGCAGGTTTCAGTTCTTTTTCAGGATCATGCTGACCTGCTCGTAGAGTTCACTCATTTTTTACCTTATTCTACTCCTGCTGCCCCCATCCATCAGGCTCAACCCGGTCGAAATCATATCTCACTGCAGAACAGTGGAGGCTCTCCCATGACAATGACACGGCTCGTTGAGCAGGTCACTTTCTCTTTAGTGAATCAGAGCTTTGTCATTGGCTTTTTTATTACAAAGACATAAATATCTCTTTTGGCACATTTGTTCCAGAAGCCTGCAGCAGGTGACCAGTATGCTGATTGCCCTGATCCTGAGCAATGGAGAGTTAATAAAAAAGATAACAAAACCGATCGTGATTATGCTGATAACTTGGACAGTGAAAGAAAATCTGCTGGCGGAGATGATTCTGAGAGTGACCAGTTACATAAAGGTAGGTGCAGTAGAGTTGGATTGTGTTTCCTCATATAGATCCAATTTGTTGAGCTTGCACTTTTCTATCTTAGAACTGTCTTAGCTGTTCTATTCTTTTTTGTATTTATAAGCAGTTAAATTAATATCTTGGAGTTTTTCTCCAATAGAATACTAAGAATTTACTCTATTATTACTACTGAAATTTCTATGTTTGGATTTTATTACAGAATATTATAGATTTTAGTATTGCAATTTTTATTTTGATATTTTATTTGAGATGTTTTCAATGTCTATCTACAGCCAGTTTGAGTGTTCACATGTATCAAGTAAAATCATTTCATTTTTCTCAGGAGCAGAGGACCCAGTGTCTATTTTCTGCAGAAAAGTGAAGGAAAGATTGAAAGACTCCGAAAATTTCAAGAAATTTTTGGACTGTGTTCGGTCATACAGAAGCAAGTTTGTCACATTGCCTCAATTTCAAATGCTGGTGAACTTTCTTCCTGACATCCTTTCACTTAAATACAATTTACATATATATTTCAGGTAACATTTGCTTGAGATTGGTCTCATAATCTGACGTTAGCGCATAGCTTGTTCATATTGAAAATCTGCTCCAAGAAAACTGCAGTGTTTTTCTGTAACACAAAATACTTGTACAACGACATGGATTCTGACTTGGTGAATTCAAAATTCATGTCTTGCGAGGTTCATTTCTATATCGAATACCGTCTAGTATATTGGAAAAATAATTATTCATTATCTTTCTAGAATGGCATATTAATTCATCACCATTTATGACAAAATGACACTACTGAGGAAATGTATAGCAATGTTTTCTTTCTTTTTTTTGTTAGGATTAGTTGCAATAAGGAAACTCACACACACATGCACATGCAACTTTGGGGTAGCTTGCAATTTAACTAAAACTCTTAGCGGTACATGCTCTGATCATTCTAATACATCTCAAGAACTTTGTACTGATGAAGTGATGATAAAATCTGAAAACATGAACATCAATCATTTAACATTTTTAAAACTAGAAAAGAGAATTGCTTGCAACATATCATATATTTCACTCATGTTTCTTTGGTAGGATTGGTAATCGGAATAAACTTTATACTGTATCAGGTGGCGAGTATACTGGGATCGCATCCAGACCTCAAGGAACAGTGTGAAGATTTCATAATTTATGTTGAGAAGACTGGTAAGAAACATTTCATGTTTTTTATGTGTTTTATTGAAACTATATATACAGTATTTGTTAATTTGCTCTGAACTGGGTGTTTCAAATATTGTCTAGGCAGCAAACAAAATTTCAGACCTGCAGAGGTAGATGATCGTGAAGCAGATGAGCATAATAAGGAAGAGAGTAATAAAAATAAAGATCATGACAATAGAGAAAGGGATAGATCGGACAAAGTTCTTGGTTTCAGCAAAGATATCCAAGGACAGAAGCTATCCATTACAAAGGAGAAGTTTATGGCGAAACCCATCCATGAACTTGATCTCTCTAACTGTGAAAGCTGCACTCCAAGTTATCGACTTCTACCTAACAATGTAATTATTTTAATTTTTTTTTCTACCTATCTGAATATTGTTTTGGATTCTTTTACCCATCCTGTCAGCATTCCCCAATGCAGTATCCAATTCCATCAGTGAGCTGTAGAACAAAGATTGGTTCTCAAGTGCTGAATGACCATTGGGTGTCCGTCACTTCAGGAAGTGAGGACTACTCGTTCAAACATATGCGCAAAAACCAATATGAAGAAAGCCTGTTCCGTTGTGAGGACGACAGGTAAGAATTCTCTCATGGGATTCCCTTGAAATTACCCTCTTCTGTTCTGGTCTGTTTGTGAGCATTAAAAGTTGTGAATTTGTGTTTCTGTTACGATTCCAGGTTTGAACTTGACATGTTGTTGGAATCTGTGAACGCAACAACGAAACGTGTTGAAGAATTGTTAGATAGTATGAATTCTCATACAGACAAGACTGATAGTTCATTTCATATAGACGATCATCTGACAGGTATGCACCAATGAATGACTGATTACTCCTCTGAAAAAATATATGTTGTTGACAGTTGACTTGAAAGTCCATTTCTATCCGTTGTTCAGCTGTTAACCTTCGGTGCATTGAGCGTTTATATGGTGACCATGGACTTGACGTAAGGGACGTGTTGAGGAAGAACGCACCCCTTGCCCTGCCAGTTATTTTAACCCGGCTGAAGCAGAAACAGGAAGAATGGGCAAGGTGCCGCTCTGATTTCAATAAGATTTGGGCTGAAATTTATGCTAAGAACTACCACAAGTCACTCGATCACAGGAGCTTCTATTTTAAGCAACAAGATACAAAGAACTTGAGTGCTAAAGGTAATTTGGATTTACACTGTATTGTAGGTTTCTTGTTACAATATCTGAGATTACGTTTCCTTTTATCCTTTCACTGACAATATAATTTGGTTGATGGTTTCTCTCATTTAGCATTTTTAGCTGAAATCAGAGAACTAAGTGAAAAGGATCAAAACGAAGATGAAAAGATTCTCTCAGTCAGTGCTGGATATAGACAACCCATCAAACCTCATATGAAGTTTGAGTATCCTGATCCCGACATTCAAGAAGATCTATATCAGCTCATGAAATACGCTTGTGGAGAAGTGTGTACACCTGAGCAGCACGACAAAGTCATGAAGATTTGGACGACGTTCATTGAACCAGTGTTTGGGATTCCTTCCCGTCCTAGTGTGGGGGACATCAAAGACACTGTTAACACTGATTCGGCTAAAAGATTGGCCAATTTTGGTGAAGGGAATGGCATCCCTGTTGGCGAGGCTGCTTTACAAAACCACAGATCATCAGATATGTCCAAACCTGGAGGTGAAAATATTCCAACTGAACAATCCGGTTGCAGCAGATTGCTAACGGGACATGGCAATAATGGGGTCAAGAATGGCTGTTCTCCTTATGCTGATGATGCTGTTTCTGAGGTTGATTTATCATGTAACGCAACCCAAAATGGGGTAATGCACACTGAGGCTAGCATCAAACCTACTATGTCTGGGGCCAGCAAACATGCTGGTTTCTTTGAGCACATTCCTCCGACTGGTGCAGGAGAAAAGAACATAAATGTTGAAAATGGTGCAGATTTACAAAATGATTTTGTTATCTATTTGTTTGTCATTAGTTATTTCTACTTTTATGGCTAACTTTTCAGGAATTGTCCGTGCTACTCTGCAGGATCTAGTAGTGCTAGAGGTGATCATGGGACTACGGTAATGCTGAATAACAAACAACAGGTATATTATTGTTGTCTACATCGAGAATCTCATAGGAAAGTATGTAAACAAGACAGCACATTGAAACAAAAAAAAAGGGTCAAAAGGTTGTCATGTCTTTTCAGATATGGTCGTGATTTTAGGTAAACATATAGCTATTGAGAAAGAGGAAATAAATAAAATAAAAAATGAGGAGCAGAGAAGACTTTGTAACTATAGAGGTTATAGAATGAAAATATCTGCTTCAGATTTGAGAACCGAGAACATGTGATATCAGCCAAGCAGAATACAAAGTTGTTCTGGAGTGAGATTTTGTATTAAATCCTAATGTTTGCTTTCGCTCATCTCAATTATTATTAACTCTTGATGATGCAGTGTGGTCGTTATAAACTCTCAGTTGAGGGGATCCAAACTCAGAAATGCCACATTGAAAGTATAGGTCTCGGTAAAGGTGAACGAGAGGAAGGTGAATTATCTCCTAGTAAGAATCATGAAGACAACATTTTGGCTGCATTTGGAGAAGTTGTGTACAATTCTTGTAAAATTGCTGAGATTACTAGAAGGAAAGGTATTGAAGAGGAAGGAGGGGAAAATGATGCTAGCGCTGACGATGAAGGTGAGGAAAGTGCTAAGGGGTCATCAGATAGTGAGAACGGCTATAAAGTTGCTGATGTGTCGGCAACTGATTCAGCTGATAGAGAAGAGCGCTCCCAAGAAGATCATGATGAAGACGAGGTCCATGATGAGAATGACAACAAGGACGAGAGTGAACGAGAGGCAGAAGGCGTGGCAGATATCCATGAGAATGAGGGAACTGTTGCATTTTCTGGTCACGTTCTTCATACTGTAAAGCCTCTTATGACGAAATTGCCTGCTGCTTTACCTGTCAAAGAGAGGAACTCGGAGATTTTCTATGGAAACGATTCCTACTATTTGCTTTTCAGGCTTCACCAAGTAAGTTCATCTACTTTATTGACATTTACAGTTTTATACATCTTAAAAAATATTTTGCTTTGTCCAAATCCTCTTTCTCTTTTCTTGCTTGTACAGATTCTGTATGAAAGAATGCGTAGTGCTAAGCTGCATTCGTCGTCTCCAGAGAATAAATGGAGGATCTTGAATTATTCAAACACAGCAGATTCATATGCTAGGTAATTTTCAATCAAATTTATCTTTTTCTTGGGATGAAGCTATGGAGGCTTGACTAATAAAGTCGTTACATGAAACAGATTTAAGGATGCACTACACAGTTTGCTGGATGGATCGTCTGATAATGCAAAGTTCGAGGATGATTGCCGAACTATTATTGGTGCTCAATCCTACATCCTGTTTTCATTAGACAAACTAATACATAAACTTGTCAAACAGGTGACAACTTGGTATTTATTTCTCTTTTACGTGCAGCATGTTTCTATGATTTCTGCAGGTTTTGATTTAACGATTTTGCCTCTGATATTCTACAGCTACAAACAATTACAAGCGAGGAGATGGAGAACAAACTCATTCAGCTATATGCATATGAGAGATCAAGAAACCCTCGAAAATTTGCTGATGATATTTATCACGAAAATGCACGCTTTCTTCTCCCCAAAGATAACTTGTATCGAATAGAATGTGTATGTTTACTGATCTGTTCTCGTTTTTGTTCATATATATCTTTCTTCGCATGTGTACTGGTGCAGGTGAGACCTCTTATATTGAGTATGGACTACTGCTGCAGGTGCCTTCCCCAACATGTTTGACGGTTCAGCTCATGAAAAACGAGCAGGATAAACCCGAAGAGACGGCTATCTACATGGACCCCGCGTTTGCAGCTTATTTGAATGATGAACTCCTATCAGTTACTCCAGAAAGAAAGGGAAAACATAAGATATTCTTGAAGAGGTAATGTTATGACGTGCAAAATAAATCTGTCAACTATATAGCTTTTTTCATATGTATGTTGATCTAAAAACATCTACAGGAACAAAAGAAAATTTTCGACTCAAGACAAGATCCCTGATATCTCCAGGGCCACCGAAGAAGTTGTAACGTATAACGGTCTTGAAATCAAGGTCGCTTGCAATACACTGAAGGTATGTCGATGAGAGAAGCATCATTCTCTGGTGTTTACAGTGTCTATCAAACTGATTTACGTGACCTAAATTTATCTGGCTTTGTATGGCATAGGCTGCTTATGTAATAGGCACGGAAGACTTCTTATACCGCTTGAGCAAAAGGAGGAAAACTCCGTTCCACAACCGTTCGAGCAGTGGTGCTTCTTCCAATGGTTGTTCTCGAAGAGTGAGAAGTATCTGCAGATTGATGGTTTAGTTGATAGCAAGAGCTTTTCTGCATCAAAATTGAAGGTTGGGCGTTTCTTTTCGACTTATTTCTTGAAACCTTAGTTATCTATCTCGTGCCGTGGTTGGTCGAAAAAATCAGATGGCGTTAACTGGTAATAGTTGATGCGATCTGATCTTAATTTGGAAGTGAGTCGTAGCATGTTGAGATGACGACTAGATTTCCTTTTAACGGTTGTGCAACGGGCATTGTGCTTTGAGTCCGATAGAGTTGATGGAAGGATAGGATGTGAATGTGGGTGTAGATATTTACATGTGATGTGATTACAATTGACGCTAAATCGACTGGTCTTATATAAGGCAGTTTTTCTTCATTTTTTACTGCGTTTTCCATTTCTTAGCCTCTCTCTCTCTCGAGGTTTCTGCATTTGTGTAAAAGTTCTTAGGTTTATGTTTAAGGTTAACCTTGCTGCAAATAACAAAATTTATGGTCACCTGTTCAGACATTCCACTTGATATCAAGAGATAAATACAGTAAGATTCAGAAACAGTCATTCATCCGGCTTTGGAGCAATCTGTGAAACTTTTATCTATATCATTTTGATAACAAAAAAGGGAAATTCTTATGATAAAGTAATATTTATTCCAGCTATCTCAAACAATGTAGTAGTAATTCTATTGATTTCATTATATCAACGTCAAACAATCTTCAATTAATCTTGTTTCGTCGAAGCACAATACTATAGATACTAATTGTGCTCGATTTTGTTCTTGTACATTAGTTTAAAAATCATACTCCAGGAGTATAATCGATTTTCTTACTGAATAGTTGTTTAAAAATAACACAAAAACTTGGGTAAAGTCGATCCTACCTAAGGTCGGGTTATTTAATGGGTCGATTCGATTTATAGATGTTTGACCCGATCTGGCTCATAAATATGTCATTATAACACTTGCTTTGAGTAAACGTATCACTTGTTTTGAATAAATATATCACTTACTCTTAGTAAATGTATCATTTACTATGAATAATTGTATTGTTATATCACTTTGTTGTGAATAAATGTATCGCTTTCGGTGAATAAATATATCATTTGCTCCAAAAAAATACATGTCGTTGTATCACTTGTTGTGAATAAATGTATCATTTACTATGAATAAACAACATTGTATCACTTGTTATGAATAAATGTATTAATTACTCTAAACAAATGTATCACTTATTCTGAACAAATGTATTATTTACGTATTAACATAATAATATTAATGGATTGATTCTAAGTTCGGATTGGCCCATGAGAAGACCCGTCCTTAGGTAAGGACGGACCCGATGAGAGTGTGTCTCTAAAAAATAATACAAGAAGCTTACTAAACTTAACAAAATATTTTAGTTGAAATAATCGATTAGAAACTCATTTATTCTACCGTTATGTCATCCGACATCTATATATATATATATATATATATATATATATATATATATATATATATATAAGGAGTAGATCAATGAGACATCTTTTTGAACTACTGACAACCACATAAAAAGTTGAAGATGATGCATAAGACGGTATAAGGTTGTGAATAACGAAACTTTCTAAAATTATTTTGTTGGGTAATAATTTTAGAATGTTTTCATTATGCAAACTTTATAAGTTTTATTCATCAATTTTATACGTTTGTGCATAGTTCTAAAGTTCTCAAAATGAGTTCTCATTGGATCTAACCCTATATATATATATATATATATATATAGTGGGGTTCAAATAAGAACCAATTTTAACGTGAGAACTAAGAACTACGAAAATTCTTTTCGAATAAAATGAATTTGCTATGAAAGTTAATGAATCTGTTGGGAAAGTTACTGAATCCAAAAATTCAGAATTTTCACCAGGTTTCGAATCCCATGAGAGGTAAAAATTTCATTTTTTTTGGATTCGATAACTTTCCGTGGATTCATCAAGTTTCATACCGAATTTATCATTTTTGGTTCTCATGTTCTCACGATAAAAATGGTTCTCACGTTAACCCTCCCCTATATATATATATATATATATATATATATATATATATATATATATATATAGTGGGGTTCAAATAAGAACCAATTTTAACGTGAGAATTAAGAACTACGAAAACAAAATGAATATGCTATGAAAGTTAATGAATACTCTGCGAAAGTTAATGAATCCAAAAATTCGGAATTTTCACCAGGGTTCGAATCCCATGAGAGGCGAAAATTCTATTTTTTTTTATTCATTAACTTTCGCATTGTATCATTTACTTTCATAGCATATTCAGTCTCACGTTCGCACAATAAAATGGTTTTACGTTAACCCTCCCTATATATATATAGGGAGGGTTAACGGTGAATCATTTTATTGTGAGAACGTGAGAACAAAACCGATGAATTCACGGTGAAAGTTGATGAATCCATTGGAAAATTATCAATCCAAAAATAAAATTTTCGCCTCTCATGGGATTCGAACTTGGGTGAAAAATTCAATTTTGAATTCATTAACTTTCTCAACGGATTCATCAACTTTCATAACTAATTCATTTGGTTCTTAGTTTTAGAATAAGAATGGTTCTTATTTGAACCAAACTATATATATATATATATATATATATATATATATATATAGTGATGTTCAAATAAGAACCAATTTTAACATGAGAACTAAGAACTACAGAAATTTTTACGAACAAAATGAATTTGCTATGAAAGTTAATGAATCTGTTAGAAATTTCTTGAATCCAAAATTTAGAATTTTCACCCACGGTTCGAATCTCATGAGATGCGAAAATTCCATTTTTGGATTCGATGAACTTCCCAATGGATTCATCAAGTTTCACATCGAATTCATCATTTTTGGTTCTCACATTCTCACAATAAAAATGGTTCTTACGTTAACCCTCCTATATATATATAGGAGGGATCAAATAATCTTGGTCGAGAGATAGTATGTAGTCTCAATCTCATCCACTCATCTCATAGATCCTATGGTTCGATTTTTCGGACTTTTAAGCTTAATTTCGATTTTCGCTTCATTAAGGGTAGATTAGTAATTTGATTTGTTATGTGATTGCGAAAACAAACAATGCATTCATTGAGCTGGATAATGCATTCAAATGAACAAAAATGCATGCGATTGAGCGAATAATGCATGTGATTTGAAGCTCGTGCCTAGTCTTGCGGCGGCGCCCAAAGATGCGCTTGCGCTGGTAGCGAGCATGCCTAGCGTGCGCCATGCTCGCAGCGTTGCTTGACGCTGCTTCAGCGCGTTGGCTGTATTTTACGTTTTCTTAAATGCATGAACATGTTTTATTAAATGCATGGACATGTTTTGATCAATGCGTGAACGTCTAAGTTAAATGCATGTTTACTTTTGTGGGAACATGTATTTTTTGTTTTGTTCAATGTAGTTTCATGTTTTGTTCAATGCATTTTATGGTTTTTACACCAAATCTCTCATCCATCATTCTCTAATAATTCCGTTGTCTCTTTCATCGATTATCGAATTAAGTAAGTGAACCACCGTCATAACCACCATCTTTCTCGATTCTTCAATCATCTATCAAATTCATCTTCTATTTTTCTCAAAATCCATCAATTTTGTTCCTCAATTTTTTCTTTTCTTTTCTTTCAAAATCATTGTTTGTAGTTGTTTGTGTATCTTGTTGCCGTTCATTTGGTGTTGTCGTCGTCACCGTCATTGCCGTCTCTCTCATGCCCGCCGTCGTCTCCCAAGGTCATCCGTTCCGTCGAGGAGGAGAAGAAGGCTAATTTGTTTCTTCCCATTTGCCCTGCGATAATTAAAAGAAAAGAAAATAAAGGAGCTACCACGTGTCGACTTGTGGTGTGACAACGTGTTCAAAATGTGTGGTCAGATTGAGACTACATACTATCCTGAAATCGGTACTACTGAACCCAACCCTATATATATATATATATATATATTCAAGATCAAGTTATCACAACCCCTATAATTAAGGGATGACTATTTTCGTAATATTCTATAATTACCATTATACCATAATTTGATTTAATCACAATCACTCATCTACAAAAATCAATGGTTCAAATTTGTTCTCATTTCTTATTTTTGAATATGTTTTATTTGAACCAAACTATATATATATATATATATATATATATATATATATATATATGAGTTCAAATAAAATTATTTTTAACGTGAGTACTAAGAACCATAAAAATTCATTATGAACAAAACGAATTCGCTATGAAAGTTAATATATCTGTTGGAAAAATTACTGAATCAAAAAATTTGAAAAAAATTCACCCAAGATTCGAATCCCATAAGGAATGAAAAATTCATTTTATTGGATTCAGTAACTTTTCCACCGGATTTATCAACTTTCACATCGAATTCATCAATTTTTTATTCGTACATTCTCACGATGAAAATGATTTTCACATTAAACTTTATATATATATATATATATATATATATATATATAGTAGAACCTCTATTAAAGAATATTTTGGGGACTACAGAAAAATATGACAGAATGAGAGGTTATTCCTAAATAGAGTTGTAAGAAGATTTTTTTTTTTCTAATTTTAATGTACATGAATTAAATATTATAATTACTGGGTTCAAATTTTATAAAGTTTCATGTGAATAAGCTTTGAGTTTGCTCGACAAATTGAAAATATTTTGGGTTCAACAAGAAAATGGTCATATGGACGAGCTATTGAAGACCCACAAGTTAAAAGATATAATTGCAACAAAAAAGATGAAGTCATTGTCACAAGCAACCTTAGAGAAATATTTTAAATCTGCATAAATTTATTATAATGATATA
Source organism: Salvia rosmarinus (assembly GCA_036937905.1). Taxonomy (NCBI): domain Eukaryota; kingdom Viridiplantae; phylum Streptophyta; class Magnoliopsida; order Lamiales; family Lamiaceae; genus Salvia; species Salvia rosmarinus. The sequence continues at coordinate 18,605,981 of CM072822.1, read as the reverse complement.
TATATATATATATGTATTTATAAATATATATATTATTTATTGTGATTTATTCCTAAATGGAGGTGTATTTCTTTAAGGTGAGACCTTAAAAATATGAATTACGACAAATATGGAGTTTATTCCGAAATATAACTGGTCCCAAGTTGGGACCATGAATTTTTATGATAAAATAGGAGGTTATTCTTAAATATAGTATTAATTTAGAGAGGTTCTACTGTATGTATATATATATACTCTCCATCCCCAAATATAGTCATAGAAATCTTTGGCACAAATTTTAATAAAAGTTGTTGAATGTATTATGAGTGCATAAGAGTTCCATAATAATGTAATATTAAATTAATTAATTGTGGACCTAGGTGATAAAAGATGTAAATAAATAGATTGTTGAGGGTAAAAAAGAGAAATAATGATGAACCATGAGTGATAAAAGATGTAAATAAAGATTATTATTGAGGATAAAGTTGAAATGATAGTTTTCATAAATAGATTGAAAAGAAATTGGAGGACGTCCCCAAAAAAAAATTATGAAAAAAATTGAGAGACAAAGAGAATATTTCCTTACAAATCTATATAAAGTTTGTTCAAGAAACATATAATTTCAGATGTGATATGATATAATATATATAGAATATAATATTGATACGTTAAATCTATAAAATTGAGTACAAAGAAAATATTTTAAAATTATTACATAATGTAATTTTAAAATATTTTTATTATATATAATTTTATATTTTATATACATCAATTTTACATATCTTATACATAATTCTCAACAAGATAATATTCTCTTTTGATCTATACCATACATCAACAAAGAAAAAATATATGTATAGAGAGAGAAGGTTGAAAAGTATATCTAACTTTCCTTTCTGTTTGAACTTTCTTCGTCTTCTACTACTAACTAAACTCGCGCTTGCAATCGAACTCACTCAGCAGAATCAATGGCTGAGCTAACTCGCCGCTCCCTCCACCTCCTCAAACCCCTCTCTGCCGCGCGCCTCCTCACCACCGCTTCCACGGTGCCAATCTCCATCGAGACCTCGCTCCCCTTCACCGGCCACAACATCGACCCCCCCTCCCGCTCCGTTGAGACCTCCCCGTTCGAGCTCCTCTCTTTCTTCCGCGAGATGGCGCTGATGCGCCGCATGGAGATCGCCGCTGACTCGCTCTACAAGGCGAAGCTGATCCGCGGCTTCTGCCACCTGTACGACGGGCAGGAGGCCGTCGCCATTGGCATGGAGGCGGCGATCACGAAAAAGGACTGCATAATCACGGCGTACCGCGACCACTGCCTCTTTCTAGGGCGCGGGGGCACGCTCCTGGAGGCCTTCGCGGAGCTGATGGGGAGGAGAGACGGATGCTCCAAGGGGAAAGGGGGATCGATGCATTTCTATAAGAAGGAGAGCGGGTTTTACGGAGGCCATGGAATTGTCGGCGCTCAGATTCCGCTGGGATGTGGATTGGCTTTTGCGCAGAAGTATAGTAAAGATGAGAACGTGACGTTCACGATGTACGGAGACGGTGCGGCTAATCAGGGGCAGTTGTTCGAAGCGCTCAATATGGCTGCTCTCTGGGATCTGCCTGCGATCTTAGTTTGCGAGAATAATCACTGTAAGATTTATTTTTGTTTATTTTTGGTGTGTGCGTGATTTTCCAAAATAAATAAATTGGACGGTATTTAAATTTGTTGATTATAGCTGCAATATATGATGGATATATGTTTTTTTTTTGTGAAGATGATGTGTAGGATGTATCTTAGTTATGCATTTTGTTTGGATTTTGTGGTGGTTGAAGTTGTAGAAATAAGATAAAAACTTGCGTACATCCACCCAAATTAGGGTTCACCAGTCCCCAATTAGGATATATCAATCCTTAGTTACGGTTTATTAATCACAATTAAGACTTAATTAGGGCAGATGCACCGGAGTGTGCCTCCAGATATAATGGTGCATTTGATGTCTTGTCGATAGAAATAGTGTGGTTTGAGTTGTTTTGCTGCAGAGTTTGAAGATACATTGATTTTTCTTGCTATGTATTTGCTTTTGGAGATGCAATATTGATGTTATTGTCTTTCTAATATTTCACTTCATTTTTGGATGATCAAATGAGAATCAGCGAAGTTGCTATTCTTGTTCACAAAATTTATATGCTCTGTGATCAAGATGTAAAATCGAATTTCCATTGCTTTCATATTTTGGATCCTTTTTTTGCTGTATGGTTTAATTTGTGAGTGATCATACAGACATTTGATTTGATCAATTTGGTTGATGCATAGATGGAATGGGCACAGCAGAATGGAGGGCGGCAAAGAGTCCATCTTATTTCAAGAGAGGAGATTATGTTCCAGGATTGAAGGTGATAAGTTATTTAGTAGATTAGTAGGTAGAATTGTTTGCTGGAGGTAGTTTTGAGGTTAGAGCTATCATAGTTCCTCGATTAATTGAAACTTGTTTCAGATTAGTTGACTTTGAAATAAGAAACTTCAGCTTCCTTAAAAATGAACCTGTTCTGTGAGTTCTGATGAGATATTTAAATCTTTATCCGGGCAAGAAAGATATCTGTGTCTGTGTCGTGGCATGCATTCATTGTTTATTTTACATGGAAATAGGTTGACGGGATGGATGCTCTTGCAGTTAAACAAGCTTGCAAATTTGCAAAGGAGCATGCTCTAAAGAATGGACCTATCGTAAGTACACATCAATTGCTTCCATCCAAAATCTGTTGCTTTGTGCCTATTTCGACTTCAGTAGCACTGATTAGTCCCTCTTGCTTATGTTTTCAGATACTTGAAATGGACACCTATAGGTATCATGGACACTCCATGTCTGATCCTGGAAGCACGTATCGTACACGTGATGAGATTTCTGGTATCAGACAGGTTAATATAGTTGAATAAGATGTTCTCTCTTTGTTTTCAAGTATTTATAATTTTCTTGTTCGTATATCCAATTTGAATGTCATGTTGCAGGAGCGTGATCCTGTTGAAAGAGTCAGAAAGCTAATCCTAGCTCATGATCTAGCAACTGAGAAAGAATTGAAGGTAATAGATATGTGGACGCTGCACTAACAAATCCAAAGTTTGATGTGGTTTTTCGTTTTCTGCTAAAGAAGTCGATCACGTGATGATCATCCGCTGTTTTATTTTTCCATGTTAGGACACTGAGAAAGAAGTTAGGAAGGAAGTGGATGAAGCCATTGCAAAAGCTAAGGTTAGGACTTCAGCATAATTGATATCTTGGCTTCGGAAACTTTAGTTTGCATTTATTTGGTTTTGCAGGAGATCCCCTCACCCGATCCTTCCGAACTGTTTACTAATGTATACGTGAAGGGCTTGGGAGTCGAGGTACGATTGCTTTCAGACAAAATTATCTTCTCATGAATTCTTGCTGTTAAATCAAAGATATAAACATAATGTTGGGACAAAATATTCTATATTCATAAACTCATCAAAACACTTATTTATATAAAAGAGACCTAACCAAACTAGGAAAAAAACACAAGAGGCCTATCAAAACTAGGAAACTACCAACTTGCTTACAAGTCATACCATAAAACAAATCTATTTCTAACACTTGCGAAATACAATCTTGTTCATCCCCTTGATGTGTCTGCCTTATCTAAGCTTTGAGTATAACAAAATCTCTCTTTCTCAACTTGTGACATGATATTGAACAAATTGGTGCGAAAAAATTGGGAGTTAAACATTTGCTGATTATTTCCTATGTTTTAAGCTACGTATTTAATTAGTAATTGGAGTGAGATATGTGTGTGGTTGCAGGCTTTTGGAGCAGATAGGAAAGAATTGAGAGCTGTACTTCCATGAGCCAAGCATCAAGTATGTGTGTCTTCTTCTTATACAAATAAATCAAAGCAGAATGTAGATTTTTCTGTAATTTTGTGTGGATCATATGTAGTCATACCTATCTCTTTTAGCGTTGTCACTATTTATCCATGTATTTTTCAACACGAAATTAAGAACTTAATATTAGAGCATGTACTCTAAAACTCTAAAATAGAATACGAGGTGTTCTCCAACCGTACCGTGTTTTGGATAGTTCAAAGTCGTCAATTTTACTATTTGAAGAGCATGATGATTTAAATTAATAGTATAATTATAATTATGTAATTAATTTAGTAATTACAATTATTTTACAACCTTATTTTTTATTACTTTTGTATTATTTTAATTGATTTTTTTATGTTTGTCTCTTTATTTGATCTTATATCAATTAAAGTAACTAATAATTACTAACTTTCAACTTAAAAGCACCCTAATTATACTCAATGTTTTATACATTTTTTTATTTGAATAATATATTATATTACATACTTTCTCATTTAAATCTCAGTGATGGAACCCTCTAGGTACATATTGTGTGTGTGTGTTGGCCTAGTGATAGAGTGGTTAATGTCCGAGGTCAAAGGTCTCGGATTCGAGTCCACCGTGACGCAACCTTTAAAATTTATGTATTAAATTACCAAAAAAAAGGAGGGAGAAAGGAAAATACATCAGTTAGGCAAATTTAGTTTTTTTTAACATAAGACCGGACTAGTTACTATGACTAGGGATGTCAACGGGCGGTCTTTACCCGGATCGATCCGAAACCGTTCAAAACCCATTAAATTTTGAAACAACGGTTTCGGTTCCGGTTCCGGTTTCAGAACCGTTTAGACCCGGACCGGTCAAGATCCAACACGTTTTGTCCGGTTCCGGTCCGACCCGATCAGTTTTTTTTTTTAATGCCAAATAAACGTATTGCATCAGAGTTCAACGGACAGTTTGCATTTCAAAGTCAAGCAACCCAAAATTAAATTATCATTTTAAATCTATTGTTTTCACATATACGTGTATATTGTTTTCACATGATACATTCGCTACCACAGTATGTATATATTAAATAAAACGCGACAAACAACGACGAATCCGCTCTGAACTCTGCAGGCTAAAGACAGTAAAGATTACAGAACCAACACAATTTTATGAAAATGTTTCTAATTAAATATTGATATTGTTACTTCAAAATATGATAATTTTATGAAGACTTGGGCATATTATTTTGCTACCTCAAAGTTCACAACTCAAGTATTGTCCAAGAGTCCAAGACTCTTAAAAAATCATGTCATGTGTGATTTATAGGTTATTGCACGGAAACATTGGATTTATCCAGTGCGCATCGTAGATAATGACGGCGGTTTCCCATGATATCAAATAAAAAATAAAATAAAAGAGACTGCTAAAAAAGAAAACATCATGTTTTGCATATAACTAAGAGAATTTATCATGAAATTAAGAATAAATATAAAATGCATCAGAAAAGGTGCCGATGTATTTACAAATAATAAGATCCAGTGGGTAACCAGTTAGAAATGGATAATACCCGATCCGGATCCATAATTTGATGGTCCGGATCCGGTCCGGGTTTAGTATTTACTGGTCCGGGTAATATCCGCCCGGTGACATCCCTAACTATGACGATGGTCGGTCGGTGTAACCGATGACGCTTTAATCATCGATATCATACCGGGTCGATTCGGATAAGGGAATCTTATTCAAAGTGAAACTAGTTAGCAAACCTACTGATTGCTGAGGCAGTTGGTTAATTGGACTGATAATTGGTGTGCTTGTGGAATTTGATGGTTACTGTATTTGTCTTACTGAAAACTTAAGTTGGCTTAAAAACACTTAGTGGAATATGACTTAATGTGTCTTCAATTTTATCTCACCAGTATCAAATTGATACTGATAGAGTATTTCAAAACGATGTTGTGTTGTTGTATGCTAGTGATGATAATTCAATAATATATAATGTAAATACGATACTGAATGTAAAGAACTAAAAGTAAACAACACTAGTTTTTTACTTGGTTTGAAGGATCAACTCCTACATCCACGGATTGATTGCTCCGTCAATTCACTAACTGAGATTTGGTCTTGTTTACAGGTATAAAATATAAATCTAGATATAGAGTGAACCTTACTGTGTCTCGCTGAACTGGCGTTCTTCCTATGATTGCTGGTGCTAGGAAGCCTCACTGTTTACGGGTACAATCGAATAAACATCTTGCTCACATGTGCAAGACAACAAGCTTTCAGCAACTGACGCTTCGTTGCTTACTTGTTCAAACTTCTACATAAATTGGAGGTTTGTTAGAGGATTTTCCAACTAATAGTTGAGTTGTCACAAACGAAAAACTCATGGATTTTAGGATTGAGATATACAAAATAGTATCCTAGAACATAAATGAGTATATGATGAAACCTTAAATTGGTAAATATATTTGAGCTCTTAAGATTTGCTGATAACACTGTTAAATCTTTTATTCGAAATCGACGTGTTAAAGTTCTTGAGCTTTGAGTTTTGAATGCTTTTGACAATTGAGTGCGCAGCGTTTCGGTAACCTTCAAATGTTAAATTCTACGTATTTATAGAGGGGATGATGAATAGTGTCGTTGGAGAGAACACCAATCACATCCATTCTATTTGTCATTTGAATTATTCCATTTGAATCCTTGTACGTCGTTGTCAGGGTCTGCATCATCTTACAATGTAGCTCTGCAACTCTGAAAATGTCTTCTGTCATGTCAGGATCTTTTGCAGATACACTACGACATGTGGCGAGTCAAATATTCAATGTTTAGATATCTCCATATTTTTTCAGTTGAGTTGGCTTCGTGTTTTACTAGTAAGTTGACTTCAGATTGGGCCAGTCGAGATTGCTTCGTCTTTTATCAGCAGGTTAGACTTCCATCTGTTGTCAGTTTGTGAACCTAAGTCGGTATGACGCTTTCAGCTTTGAAGTAGAAATATCATATTTGAATTTTCATTAACCAGCTTGGACTTAGTATTGTTAGTTTTGACTACTTGTCAGCAGCTTTGACTAGATCAATAACTTTGACCTTCACTACCAACTTGAGTAGTCAGCTGTTGGTATGACACTTAGTCATATCTTCATCTCATTTGTTTTCACCAGCTCCAAGTCTTCAGTCTCCCCAAGTCAGTCTCTAGTATTCGACTTTGTTCCAGTAGCTTTATTTATCAACATCGCTATACTTCAGTATTCAGACTTCAGTTGACCTGACTTCAATCTTCAGTCTTAGTATGTGACCTTCAACTGAGCTTTTATCAGTTGTGCGGGTACTGATACTACTATCAGTACAGCTGGCTTTAGTACTACTCGAATTTTTTCAGTCTATGATCTGTCCAAGTTGGTAGTTCTTCTTTTGAAACATGTAAAATAAAAGGCCAGTTCCAGAACACATGAATAGAAATATTTTACATCAACAGAGCAATTATCAGATGTTTTGAAATCTAATTAAATCATATAAAATAGAATTATTTCCAATAAATTAAGAAATTTTTCCAACAAGGAGGATTACTTATGTTGATATAACACATAAACTACATTGCATCTGGTACGTACATATGTTTATTCTCTAGATAGAACCTTCTCATGTATATGTAATTTGATGTTTAAATAGATACAACTTTTGATTTAGAATATGATTGGGTACTTCGTCAAATCTAATTTGATGCCTAATTAATTACCTAATGGAAAATTAATCTTTCATAATAAACTTACTCTTAACTTAATTAGATATCTTATTATTGAAAATTTATGGCATGTGGATTATCGAATTTTAGAAAGACAAAAACTTGGGTGAGCTGCCTCATCATGAGTTCACCTTTATTTTTTGTTAAAATATTTATATATTAGTTATGGTGAGTAATGATAATTAGATTTTATTAATTTATAATTAAACATATAATTTTTAATTATAATTTATTAATTTATAATTATGGTTTTTATTAATTCACAATTAAAGTTTATTAATTCAAAATTAGAGTTTATTATTCAAAATTAGGATTTATTAATTTACAATTAGGGTTTATTATTCAAATTTAGAATTTATTAATTCAAATTTAGGGTTTATTATTCGAAGTTAGGGTTTATTAATTCACAATTAGAGTTTATTAATTTCAATTATGATTTATTAATTTTAAATTAAGATTTATTAATTCACGATTAGAATTTATTTATTTACAATTAGACTTTATTAATTCATAATTAGAGTTTATTAATTCCAATTAGGTTTTATTGATTCAAAATTTAGATTTATTAATTTAAAAGATTTATTAATCTATAATTAAGATTTATTAAATTAATTAATTTTAATTATAATTAATTAAAAAATTAATTAATCGCATGTACAGTGAGACCATCCCTTCTAGAAATATAAAAAAATATAAATATAAGTTTGAGACATCAAATTTCTGGTCAGAGAAGATTTCAGAAATACAGTTGTCAATATATGCGTAGGGGTGTGCATGATCGGTCGAACCGACCGACCGATCGAAATTTTTAAAATCGAAAACCTAACCGAAAATATTTTTTTGAACTGAACCGAACCGATTTATAGTTTCGGATCGATCGAAAACCGAACCGAAAAAACCGATCGGTTTCGATCGGACCGAAAAATCGACCGAAATATATATTATACATATATTTTTTAAATAAACATATTTTAATCCTAATTATTTAATTAAAATATTAATTAATTATTATATAAAATACATAAATATATAAAAATAATATTTTCGGTTCGGTCCGGTTACCGATCGAACCTAAAATATAAAATCGATAACCGAATCGAAAATCGATTTTAATTGAAAATTTGAACCGAACCGAAACTGACATTTTCAAAAACCGAACCGAGTCGACCGAAATCGATCGGTTCGATCGATTTTTTCAGTTCGGTTCGTGCACACCCCTATATATGCAGCATGACACAACCATTACCTACACATCTTTGTTTTACTCCCTCCGTCCACCAAAAACATGCATCGATTTTGGTGGCACGAGTTTTAAGAAAATTGTAATGAGTGTAAAGTAAATGTGTATAAAAAAGTGTGTCATTGAGATAATAAATGAATATATTAATGGATTGTGAGTGTAAAAAGGTGGGTCATGAGTAGGGATGTCAATATGGGTCGAAGCCCACGGGTTGGCCCGAATAGCCCGATAAAATTAGAGGGTTAGGGTTGGATTTTATAACCGAAAAAGACGTCAACCCGAATAGCCCGAACCGAATAGCCCGACAATCCGAGTGGGTTAGCTTAAACTCGCGGGTTAGCCCGATTAACATCCCTACAACTATACAAAAATTATAGAAGATATTCATAGTGTTGTTAAAAGTTACAAAAAATAGTGAATTAGCTATTATGGAATATGAATATTCATATATATTAAAAAATAATTTAGTTGTGAGCATTATTTTCTAATTTTGATATTGTAATATATTTTAAATAGTATTATATTGAATTAACTTATTAAATTTTTCTAGATATTAGTTTTAATTCGCTATAATTGTATTATATTATTAGAGATCATTTAGTTACATGGAATGCGACATTTAAAGTATATTAGAAAAAAGAATTTAATTATGAGCACTATTTTTAATTTGTATTGTTTGCTATTCAAAGTTAGTATAATAAGATTAAAAAAGAACTTGTGGAATGTATTATATTTATTTTCAATTATTTGTTTTACTCCAACGCTTAATATAAAATATTTGATATATATATATATATATATATATATATATATATATATATATATATATATATATATATATTAAGCTTTACGGCCGATGGGTTAGCCCGAAATCCGAGAGTTTAGGGTTAGGGTTGAATTTTTCTAACCCAAAAAATGTCAACCCGAATAGCCCGAACCGAATAGCCCGACAACCCGAGTGGGTTAGCCCGAACCCGAGCGGGTTGGCCCGATTGACATCCCTAGTCATGAGTGTTTTTTTGTAAATAAGTGGATAAGTTGAGGGTAAAAATGTAAAGTTATTGTTTCTAAAAAAGGAAAGTGCACATTTTTGATGGACGAACTGAAAAGGAATTAAATACACGTTTTTTGTGGACGGAGGGAGTATTTTTTTCCTCATCTGGTATCTCATTCTTTTCTGGAAGTACCTGCATCTACTAATATTTCATTATTATTGTCCTATTCCTATATATTCTCTCCCTCCCTTCCCCCCCCCCAAAAAAAAAAAACAGTAGAGTAAACCCAATTGTGAACTACTTTTCCCTACAAACAAATGTGACCAACATTGAATTATCAAAGCAAAGAAAATATTGTCCCAATTGAGGCATTGACACGACATCAATGTTCAAAGACACCTGCCATCTGATCTTGTGTGGTGGCTATGAAAAGTTTAACATAACAAACTTGATTTTTCCATTGCCAAATGTTTTAACGAAAAGTCAGTTTTAAACAAGCCAAACACGTATTACATATTTACAAAACACAAGATTCATGACATGATAATTTTAGATATTTTTTCCCATGGTATTTTATTAAATATAACATCACAAAAGTTAGTTATAAACAAGTCAAACATGTCATGTATGATTCGTAGGTTATTGCACAAGAACGTGAGAGTTATCTAATACAAATACGCATCGTAAGTAGCGATTTGTCGGTTTTATGTGATACTAAAAAAAACACACACCATTCATGACATGATATTTCTATATATTTTTTCACATCATTTTTCATTAAATATAGCATCACAAAACTAGACGCAGACTATTTCGTAGATCCTAGAGTATTGACCTCAAACCCAAGAATTTCATAGAAGATTCATGAGATAGCCGTGGCTTATTCCTAACACTTCATTATTATATAACAAACCTTCCTAACTCGTAATTCTACTTTTACTTAACTTTATATCATTGTCAACTCCATGATGCCCCGTTGCATGATAGAAGTTGTTAGCAAATCATAACTTTCATACACACTTTGTCATGATACAATTTTTAATTTCTTTTTTTAAAATTACTTTTCAAATCAATGTATTCATTATCGTACACAATCAACTAAATTAGCCAACAAATCATCCAAAACCCTTCACACTTTGATGAAATACAAACTCATTAAATTACGACGCATATTTATGGTAATACCACACTAAATTCAAACAACATCGACAAGAAAAAAGAATCCAACCGACTCGAATAAATGAGAGAACAACTAAATGTTATTCATGAATGTTCATAACTACAATATGAATCTAAACTCACAAAATTGGTTCCTAAAATCCAAGGAAACCCAATTCATCCCACAGTTTTCCATCTTTTCTTCAATAAAAAAGTTCTAACAAAAACCAAAAATCTTAATCCATCGTCTGTACAACCGATCTAATCAAAGAATCACTGCTCGAACAAAAAAAGATTAAAAGAAATAACTGGAATACCCCATGAATCCCAAGCGTTGATCGCGTTGTAGTTTCCCCCTCGACGTGTACAAATCATAGGGCGCCCAGAGATGATCCAACGGGCACGGGCGCCTCTGATCGAGGCGCACCCAGGGCTTCCCCTTCCCGCTCCAGTGAAGCAGGCTCACTGGACCAGGATGCAGCGCCCTACACGAACCCGCCACGTTGTCACCCCCCAAACCGTGCTGATTCCACCTATGATCAATAGGCTCCACGTTTCCCCCAAACACCAACAAAAAAGGAGGCAGCGACCCCAGCTCGTATATCCGTTTCCTCCGCTGCAGTTCCATCCAATTCTCGATCCTCTTCCGAAACTGCCCCTCCCTCCACCGCTCCAAATCCACCACCATCACCCCCGTGTTGAAATAGCAGGGCCTCCTTGTCCCGAACGCCCGTCTCAGAACCGGGTCGGACCAGAACCCGTCCGTAAAATAATTCGTGAAATTCGCGTGGCAGTATTCCGGAGCCCCGATGACCCGATTTCCGGATAATTCGATCCCCCACAGCTTCTCCACGTCATCAACGAGGACGAGATCCGAATCCAGATATATGACCCGTTTCACACACGGGTCGAGTAATTCGCCCAGATAGTTGCGGGCGTAGTTGAGCGGGTTCTCGAGGGCGACCCGAATCGAGGGGGAGATTAGGTTTATCACGGTGTCTTCGCGGAAGATGTAGACCTTGAAGCTGAGGGAGGGGAATATGGACCGGACAAGGCGCGTGAGGTCGCGTGGGGTGGCGGAGTCGAACTCCGCGGTGACGAAGTGGAAGAAGACGTGCTCCGGGCACGACGCGTGGCGGAGGACCGAGTACACCGCCGCCATTGACCCGCGTAGGTACTCCGAGTCCAGCGTCATCGCCACGTGGACCAATGAGGGATCGCATGATGTGGCCGGATCAGCCGAGAGCGCCGGGCAGCCGATGCCGTTGCGGTACTCCGGCGCCTCCGAGAAGCCGCCGAGGATTGTGTCCGGGAAGGAGCGGATGGCGGTGCACGGCGGCGGAGGGCGTAGGAGGAGGATGGTGAGGAGGATTCCCACGGCGGGGATTAACCGGTCGCTGAATCTAGGAAGAAAAACCATAACAATGGTTTTCCAATATATATATATATCTGTGTCAATGTTGAGTTGATTTTGGGTTCTGATAGTATATATGTGTGGAGGTTGTGTGCTAATGGAAGCACATTTTGGAGAGAGAGATGGGATAGAGTTCTAGGGAGGGAAAGACTTACAGCATACAGCTAATGACTGGAAGGCGATATATACATAGAGAGAGAGTGGGTGTGTGTATAAGGTGGTATCGATTTTAATACACGGTGATTTTTCAAATTGAACGCGGTTTACAGATGGACAGAGCATTAAATGAGGAAGAATACCACAAAAACAAATCATTTCTACGCTGTGAATCAGTAAGCCCATTAAGGAATCTCATTTTAATAACACACTAATTACGGAATTAAAATTAAACAATTTTCTATTTTTCCCTATTTTGCTGCTTTTTTTTTTTTCCTTTTCTCCTTTTGATTCTTTAATTACTACACTATTTTTGTGTGGAAGGGGAACAGGTATATGGAGGAATGGACGCAAAACTGCCTGGGTAAGAAAAGAACAGTGTGCGGGGATGTAGTTTCGCTGTCACGTCACACGGCGGAGCGTCGCACCCACGCGCCGGTGAGATGGGGTAATTTAATGAATTTTTAGTTGTAGCGGTTGGTAGTTGCTAATTTTCTGCAATTAGAAATAAAGAAATTCGGCGACTAAATACGTGGAAGCCTCTTCAGATTTGGAAAGCCAAGATTTTCTGTTAGAATTATTAGTTAAAAAACTTTTGGTTGTTGGCTGCTCTTTTTTATAAAATAAGTGAAATATTAAAAAATTGTATCATACAATCTGAGAGAAAAAATGCGCATATGTCTCAATATCTCAAACCAAAAATATACCCGGTGTAGAGATTTACTATTCTGTAGCATTTGGTATAAAATCTTGATGTATTTAGTGCTGTAATAAATTAGAGGTTAGTTGCAACCTTCCCAATTATGTGAGGCAGAGCGTGTGTAATGTTTTGGGATGGTTTACTATTCTACAATAAAGTGCATAACATTTTGGCTTTCTCTTTAAGGTTTATTTTATACATATTTTTTACTTTATTCTGAACTTACTATCATAGTTCCAATACCATTATATTTCTGCTGTCTACATGGATCAATCTTCTGTTTTATTTTCCAACACAAGTTATTCAAATATACACCTTCACAAAATAAATAGGCAATCAGAAGTTATAAATAGCAGACTCAAAATAAATTCAGTAAAAAAAAGGGAATATTTATTGAGTGGTGCCAGCTGGGAAAGGAGGTATGCGCCAGCAGAGTGACGTTGACGGCTGCTATAAGTCTGTCTGGCGCAGTGCACCGCCGCCACGTGACCTTTTCCGCCCAGCATATTTTCATCCGAATTTTTATTGGAGGAAAATGTTTCCTGTCCTTTACCCGAACACCATATTTGTGGTCTATGACTTGAATGCTTTGTTCAATTCGCCTAATTTTAGTCTATTTCGTTTCTTGTTTTTATCTTTTTGCAATGAATATTTTGAGGTTTTAAATACATTAATCATGGATGCTTATATGTGAAGCGGATGAGTGTTGATCATTAATATTTTTCGTCGTATATTTGGTTTGGTCGGAATATTGTTGTTATGCACGTCTCATTACGCATCATAAATACTTTCATTCTTTTTTTTTAGAGTGGATTGAACATTTACATTTAATACACTTTGTGAATTTCGTGCTTTGATTTGATGTAAAATAGAATGAAATAATTAAAGTATAAGAGGGATTAGTTTTTGGCTATGTTTAGGGAGAAAAGAATCTGTCAATCCATTACAAAATCTTAGATCACTTGACTATCGTTTTTCTTGGTCGAATTCACGTATATAGCTTAATAATAGCGGCGGATTTTCTAAAGAAAATCTTATATCGTACATTTGTAAGAAATTGTTGCAGTTTGTTAATGTACGAGCCTTCCGTTGATTTTGTCAAATTAGTTTTCTTTCATTTTGGGGAAATATTAAGACCAAGTAAATGACCTTCTTTCTTACGTAGATCTCCGACAAATCTACTTTTATTATACTTTTAACAATTTCATTTCATAATACAGTATAACTTCTATAAATTAATAACTTCTCTAAAATAATATTTTTCTTCGGTCCCGATTTGAGCCTCAAGCGTAAATTAATAATTTTGATAAATTATTAAGATAATAATTTTTTCAAGACACCTACATAATACAATGGTCTCATCAACATCATAAATTAATAATCTCATAAAATTACAAAGATAACTAAGATAACTTAATAGAATATGACTCTAATGTTGATTGTTTTCTTGAAATTCAAATCAAAATTAATTATTTAATATAAATATTAAATAATTAGATGATTCAAGTTCTTATTGAAAATACGTATGAGTCTTAAACATTAATTCAATTATATGAATCTTAAATATTAATTAATTAGATGATTCAAGTTCTTATTGAATATACGTATGAATTTTAAACATTAAATAAGATTATTCAAGTTTCTAACATTTAATACTCATTAATATCTCTATATAATTGAATTTAAATTCATGAATTTTGATGTAATTAATTTAAATTAAATTAATATAGAATACCTCTTTAAATTAATAAATTATTATTTTATTGATTAATTAATACCTCTATAAAATTAATATTTTTTTTCGTTCCCAACTGTATTAATTTATAGAAGTTATACTGTATATGAATAATCCGTAATTCTGACTATCTAAAATTACAATGTCAGTGTTAAATGAAACATATCCGTATATCAAAACACAAATTGCACCATTCATTTTTTTTTCTAAAAATCCCACTACAAGCTCCAGATTTTTAGGATCTTAAGAATTTATACAAACCTAAATCGAAGAACTTTCAAAAACTCATATTTCTTTCATAGAAAATATCCAATTCCAAATCACATACAACCGTTCAAAATACGTTTGATATTCTTTTAAACTCGGATAAATATAGAAATATTTATTGAACACCGATATTAAACGATTTATAAACCAAAGTGATAAATTAATAACAAGAATCTGAGCAGGAGCATATTTGTTAAGTTTAGGAGAGCAGTTGCATAGGATTCTCTGAATAATTCCCTTAATTTATAATGTGCCCCACGGGTTCTGATAAACTGCAATCGGCCCCATTTTACTCAAACAAGTACTTTTTTTTGGAAATATATTAGGTAAGATGTCAGACGGTGTCGCTTGTCTAGATACGCAATTCCCTTTTTGAAATATGAATCTGCATGTCAGAATTTTAATTAATAATTTGGCAAAAATGCCCCTCCCACACTGTTTATATTTGTTCTGTTTTGCTGCTTTGGGTTAAATATTATCCAACTTGCAAAAATTTGCAAATTTCTTGATCTTTGAGACGACTTTAGGTCCTGTTTCATTTTAATTCAATAAATTCGATGCTGTTATGGGATAATGTATTTATTTTGAAAATTATAAAAATAATATTTACATATTTAGTGGTAATACAGTGTCATACAGAATTATGTATAAGCAAATATAAAGCTAACATTTTCTGCCGATAAATATCGAATCACCGGCGGATCGACCGGACGTGTGTCCTAACTCCTAAGCCCCTGCCAAGCAAAAAATTAATTTTTATCGGTATTTTGTATAAATTGCCAATCAAAAATTCCTCATCATCAAATTACATCGTATGATAACTCGAAATTTACAAAATATTGCCCCATCAAAAAAAAAATAAATTCTACACTATATTGGATTATAGGCAAAGAATGTAGGAGTAATTGCAAGCATAAAATAATAAGTATAATAATTTTATAGAGGTAATGACTTAATTTAATTCAGAAAAGGTTGCAACCCATATTCCCACTTTAAAATTTGTTATTTAAATTAAATCTTGAGAAAACGATTAAAATAAATAAATAAATAAATAAATAAACCGTCACATGTCATAACCTGTCATTGAAGCTGTCGCCTTATATAATTTTAGCAACTAGTATTATTTATTTATTTATTTTGAGCAAATGTTTTATTCTTTCTTTGTATATAAAATGTTTCAAAATTCCTTGAATTGAAGTTTCGTCACATGCTTTGCCCTATAGATGAAACTAGAATAAACTGTTTTTACTAAGACCATAAATACATAGAACTGGGATCTAGTTTTGTGATTGTAATTATTGCAATTTTATTATAAAATATTGTTACATTAATAGTAAAAAGTAAGTCTGTAAAAATATAAATCAATCTTAATATATAAAATATGAATTATTTTCGATCGTAAAGATCTACAACGAATACATTAATAATAAAAAATAAGTCTATACAAATACAATTCAATCTAAACATATAAAATATGAACTACTTTTTATCATTCGATTGAGTAAATTCATCATTTCTTGGATGAATTAAAAATCGGATTCGATTCAATGAGGGATGAAAATTTTATTTTTGAATTCATCAATTTTTCTATGAATTCATTAGTTCTTAGTTTATAAAATAAATAAAATTTTATAATAACCACTCTTATATATATATATATATATATATATATATATATATATATATATATATAGAGTTTTGTTCAAATAAGAACCATTCTTATCCTAAAACTAAGAACCAAATGAATTCGTTATGAAAGTTGATGAATTAGTTGAGAAAGTTAATGAATTCGTAAATTGAATTTTTCACCCGGGTTCGAATCCCATGAGGAGCGAAAATTCTATTTTTGGATTCAATAATTTTTCCAGCGGATTCATCAACTTTCACAGTGAATTCATCGGTTTTGGTTCTCACGATAAAAATGGTTCTCACCTTAACCCTCCCCTATATATATATATATATATATATAGGGGATGGATCAAGTGAGAATGCAAATATTGGTGAGAAATAAGAATGCAACATTTAACATATAAAGTTGTTGCACTAAATGTATAAATTTGTTGCATTAAATTTAACATATAAAGTGTAGCACTTAATATAAAGTTGTTGCAATGATTTATACATTTAATGCAACAACTTTATACGTTAAATCGCCGATTCTTATTTCTCACCAATATTTACATTTTCACGTAAACTATCCCCTATATATATATATATATATATATATATATATATATATATATATATATATATATGTGTGTGTGTGTGTGTGTGTGTGTGTGTGGGGGGAGAGATTGGTTATAGAGGAAAATACCTCTTAGATTAGAACTAAGAATCAATAATCATCATTAAATTGAATAAGATCGAACAACTCATAATTATTTAATAATAAAATTAATCAAATCCCTAACTTTTTACTATTTAGATATCCAAATCTTGAAAATCTCTCACATTTCATTTGAAGATCTTCTCCCGAAAATCTTTCACATTTCATTATTCGTTGTTCGTGTAATTCATGTTGTTATTTATGTAACTATAGTTCTTTTGCATGCTATCACATGTCAATTCATTATCATTTTCATGTAGTTAATGTAGTTGTACATGTAATCGTAGTGATTATATATATGAGAACATTTACCATAAATGAATATCTAACATCATTTGATTATAGGGCTGAAACGATTATATTAAAATGTGATGATAATAAATAATTTATAATTAATATTGATCGTTAAATTATAAAATATGGAGGGACTACATTAATTCATATTCTTAAAAAAATTGGAGTTCTCATTTGATTCAACCTCTATATATATACATTATTAACTTTTATTCGCATTAACATTTATCTCAAATATATTAACTCTAAAACAAAACAATCTCTCAATTATTTTTGTAGAATGTGTTGATATTCTCCTCCGTCCCCCGTTGAAAATACAACCAATAGGAACAATGTCTGTTTGCCGCATTTACACTTTCTTTTTCTGTGGCGTAATTAGCACACAGCTCCTTTTTAAATTTTTAATCTTTATTTTCCAGGGTTTAATCAGTAGAAACTATTGAATTTTTTTCGCAGAACCGAGAGTTCAGCAGTCCCAAGTCATGGACGAGTCACAAATCATATTATTTTAGTCCCAACTCTAAAACAAAACAATCTCTCAATTATTTTTGTAGAATGTGTTAACATTCTCCTCCGCCCCCCCGCTGAAAATACAACCAATAGGAACAATGTCTGTTTGCCTCATTTACACTTTCTTTTTCTGTGGCGTAATTAGCACACAACTCCTTTTTAAATTTTTAATCTTTATTTTTCAGGGTTTAATCAGCAGAAAACTATTGAATTTTTTTTGCAAAACTATTGAATTTTTTTAGAGTTGTATTTTCAGCAGGGGGCGGAGGAGATTGTTTTGTTTTAGAGTTGGGACTAAAATGTCACGATCCGACTATTTAATTACTTAATTAACTAAATCATCAAGCCGTGACTGGTTTAATTAACGATAATCTTTCAATAAAAGAGTGATTTAGAAGATAGGTTTTGGAAACAAACGGACAATATAACGTTTGTAAATAGAGTAAGCCAACCTGCATTCAGAAAATTTCCAATAACAACCATATCCACAAACGAGAACACAATTTCAAAATATATACATATAGATTTTTGAAATATTTACAAAGCTTAACAAAAGTATAGATTCACGTTCACAAGGTATCGTGGAAGACAATGAATGTCATGTATGAAGACATGACACTCGACTCTGATGGTTCGCGATGAAAACAAAATAACTAATTGACTCGGTTCGTGCCACACCTCTTCCATGCTCAACCTGCAACATAAAACACTTATTGGGTGTGAGTACTAGAAGTACTCAGTGGGTAAATGCTATTATAATGTTCAAAACTTATAACCTTGTTCAAATAAACTTTTCTTTCAAATGATTTTTAGAATCAACATTTTATTTGTTCATAAGAAACATTTATCTTCATAACATATCACCACAATTCATTTTAAACATACCGGCATAACATACCCGAGTTGGTCCCGAAGGATCACAACCACGGTCATACCCTATCTACGTCATTCGGTAAAGGGAAGTAGGCCTCCTCCCCAGTACCATGGCCGGCCTACATGAGCAAGCTCACAGCCATCTACCTGTGCACAGTTATTAACATCTTCCTACCGCAGATAGGTAATTGCCGTCATACCCACAATGTGGTAAAACATTTAGCATAATTATCATGTGGTGATCAAATATTTTCACAAGAAATCAAACTCATAACATATCATATGTTTAGCTTCAAATAAAGTTCAGAATGCATTACCCACCTCGTGACGACGTTCAATCTACCAAGTTTGTTTCTTCGTTCTTCACTTCGATTTCCTTGCTCGATCCTTAAAACATAAGAATTATGACAAATCTTTAGAATTTTCCTTCTAATTTAGCTATATGCTAACAACTATTAATTAACATATAATTCGTTTTACTAATGTTTAATTCTATCGAAATTTCTAAGAGTAATGTACGTAACATGGACATCCCAAACATACCAAACTACTCGAATGTCATCCCAAACTCCCCAATATCATCATCACATCATCAAATATACATTTAAGAACTCTATATGAGATTAATATCACCTATTTCAACGTTAATCGCTTAAGGCGATTTAACTACATTTCAATATTTTGAATATCTATAGCCTATTCAACATCAAATATCATATAATTATACTTAATTAGCATCATTGATCATTATTTCATCATTCATTCAAGTCTTGCTTAAAATTTTCCACATAAAATCATAACTTAGTCTTAAACTTTAAATTTTATAACTTTTGATATCTCTGCTCAAAATTCCCATAAATTCTACTTAGGCCTTATTTTTATCATAGATCTCAAATATCAATTCAAATTCATCAAATAAAATCAAGAACTCATAGTTCAAGACTTGTCCTTCATTTTCGAAAATTTTGAAATATTAGTATATGTTTGAATTAAATTCCTATAAATTCATTTTACACATTATTCATATCCCTAAGCATGGATATCAAGTCAAATTCATCAACAAAAATCAAGATCATCAAGTTCATGTATCTTATAATTTTCAAAAATTTCACACTTTTCATACCTATGGTTTAACTTTTAATTCCTTCATTCATATGATGTTTATAAACATACTTAAACATATATCTATGCTTAATTCAATCATATCCTAACATATAAATCATATTCCAAAATTTAGGGTTTCAAGATCAAACTTTAATTTTGAGATTTCATGAATTTAAGGAATTTGAATCCATAGCATATGTTATTCATGCTCCATAATCATAATTAAATCAATACATGTAACAAAAATTAAACAAATCATCCATAGCTAAAACTTTAGAATTTTCGAAAATTCCATAGGGATAGAACATGCTATTTTGAAATTTAAACAATAAAATTATTGATCAAATGAGGTATTTACCTTGCTAGGATTAATTCCCCTTTAATTCCAAGTCTAATTGTGTAGTAAAAGTATAGATGAAATTTTTAGTGTGTGTGAAGTGTGTGTGTGTCGTGAGTTTTAAAGAAAAAATGAGGAAGAAGATGATTTATTTCTTATGTTATAGTTCTAGATAGTTAATTTACATTTAATTTGAATTTATCACTAATTTCCAAGTAATGTATCACTAATTTCAATAAAATGATAAATACACCCTAATTCTTGCTAAATACATACTATAGTATAAATTAATTTTATAAAATTTTATCTATAACAATTTATAAGATATAATACAACTTATATTCATAATTTAATTTAGATCCATATAGCATATTTTAAATCACTTTATTTAATAAAATTCAATTCATTTCAATAATACTTCTTAAATTTCAAAATTACATAAATAAATTCTTTAATCATTAGTTATTAATAAAACAAATTTATTCAAGACTTTAATATCTTAAATAATATTTTATCTCATTTTATAAGAAAAATAACATGCAAAAATAATTAATGTAATTCATAGCATAATTGCTAATTTATAGCATTTTTCATACAACCATTCATTAATAATCACAAAATTCACATTTTATCACAAATAAACTCATTTCTAATAATTCTCTACATTTTCCGATTCCATATAATCAAATCTTAAATTAATCGGATTCATACCAATTAATATTTCACTATATTAAATTTTACGAATTCTTAAGGCTTAAATAGCTTTTAAGCCTTTAATAATACTTAATTAAACTTTATTAATTACTATAAAATTTTCGGGCTACTACATTCCCTCCCCCTTAAAGAAATTTCATCCCCGAAATTTTCGTACCTTATTAAATAAGTCGGGGTACTTTTCTATCATTTGATCTTCCAATTCCCATGTGACTTCTTCTGGACCATGATGTTTCCATTGAACTTTCACTAAAGGAATAACCTTGTTCCTTAACTTCTGTTCTTTTCGGTCCAGAATGCTTTCAGGCCCTTCTTCATAACTTAAGTCAGCATTGGGAACTATTTCATCATAATGAAGAATATGTTGTGGATCATATACATACTTTCCGGTGAGATACGTGAAAACGTCGTATGCGTTAGCGAAGTTTGGAGCAACGCTAACCTATAGGCTACAGGTCCAATCTGTTCCAATATCTCGTAAGGTCCAAGAAATCTGGGTTTAAGTTTCCCTTTTATTCCAAAACGGTGAACTCCTTTGGTTGGGGAAATTTTAAGAAAGACCTTGTCCCCTATTTCAAACTTCAATTCTGTACGGCGATGATCAGCATAGGACTTTTGTCGGTCTTGAGCTTCTTTCATTCTTTGTCTTATCTGTCGTACAATTTGAACCATTTCTTCAATTGCTTCAGGGCCAAGAATCTTTCGTTCTCCCACTTCATCCCAATACATAGGTGATCTGCATTTCTTGCCATAAAGTGCTTCGTAGGGAGCCATGCCGATTGTAGCTTGATAACTATTGTTGTAAGCAAATTCGATCAATGGTAGAACTTGTTCCCATTGGTCTCCCCGATCAAGCACCACTGTTCTGAGCATGTCCTCCAGAGTTTGAATTGTTCTCTCGGTCTGACCGTCTGTCTGCGGATGAAAAGCGGTACTAAAATTTAATTGAGTACCCAATTCTTTTTGAAAAGTAGTCCAGAACCGAGAGGTGAATTTGGCATCACGATCCGAGGTGATTGAGATCGGCACTCCATGTAGCCGAACAATTTCCGAACATAAATCGTGCCAACTTATCTGCTCCATACGTTATCGAATTGAAATGAAATGAGCTCTTGGTTAATCGATCAATGATTACCCATATGGCCGTATTTCCTCGTCTGAACTTAGGTAAACCAATTACAAAATCCATAGCGATGTGATCCCATTTCCATTCGAGCACTTCAAGAGGTCAGTAACTTTCCGTATGGTCTTTGATGTAAAGCTTTTACTTGTTGGCACGCTAAACACCGTTCGACGTGGGAGGCAACGTCTTGTTTCATCCATGTCCACACGAACTTTTGTTTAAGATCACGTACATCTTCGTACTTCCGTGATGTGCCGCATCTGAACCTTATGAGCTTCATTCAAAATTTCATTTTCAATTACAGTATCGTTAGAATGCGTATATGCGATTACCAAACATAATCGCATTATCTCCAAACTTCATGATATTCGGAAAATTTCCATTCGAATCTTTGCTCATGATTTTCGAGTTGTTTATCTTTTCTTTGCGCTTCGATAATCGAGCTCTCAAATCCGGAAGTACCATCAATGACGCTACAATTCCTTGAATATTTCGGGAGGTAACACGGTTTCCACTTCATTCTCTCGAACTCTTTAATAATTCTCCTTGGTCCGTTAAAGAGTTCTAATCTTTCTGAATTTTCCTACTCGGGCGTCTGCGACGCGTTGGCTTTTCTGGATGATACTTAATTTCACAAATATAATCCTTGACCAACTCGAGCCATCTTCGTTGTCGCATATTCAAATCTTTTTGTTCAAAGAAATACTTCAAACTTTTGTGGTCCGTGAAAATCTCACATCTCGATCCGTCTGGATAATGTCTCCATATTTTCAATCGTGGACCATCACGCGAGTTCGGATCGTGAGTGGGATAGTTATGTTCATGAATCTTCAACTGTCGTGAAGCGTGTCGATGACCCTTCCTTCTTGCATTAAAACGCATCCTATTCCATTTCTCGACGCATCCGTGTATATGGTATAATCTTTCTCTGGATCAGGTATTGTTAAGATAGGAGCGTTGGTCAATCTTTCTTTGAGTTCTTGAAAACTGTCTTCGCATTCTGGAGTCCATTGAAATTTTATCCCTTTCTTCAGCAGTTGCGTCATTGGTTTAGCAATTTTAGAAAATCCCTCAATAAATCTTCTATAGTACCCAGCTAAACCCAGAAAGCTACGAATCTCATTCGGAGTCGTAGGCGACTTCCACTCCTGTACCGCTTGGACCTTGGCAGGATCCACTTTGATTCCTTCAGCGGAAATTATATGCCCCAGGAAATTGACTTCTTTTAGCCAGAAGTCGCATTTGCTAAATTTAGCATATAATCGTTGCATTCTTAATTTCTCCAATACGGTTCTCAAATGCGCTTCGTGTTCTTGTTCGCTCTTTGAATAGATCAAAATATCATCGATGAACACTAACACGAATTTATCAAGATATTCATGGAATACGCGGTTCATGAGGTCCATGAATACAGCTGGAGCATTGGTTAGTCCAAACGGCATTACTACAAATTCGTAGTGTCCGTATCGGGTCCTAAAAGCGGTTTTCGGTATATCCTCGGGTTTTATCTTCACTTGATGGTAACCCGATCTTAGATCGATTTTCGAAAATACCTTTGCTCCTTTCAATTGGTCGAACAAGTCGTCAATTCGAGGAAGAGGATATTTATTCTTCAATGTCACCTTATTCAATTCTCGATAGTCGATACACATTCTCAAGGTGCGTCCTTCTTTTGACGAATAACACTGGTGCTCCCGAGGGTGATTCGCTTGGTCGAATAAATCCTAAGTCCAGAAGTTAATTGGACTTTCAATTATTGCAATTCTTTAGGAGCCATCCGATACGGTGCTTTGAAATTGCACGGATCACGGCTCAAGATCGATCGCAAAATCCATTGTCGATCCGCGTATACTGTAATTTTTCCGAAATACGTCGGATATTCTCGAACAACCACACATCCTCAATCTTCCTATCCTTTTGTCTTCCTTGTTTAGGCATACAAGATAGGCGCGATTTTAGATTACATCTTATCAACCTTCTACTGCAAGGCGATATCATGTATCCTTCTTCTTCTCGTCGATCCCATAAAAGCACGTGGGTTCTTTTCCGGTGTTTGAAATGCGATTTCGTTGTTCACAGCGAATCGTTCTGAAATTTTCCGTTAACCAATCCATACCCAAGATAATATCTACGTCCCACATGCATAAGGCGTAATGATTCGACTTTTAATCAAGTGATCCTAACTCGAATTCTAAGTTAGGACATACTTTATCAACTACTGTCGCCCCACCTATTGGAGTAAGTACTTTGAAACCTACTTCAGATGATTCTACGGGAAGTTCAAGATTATCTACGCATGCGGTAGAAATGAAAGAATGCGATGCTCCCGTATCAAACAAAACTATAACAGGTACACCTTTTAACTGGGCCATACCTGTCAGGTTTCCCATACTCTTCTCTGGTTGCTTTTGTTTTAAAGCATACGCCTGTTGATGTTGAGGTTGAATTTGTAGAGATTGAGATGGCGTCTGCTGAGCTGAAGCCTCTGGGATTGCAGTCATTTGCGGTGGAGGAAGTTGATAGCGAGGTGGTTGTGGATATCCTGTCATTGCTTTCACAGTCTGAACGGGTCGCGAAGATTTTCCTCTTCTCCTCTCCGGCCACATTCACATGCTGTATGGATAGGCGAAGCAAAGTGACCATCTTGTCCACATGAATAGCAAGTATTGCTCCCACTCGACATAAACCGAAATGTATGCGGTTGCATTGAGGGCACATAGGTGGTCTTATCGATTACGAGAAAAGAATGGTTGTCCGATGGTCGGTGGTCGGAATGATCTCGACACTGTGGAGCTCGCTTTGAAACGGTCTTTTGCTTGAATTTCCTCGCATCTCCCATTTTCTTTTCCTTTATATTTTGTTCCATTTGGGAGGATTTTGTTGATATAATTCCTTGTGGTACGCCAACATTAGTCTCAATGACATGCTTTTCACCTTGAATCTCCATTTCCATGTCCAACGCACGGTTAAGGGTTTCTGCGTAAGACATGGGGGTTGAGCGGCTAAAATAATTCGGATTTCAGGTCGTAATCCAGAACGAAACATCTCAGCCATCTTCTCATCTGTTTATACTTTATAAGGTGCATATCGGGATAAGGTGCAAAATTCCCGATCGTATTCCGCCACACTCCTATTACCTTGTTTCAAATTCATAAATTCAATTTCCTTCTGCCTCCTATAGCTTCGAGGAATGAACTTAGCATACAGCTTCTTCCTCGAATTCCCATGTAAAGTTCGCCAATTGCTCCGGGGTGAGGGTTTTCTGCCTGGCCTCCCACCAGAAATCCGCAGGTCCTTTCATCAGAAAATTTATGCACAGCAGACATTCTTGATCGTTGCATTCCAAAAACTTAAAGATTCTCTCAATAGTTCTTACCCACTCTTGACTTGGCGGGACTACCACTCTCGTGAAGTTAAGTGGGTTTAATGAAAGAGTTCAAATTTTTCGATTTGGTGGAGAGGGTTCACGATTTGGAAAGTTCTGAGGTGTTGCTTCACTATCTCTTTCTTCCAAACTTGTATTTCTTCTTCTTGGAGGCATACTAATACCAAAAGAAGAATATTATTGTCACAGCAGTTGATAAGATATCACAACAAGGAAATAAGGTTTCAAATTATAGTAAAGCGCAATCATCACAGGATTTAAGGACCCAACAACATGAGAAACAACAAAGATATACGACATATTATAATTTACAAAACAACAACAAAATAAGCAGCATGTTATAGGTTACAAAAATTGCCTCAGTGAGGACTTTTACAAAATAAGTTAGTTTCACTGATACTGGCTGGTAGTTCTGCCTTGCCATTCTAACTATCCTACCTAGCTTTGAACATATTTCTCTTATCTATCTATGTCTTCCTCAGGGTCTTCCTCAGGGTCCTCTTCTGGTTCCTCTTCTGGCTCTTCTTCCCTTTTATCTTCAGGAGTATGAGCATGATCAGTGACTGAGTGAGCGGCCTCTCCTGGCAAAAGAAGGGAAGGATCGGATAAAGAGGGCATTTCACCAGCAGTTAGAGGTCTCAAATAGGAAGTGCCAACAGATAGTGGTTGTTCAAATTCACAGGCTACCTCGATGGGAGACATGATTAAGGATATTTCGGAAGAGGAGATAAAGGTGGTGAAGGAGTTTTCGGTGGAAATGGTCTGCTCAAACAGATCTAAATCATCAAGGGTCCACTGAGGTCCAAGAGGAAAAAGACTATCGCTATCAGAACAGGATTCAGAAGGAGGACTAGAAATGACAACCTCACGGAACATAGGTTTAATTTCTCCCATTTTTGGATGAAGAAAATCATCTAGAATTTGATGAACTCATTGGAATAAATTGATCAAAAGGACGATATGGTAACTCGGGGATCTCCTATTTTCGATATTGCTTTTGATAAGATCTACAAATCGATCGAGATTACCGATGCACTCCATATCAATGTGTACATAATTCAAAGCCATTTCGATGCCCATCCCGCCAAGAAGGAGGTAAAGCATTAACCAATGCGAGAAGTCCATCTAACTCGATCCATCGCACTCTTTAAACCGATCTCCACAAATCATAAACTGTTTGAGAGCAAGCGGCGATCTTGCTCCTCTCTGATTCTAAAGGAAAAGAAACTATCGACGCTGCCTAATCCAGCCGGCCTATTATCAACATTCTTTCGAGCAACAGCCTTCCTCCGTACCATCCTATATTCAAATATAACTTTTATACTAATTAGAAACAACATAATCACATATAATTTATTTTCACACATACTATCTAATAATGTTCAACATAATCACCTTTCATTCAAATATACACATCACTTACAGCTTACTTTACCTGGTTGAGCTGAAGAGATGGATCGAACTTGAGCCTTTACCAACGACTCAGAGGTTTACAAGAGAGGTTGGTTCAAAGAAAGAAAATTTACGGATCAAAGTGAAACAATGCTCGATACCACTCATCACGACCCGACTATTTAATTACTTAATTAACTAAATCATCAAGCCGTGTTGGTTTAATTAACGATAATCTTTCAATAAAAGAGTGATTTAGAAGATAGGTTTTGAAACAAACGACAATATAACGTTTGTAAATAGAGTAAGCCAACCCGCGTTCGAAAATTTCCAATAACAACCATATCCTGGCGAGAACACAATTTCAAAATATATACATATAGATTTTTGAAATATTTACAAGGCTTAACAAAAGTATAGATTCACGTTCACAAGGTATCAGCGGAAGACCAATGAATGTCATGTATGAAGACATGACACTCGACTACAGTGGTTCGCGGTAAGAAAACAAAATAACTAATTCAGCTCAGTTCCAGTAGGCCACACCTCTTCCATGCTCAACCTGCAACATAAAACACTTATTGGGTGTGAGTACTAGAAGTACTCAGTGGGTAAATGCTATTATAATGTTCAAAACTTCTAACCTTGTTCAAATAAACTTTTCTTTCAAATGATTTTTAGAATCAACATTTTATTTGTTCATAAGAAACATTTATCTTCATAACATATCACCACAATTCATTTTAAACATACCGGCATAACATACCCGAGTTGGTCCCGAAGGATCACAACCACGGTCATACCCTATCTACGTCATTCGGTAAAGGGAAGTAGGCCTCCCCACGGTACCATGGCCGCCCACATGAGCAAGCTCACACCATCTACCCGCGTACGCTTATTAACATCTTCCTACCGCAGATAGTAATTGCCGTCATACCCACAATGTGGTAAAACATTTAGCATAATTATCATGTGGTGATCAAATGTTTTCACAAGAAATCAAACTCATAACATATCATATGTTTAGCTTCAAAATAAAGTTCGTAATGCATTACCCACCTCGTGACGACGTTCAATCTACCAAGTTTGTTTCTTCGTTCTTCACTTCTCGATTTCCCTTGCTCGATCCTTAAAACATAAGAATTATGACAAATCTTTAGAATTTTCCCTTCTAATTTAGCTATATGCTAACAACTATTAATTAACATATAATTCGTTTTACTAATGTTTAATTCTATCGAAATTTCGTGAGTAATGTCTGTAACATGGACATCCCAAACATACCAAACTACTCCAATGTCATCCCAAACTCCCCAATATCATCATCACATCATCAAATATACATTTAAGAACTCTATATGAGATTAATATCACCTATTTCAACGTTAATCGCCTAAGGCGATTTAACTACACATTTCAATATTTTGAATATCTATAGCCTATTCAACATCAAATATCATATAATTATACTTAATTAGCATCATTGATCATTATTTCATCATTCATTCAAGTCTTGCTTAAAATTTTCCACATAAAATCATAACTTAGTCTTAAACTTTAAATTTTATAACTTTTGATATCTCTGTTCAAAATTCCCATAAATTCTACTTAGCCTTATTTTTATCATAGATCTCAAATATCAATTCAAATTCATCAAATAAAATCAAGAACTCATAGTTCAAGACTTGCCCTTCATTTTCGAAAATTTTGAAATATTAGTATATGTTTGAATTAAATTCTCATAAATTCATTTTACACATTATTCATATCCCTAAGCATGGTTATCAAGTAAAATTCATCAAAAAAAATCAAGATCATCAAGTTCATGTATCTTATAATTTTCGAAAATTTCACACTTTTCATACCTATGGTTTAACTTTTAATTCCTTCATTCATATGAGGTTTATAAACATACTTAAACATATATCTAAGCTTAATTCAATCATATCCTAACATATAAATCATATTCCAAAATTTAGGGTTTCAAGATCAAACTTTAATTTTGAGATTTCATGAATTTAAGGAATTTGAATCCATAGCATATGTTATTCATGCTCCATAATCATAATTAAATCAATACATGTAACAAAAATTAAACAAATCATCCATAGCTAAAACTTTAGAATTTTCAAAATTCCATAGGGATAGAACATGCTATTTTGAAATTTAAACAATAAAATTATTGATCAAATGAGGTATTTACCTTGCTAGGATTAATTCCCTTTAATTCCAAGTCTAATTGTGTAGTAAAAGTATAGATGAAATTTTAGTGTGTGTGAAGTGTGTGTGTGTGAGTTTTAAAGAAAAAATGAGGAAGAAGATGATTTATTTCTTATGTTATAGTTCTAGATAGTTAATTTACATTTAATTTGAATTTATCACTAATTTCCAAGTAATGTATCACTAATTTCAATAAAATGATAAATACACCTAATTCTTGCTAAATACATACTATAGTATAAATTAATTTTATAAAATTTTATCTATAACAATTTATAAGATATAATACAACTTATATTCATAATTTAATTTAGATCCATATAGCATATTTTAAATCACTTTATTTAATAAAATTGATTCATTTCAATAATACTTTTTAAATTTCAAAATTACATAAATAAATTCTTTAATCATTAGTTATTAATAAAACAAATTTATTCAAGACTTTAATATCTTAAATAATATTTTATCTCATTTTATAAGAAAAATAACATGCAAAATAATTAATGTAATTCATAGCATAATTGCTAATTTATAGCATTTTCATACAACCATTCATTAATAATCACAAAATTCACATTTTATCACAAATAAACTCATTTCTAATAATTTCTACATTTTCCGATTCCATATAATCAAATCTTAAATTAATCGGATTCATACCAATTAATATTTCACTATAAATTTTACAATTCTTAAGGCTTAAATAGCTTTTAAGCCTTTAATAATACTTAATTAAACTTTATTAATTACTATAAAATTTTCGGGCTACTACATAAAATCAGCTATGTATTTTAATATATAGATTCTATACATTTGATATAAGATAATAATCTTTTTGTATATAAAAAATCTTCAAAATCATATAAGATCTATCTATTTTGTACATATATATTTATTATTAACAAATTCAATACTTTTATGTGCGTCACCCTTACCATCCTACCACTTAAGCGTGAATAGCGAATGATTATTCTGTCACCAAATCATATTATTTTGTCACAAAAGATAATAACGATGAAATTACAGCAGACCAAGTTCATAGTGATTACAGTGAACGAAGGAATCCATAGTTTAATGTAGCAGTTCAACAAATCGTATACTAATCTACAACTAAGCCCCAAGTCAAATTTAAATGTCCCATGTTTTATCTTATATAAAGAAAGACTACATGTTTTAGTCTCACATTCAACATCGTCTCATCCTCTAGGATATTTTATATTAACTACTATTTGATTAAATGTATGATCATACACATATATAAGAACCTGCTTGATACAAAGAATCTACCAAAGTACAAAAACACATATATACAAGATCGATATAGATATACTTTTTTGAAATACATAGTTTAAGAGACTGGATTGGTTTAGATTAAGCATAAATGAAGAATACCAAAGGCCATTGCTTGATCATGCCAGATCAACTTCAAGGCCACATAAACCTATGCTTCAGTTCTCCAAACGCTTAGCACAAAAAGGAGTGAAAATCACATTAGTCGTCACAAGCTACACGTTTAAGAGCATGCAAGAATTTTCATTATTTTCAGGTGGTTCCATTTCTGTGGAGACGATCTCCGATGGATACGATGACATGTGGCGAGGCGATTTCAAAGATGACCTGCAACTGTAAGAGTTCGTGGATCGCACGAGAGAAGTCGGGATGAAGACAATGGAAGAGCTGATGGAGAAGCTGAGGAGCTCAGGTCGGGCCGTAGATTGCATTATCTACGACCCGCTCATTCCTTAGTGCCTCAATGTTGCTAAGAAGTTGGGATTGGTAGGAGTGGCTTTCTTCACTCAATCGTGTGTTGTGAGTAACATCTTCCACCATTTGTACAAATGGCGTATAGAGCTGCTGTTTGTAGAGAATTGTAATAACCCGAAAAATTTAAAACGTAGCTCAACGAATTAATTTTTAAAATTAACGAAGAATTTAATCTGAATCGCTTATTTAATTTATTTAAATGAATAAACGAGAAATTTATCGATTAATAATCGAACGATAATGTAATAAGATCGGATCCGATAAATCGGATCGTGAATGTGTACAATGACAATCGAGGTAACGATTTCTCGATATCCTAATCGTCATGGACGAGTCACAATCATCGATCCTCGTTCGGACAAAACGAGTGATATGTCGATATCGTGAATTATCTCAAAAATCATAATTTCAAAAAATGGGGTATTTTGATTATATCATCAACTTCAACCATATCTTCGCCTCTCTCTCACCTCTGCAGACCAATTTCACCATATGCAGCCCTCTACTGCAACATAAGACAACAAATCCTTCTTCTTCTCGCTTTCAAAGTCTCATTCTTGTTCATTCTCCATAACTTCCAACATATACGAGAACTTCCATTACAAGTTCCACTCTCAAAACTCCTCTTTCAATCTCACAACATCCTTAAGAAACAAAGAGAGAAAAGAAGAACAACAAGGTAACAATTTCAGTTTTAAAACATTCAACATGTTTCTTAAACAGACAACCAATTCTATTTCTTTTCTTTGAAGCAATCCTCCACAAATCTGGTGCTTTCAATTGAAATATGAAAAGAAGAAAAGAATACACATAAATCTCACCAAGGTTCTATCTTATCCACCTACTCCATTTACAAATTTTTCATGTTTAGAATTTATAAAGTTGTTCACTGATACAAACCATCCATGAACACATTGAACTAGAATTCTATATAGGAATAAAGAACAAACACTCCCGGCTCAAGTACATAGAAGTTTCACAAAACTTAGAAATCTGAGGCCTGCATTCTGTAAGTGTTTGGACCGAGCCACTTGAGGCTCGGACATTAACCAACGGCGACAGCAGCCGGAGCACGGCGGCACAACTAGACGACGGCTTTGCACACGACGACGACGCCAAGCATCCTCGACAGGGCCTCCCCGGAGCCCAATGACGGCGGAAAACCTGAAAACAAAGACGAGGGTGAGAGATTGAGAGAGAGATATGACGGTGCGCGTGTGTGCGTGAGTGAACGACATATCTCTCTCTCAATCTCTCACGCACACTGAGCGCCGCTGCTGTGATTTGTGACTCGTCCATGACTTGGGACTGCTGAACTCTCGGGACTGCTGAACTCTCGGTTCTGCAAAAAAAATTCAATAGTTTTCTGCTGATTAAACCCTGAAAAATAAAGATTAAAAATTTAAAAAGGAATTGTGTGCTAATTACGCCACAGAAAAAGAAAGTGTAAATGCGGCAAACAGACATTGTTCCTATTGGTTGTATTTTCAGCGGGGGACGGAGGAGAATGTCAACACATTCTACAAAAATAATTGAGAGATTGTTTTGTTTTAGAGTTGGGACTAAAATAATATGATTTGTGACTCGTCCATGACTTGGGACTAAATTTTTTTGGGTTATTACATACCATCCCCCTTAAAATAATTTTTGTCCCGAAATTTGCTAACCTTGGAAGAGATCTGGTTATTTCTCTTTCATAGCTGATTCTAGTTCCCAAGTTGCTTCCTCTTGTCCATGGTGTCGCCATAGGACCTTCACTAGCGGTATCTCTTTGTTCCTCAGTCTTTGGATACGTCGGTCCAAGATCTCGGTAGGTAGTTCCACATAACTCATATTGTCATCGAGGACAATATCTTTCGGTGGTATTACATGGCTGGGGTCATGTATGTACTTCCTTAGTTGTGAAACGTGGAATACATTGTGCACGTTCCCGAAGCTTGGCGGCAATGCAAGTCTGTAAGCCGCTGGCCCTATTCTTTCCAAGATTTCATAGGGTCCTATGAAACGTGGCCGTAGCTTCCCCTGGATTCTGAATCTCACGATTCATTTTGATGGAGAAATCTTCAAGAAGACTTTGTCTCCCACTTCAAAATGTAGCTCCGTGTGACGTTTGTCGGCGTACGACTTCTGTCGATCTTGGGCCTCCTTGATCCGTTTGTGGATCTGCCTCACAATCTCGATCATTTCGCCCACGTCGTCGTCCTAATGCTCTCCTTTCTCCCACTTCATCCCAGTAAAGTGGTGATCGACATTTCTTCCCATAAAGCGCTTCGTAAGGGGCCATTCCAATAATTGCTTGGTAGCTGTTATTGTAGGTGAATTCCACAAGTGGTAACACTTGTTCCCAACTTTCTTCTCTATCGAGGACAACAGCTCTCAACATGTCTTCAAGCGTTTGAATGGTCCTCTCGGTTGTCCGTTCGCCCATGGGTGGAACGCGTATTGAAATGTAGTCGAGTCCCCAATTCCTTTTGTAAACTCATCCGAATCTGGATGTAAATTTGAATCTCTATCGATACATGATAGTCTTGAACTCCATGTAGACGTATGACCTCTCGAACGTACAACTGTGCTAGTCTATCCGATCCATGTGTTATTGGAATGGGCGTAAATGCGCTCTTGGTCAAACGATCGATGATGACCCAAATAAGCGGTATTTCCTCTTTGTGATTTGGGTAGCCTGGTAACAAAATCCACGGCTATATCATCCCATTTGCATTCCGGTATGTCTAGCGATTGTAAGGTTCCATACGGTCGTTGGTGGAGTGCTTTCACTTGTTGGCACATCAAACAACGTTCTACGAATGAAGCTACGTCTCGCTTCATTCCGTCCTACCAAAATTTCTCCTTGAGATCTTGGTACATTTTGGTACTTTCAGGGTGTGCGGTGTAAGAAGTCCCATGGGCTTCTTTCAAGATCTCGCTCTTAAGCCCTTCGTCTTCTGGAACACATACCCTCCCATCATACAACAAAACGTTATCTGTTGCTTCTTTGAAATTCTTGTGGTTGTTGTCCTTGATCTTGGCTCGTATTTCCTCTAGCTTCTTGCTCTTCCTTTGAGCTTCTGTAATATCCCGCAGATTTAAATGCCTAATTACAGTATTTAAAACCCGTAAACTAGAGTTTAGCCGAGTTATTCAATCAATAAGATATCGAATAATGATCTCGATTGTTTACGAAGGAATGAATTTCTATTTTATATTCACTGAGAATTGTGAATTAAGGAATAAGAGTATATGAAGTGTATAGGCCGTATTTTCTTTAACGTCGATTTTGTATCGATAGTTAAAACATCGTAAATTTTTCTAAGCAATCAAGCTTAGAATTAAATTCCATTATTAATGGAATAATTTAATAAATTGATTACGACTTTATTACGACCATTTCGAGATGAGTCGATAATTAAAGTTTTGAAACGCTTTCAAACGTTAACGTTTAGAGACGAATTGAAAAGTGAGTTTAATGATCAAGGAATTATAGTAATTAATTTCCCATGATTATTATATGTAATTACAGTATTATTTAGCATTAAATCAATGCTAGATCTTTAAGGATTGATAGTGATCAATTTTGTTTAAACGCTCGAAACCCTAATTTTCGAATTCGCTTTTATCGCATAAATGATGCCATTAATTTATCCTATGATATTATTTATCATCTAAACTATATATTACAACATATATCAATGGTTGGCATGGAAAATAAAATTGGACCCATTAGCATAATGTAATAGCCAAAAACTATACACTTATGTATACAAGTTTATCTTGTTGATTTTTCCTATTACATGTATCTAAGTGACATTGGATTAATTAAAAAGCCTAACTAAACATTAAAATAAGTTATATATGTATATATACTTGTATAATTTTCGTGCATGTGTGTGGTGTGTAGGTAGAAGTGTGTGTGGTGTCAACTATGATGTATTAAGGGTGACAATTGTCACCCATAAGCACCCCCCACTACCACCATACTTTCCCCCAAACTTCAGCCATTCTCACTCCCCTCCACTCCTCTCCTCTCCTTACTCCAAGAACAGCCTCATTCCACCATGTAAGAGATAGCTCAAGCCACCTCTCTCGACGGGATGCTCATCGCCAAGTTCACGGCCAAGTCAAGGTGGCCGATGGCCACCAAACTCGATCCACTCCACTTGGCTTTTCTAGCTTCATACATCCTGTCCAAGGTGAAGAATCTAAACCTTGGACTCAATAGTGTTGGAGCTACATACATGCATGTGCACATATATGCTTGAATGTGCTAGATTTATAAGTATAGGTGATTGCATGTTGTTGATCTGGACGAACAGTGATTCTATAAAATTAATAGACTAAGTTACAGTGGTCCGATGATTGTGAATTTTTAATATGTTGAAATTATATGTGTCTAGTATTCCTCTGTAAAATTTCAAGTCCATCCAACTTGATTTGATATTTTAATTGTATTTTGCAAAAACACTGCACAAATCTATGAAATTGCCGTGTTCATCACCCACGGTCCATGACTTTCGTTTTGAGTTTGGCTAATTTTAAAACTCAAAAATTTGGCATAAACATAATTCAGCATGTCTAGAAGATGTATGTAAATTTTCAAAATTTTCTAAAGATTTTTACTATTTATTCCAGATTTTACAAGCTAACTGCACAAAACTATCACTGTAGCGATAGCTTGTGGTAAAATATTTTTATCTCCCAATCTATTGTGAATCATTGAGTAAGGCTTTTTCTGGATTAAACTAGACTTAAGTGGATTTTCAATATGATTGGTTGCATTCCCAGATTCCTTATAATGAACTCACGGTGAATTTTTAAAGTTGACGCATTACAGTAAGCCTTTTTGGACAAACTGCCTTAGTAAATTTCTATGTTAATCAACTGTTCGTGTACGACTTTTACGTGAGATGTTCAAGCCGTTTGTAGTCCGATTTTGACTTTGGTTTCTTCATAAGAAATGTTCCTTACCATGTCTAGTTGTGATCTGGAAAGTTTTATCTCAAACCAAGGTTTATAGGTATACCTTTCACTGACCCAAAGTCACCTACTTGAATGTTGTCCTTTCCAATTAGTCAACTTTGGGCTTATGTATTTCTCGATGCATCAGATATTTTCCAGTATGGTCTTCATGAAACATGTAGTTCTTGTTACAAGGTTTCTAAATTGGTAGCCTGCAGTCATTTTGGCATTGTGAGTCAAAAGTTACGAGCCTCGCAAAACCCCTCGTCGTTAAGCTAAAACTGGAAATTCTGAAAAATTTCTAAGTATAGAAGTCAGTTTGAGTTGCCCACTTTGAGACCCTATATCTCCAAAACCACGACTCTTTTGGATTTAATTCCTTCTTAGAACTTGTAGTACATGTTTAGAGGTTTCCAGAATGTATCTTTGTGCGACCATACGTATTCTGAATCGAGAGTTATGAATCGTCAAAGTCGTCACTGGGTTGTTTCAAACTGCTTTCTTTCAAGTTAAACACTTGAAATTTGACTAAGTGTTGGAAACCCCTATATGAAATATGCCTTATGTGACTATCATGCTAGTAACTGATGCATTCATGATGTTATATCGCAAGGTACGATAGAGCATTATAAGATGTACGAATTATGATAAAACATCATGATACGATATTTTCACGAAAGCATGCCTTAACGTGAGGTATTTGACTAGGTGCCACCACATGCTCAATTGAGTGTATATCATACCATGATATACACTAAAGTAGAAATATGGGTTCTAAGACCCGATGGATATTTCAACTCCAAAACCTCAAGGCTAGGAATAGATAGGCTAAGCCTAGGGCTTGCATTCCAAGAAATCGATTTAGACAATCGACAGTCCAGGTGGGCTTTACTCTACTAAAAAATGAAATGCTATTGAAATATTTATTTACGATGCTTATTTCAACTGTTGATAAAATGTTTACAAGATTACCTGCCAAAAATATTTACGTTTTGTGTATGTATCCTATCCGGAATGAATGATATGAATGTGTTGGGTCGCTCCCAACTTATGAATGAAATCGATATCGGATCCTATGCCGGAAGGACAATACCTGGCTAGGATTAACGTGTACACTAAGGTGACTGTGTGCTGTAAGGACAATTCACGGCCGGTCACGGCGTCGTAGAGGGAGGCCTCCTTCACGACGTTCGACTATGATGATATGATGAAAGGATGTTAAGGGATATGGATCATACACACCAGAAAAATGCCTGGCCAGGCGATGATTTTGAGAAATGATGAAAATGATTTTAGTAAGCACAAGACATTTCAACTAAAACCCTTGTGTCTTACCATGATGTGGCAGTGTAATCTTCAAATGATAAAATGTTTTTGGCATGAGTCCACTGAGTGCATTCTTGTACTCAGCCCTGCATGTTTGTTTTTAAATGTGCAGGTTGAGCAGATGATGGATGGAGCAGTGTTGAGCAATAGGATTATTGTCACGAAAAGTTTATACCTTGATAGTACATCGTCATATGTACTTATCACATGTCTTCCACAGAAGAACCTAAATTTATGTACTAAAGTCCAAGAATATACTTGACATATGTTTTACGCTTTATTGTTAAAATAATCTCCTGATAATTATCCATGTTTAGAGTTACAACCTTTTAAATCGTGCTTAGGATTTAGGGTCATGATGACTTCTAAGATTCGAGACTCTTAAGTCCGGGATTACAATCAACGTTGTAATCAACCTCTATTGTCGAGACTGCCCATGACTTTGATGTTCATCCTCCGAAATTCCTTTATAAGTATTTCCTCATGACCGAGGAGGCATCCCAAACTAGGGTGGGATTTGCGACTCAAAGCATCGGCTACAACATTAGCCTTGCCTGGGTGGTAATTGATACCACGATCGTAATCTTTCACTAGTTCTAACCATCTACGTTGCCTCATGTTAAGATCTTTCGCTCAAAGAAATACTTGAGCTTTTATGGTCAAGATAGATCTCATATCTAACTCCATAGAGATGGTGTTCCAAATCTTTAAGGCGTGTCGACACCGCTAATTCAGTGTCGTGCGTGGGATAGTTCAACTCATGTAGGCGTAATCGCTCAAGCATAAGCAATAACTCGTTTTCTTGCATCGTAACACAACCTAGCCCATTCTTTGAAGCGTCTGTGTAGATTGTGTACTCCTTATCTGCTTCGGGTACTGCGAGTACAGGTTAGAGCATTCACGGTCCGGCGGTTCGGTTCGGTTGAACCGACCATTAAGGGGTATAAACGATTTCGATTACGAACCGTGAACCGCCGCCTTATTTTTTTTCTTTTCGATTTTTTGTATTCTTTAATTATATTTTGTATATATATGCATAGAGATGACGAAAAAAATAATATTGGGACACAATAATTAGTAAATGAAATAAGAAAAATATTTTATTACACTTTCTTTTGTCACATTACAATTTACAACTTGTAGCAAAATTACAACTTATAATAAACTAAAACTTATAAAAATTACAACTTATGCAAATAAAATCATAATTTAATTTAATTGAAGACAAAAGAAAAGAAAGAGCTTGAGCTTAATTATAATATTGGAAAATATTATAATTAAGTTGCCTATGTATCCCGATTAAGGAATCAAAGCCCACGTAGTTCTCTTTACCTTCATGTTACCTTTACATGTCGAAGTCGAAGTCGTCACAAAATCATTGGCATCCGACATTTGCTTGAGATGTCTCGGTGTCGTCGGTTTCCACCTCGCTTGTGCTTATATGATACTTGTAAAATAAGTCATCCCACTTGTTCTCTTCTTCTTTGCTTCACCCAATGTATGATCTTTAAGCAATACTTGAGCTTTGAGATTATGTGGTGTCATCACGCATCTTCGCTCATCAAGCATGTATCCTCCTTGGCTAAAAGCTTGTTCGACGAAAATCGCTGACGCCGGATAAAAATCTCTTTTGCCATAATTGCAAGAACCGGATATTGATATTGTTTCAATGACCACTATTGCAATAAATCGACGTCAGTAGAACCTGCACTTAACAACTCACGAGACTTTGCCTCTGATAAATATTGATCAAGTTCATTGTCTACATTTCCCATTGAACTTGATCCTTTGTTTACAAAAAAATCTTGAAGTTGTTGTGCAGCACCTCTACTAGTGTCTATTCCTAATGAAAAAGGTCTATTACTCGTCCTAACACTAGTTCGATTTGGAAATTTATGACCATGTGCTACTTCATATTCAGTATAAAGATGTCTTAAATTCATTTTAAGAGTCTCGATTACCATATAGGGATCCGACAATTGTATTCCTATATCCTCCGTAGTCGCATTTCATTTAAAATTTATAATATAATTGTATTAACCCACAAACACCTTCATCTTTTAAAGAAGGGTCTAAACATTTTGAAATCAAAAAAATATCATGAATATTTGTAAAATATTGCAACCATTTTCTAACCATAACGCTTATGCAAGCACATAAATTAATTTTGGCTACAAGTGTTAAATTGACATGCAATCAAGATACATTGGTATAACACACGAGAAAGTAGGATAATAAACACCGGATAATTCTTTAGTTGCAACTTGAAAAGTTTGAAGAAGTTGCACTAAATCATAACATTCATCACAATAAGAAGGCAATAAATCATGCTATTAACTTCATTTGCAAAAAACTCAACTAATAAGTCTTTAAATTCAAAAGTAGAATTTAACATTTCATAAGTAGAATTCCACCTAGTGCACACATCAATGTTAAAACATTTACTACATCACGTTTTTGCTTTACAAAATTTAAGCCAAAGCCTATGCAACTTATGTCTATCACGCAACATTTCTTCGACTTTTCTAATCGGTGAAATTGAATTTTCTAATAATTTTAAACCATCTTGAACACATAAATTAATAATATGACATATACACCTAGTATGAAAATATTTGCCGCCTAGAGTTGGATTACATGCTGCAATTAAACTTGGTACACTAGCCGTATTAGCACTAGCATTATCAAAGCCTATTGAAAATATTTTATTAGTCAATTTAAATTGTTGTAAAATTTTAATTATACATAAAGCAATATTTTCAAGAAGATGTTTGCAATTAAACTTCTTAAAACATAAAACACGCTTATTCAAATACCAACTTTTATCAATCCAATGAACAGTTATACCCATATAAGAATTCTTTTGAAAAGCACAAGACCAAATATCCGAACAAATAGAAACTCGATGATCAAAACTAGACAACATAGTTCTTAAATTGATTTTATATCTCTTAGCTAATTTGACAATGGTCCTAGTCATGGTTGCACGTGATTTTTTTTAGCGTATGACAATAAGCAACTTTAATACTATTATTCAAAACGCATGCTATCGGCAAATTGAAAAGCAAGAGATTCGGTAGACACAAATTTAGCCATTACTTCCCTAGCAACTAAATCATTATACTTAAACAAAGAAAGTTCAGACGCACCGGATTTTATCCTTCCTTCAAATGAATTTGACTTTGTTTACCTTTATCTTTGGAAGGAGGTGCTTTGTCATGATATGGCGCGATATGTGCCATATCCATTTCCGACTTGTGCAAATATTTCTTCCATAAAAATTGCAAATTATGTGACGCTTGCTCGGGCCGCCATCTATTCCTTGCTTGAACTTTTGAAGTAGATGGTAAAATGTCGAATTGGATGCTCGATTCTTCTTCGGTATTGGCGTTGGGGAGGCGCTCGAACCCGCTTCGTTTCGCTCATTTCATCTTCAAATCCAAATCAATTGGAGCATCGCTGCCTTGGTTATATTGTTGTTGAAATCAGGTCCTCTATGGCGCAAGATGTTCGCCATTTCGATCTGCAAAGAAATTGATGGTCATCGTGCGTGAAACCTTCATCATCATATCGCATCTCCATGGTTACTCGATTTGAATCCTTTGAGAAGAAGACGATCCAGACGGAGGTTCTTCGCCGACATAGTACTCCTCTGGGGATCTTCGAATATTAATACCACGAGCTCGGCGACCGCCCGACCTCGCCTAATCATGGGTTACGAGCCGCACCAGAGGCCATTTTAGAATATTGAGAGAGTGAGAGTAAGAACTAAGAATATTGGGAAAGTAAGTAAGAGAGTAACAATATTGAGAGAGCGAGAGTATGATAATTATAAGTATCACTATGAGTAATGAGAGCAAGAATTGAGAGAATAAGAGAGTAAGAGAATAGAAATTGGTGTGTTGAAATGGTAGGATTGGGGGTATTTATAGATAAAATGGTAGGATTGGGGATTTTGAAATTTGAAATTTGAAATTGGGGGCACGAAACCGTGGTTCACATGGTTCGAACCGAACCACCGGTTCGCCCGAACCGTGTGAACCGCATGGTTCCATATTTGTTTTTGTTTTTTTTTTTGTTTTTTTTGTGTTTTATATGTTATTTCATGTGTTTTATGTAATAATAATTGTATTTTGATGATATTAAACATATTACATTACAAAAAAAATCGAAAAAATAAAAATAGATGAATCGACAGCCCGAACATTGGTTCAACGGTTCGGGTATACCAACCCGGAATCGAAACCGGAAGCGTGTAGGAGGCGGTCCGATTCGGGCCAAACCGCTGACCATGGTTCTGCCCGAACCGCTGACCTTGCTCGTTTCGAACCGCCGGTTCCGGTTGGTTGAACACCTCTAGTACAAAGTTGTTGTCGACAACTCCTTCAATCTCTGAAACTAGCTTCACACTCGGTGTACTTGATTCCTTTCTCAACAATTGGGTCGTGGGTCGGGCTATCGTTGAAAATCCTTCGATAAATCTTCGATAGTAGCCGCAAGTCCTAAAAGCTCCAAATTTTATTCCGGTTCTTTGGTGATTCCCATTCTCGAATCAGACGATCTTGAGGGGTCTACTTTGATTCCTCGGCGGACACGATGTGACCTAAGAATGTCACCTCTAACCGTAACTCACACTTGCTAAACTTGGCGAAGAGTTGCTCTCGCCTTAATGTTTCAGATCCGCTTCTCAAGTGCTCTTTGTGTTCTTGGTTATTCTTGAGTATATTAGGATATCGCCTATGAATACTAAGACAAATTTGTCTAAGACGGGTGAAATACCCATTCATGATATCCATAAATACCGCCGGGCATTTGTAAGTCCAAAGGGCATAACGATGAATTCTAAATGACCATACCTTGTACGGAAAGCCGTTTTAGGTACATCCTCTAGTCTAATCCTTAGTTGATGGTATCCCGACTTTAGATCTATCTTTGAAAAGACTCCTCCCCTTGGTGATCAATCGATCGTCAATTCGGGCAAATGATACTTATTCTTAAGAGTTATCTTGTTTAACTCTCGATAGTCTATGCACATTCTCAAAGTGTCATCCTTCTTCTTTACGAAAAGGACAGGTGCTTCCCATGGAGACACACTAGGTCTAATAAAACCTAACTCCAAGAGTTCTTGTAGTTGGATCTTTAATTCTTCAAGTTCATTTGGTGCCATCCGGTATGGGGCTTTTGACACAGGAGAAGAACCTGGTTCGAGGTCGATCGTGAACTCGATCTGTCGGTTTGGTGGTAATCCCGGTAGTTTGTCTGGAAATACATCGGGTTACTCCTTCACGATTGGAACGTCTTCTATCATTCTCTCATTCTGCTATTCTTCCTGAAGGTAGACAAGGTAGGCGTGATTCTCTGTCTTGTTCAGCAACGTCCTTGCTTGTAGTGCGGATATGATTGTGACTCTCCTTCCCATGCTGATCCCATGAAAGTTTGTAGGTTTCTCTCCGGGATATTGGAAAGAAATTTTCCTTTCGTTACACAGGATGGTCGCATTATGTTCGGTTAACCAATCCATTCCTAAGATTATGTCCACATCTGTCATAGGTATGACGTGAAGGTGATCTGTCATGACCTTAAGTGAGCCTTCATCCAAGTTCTGGGTTCGAGCATATGTGGGTTACCGTTCTTATGCCTCCTACTGGAGAAGAAATTCTCATAATTTGTTCAGCGCGTTTAGGATCTAATCCTAAGTTCTCTATGCATGCTTCAGCAATAAAAGAA
The DNA here is from genome assembly GCA_036937905.1 of Salvia rosmarinus. Taxonomy (NCBI): domain Eukaryota; kingdom Viridiplantae; phylum Streptophyta; class Magnoliopsida; order Lamiales; family Lamiaceae; genus Salvia; species Salvia rosmarinus. The sequence goes on along the minus strand of CM072822.1, from coordinate 18,562,706 downwards.
TACGAGGCGCCAGTATCAAACAGTAGGATAACATGCAATTGGAGGAGTGTTCCCATACTGTAATATCCCGTAATTTTAATGCTTAATTACGATAATCTAAATCGTAATTTAGAGTCTAATCTCGATAATTAAAATCTTAATTAGTCAACTCTTGACTTTGACCAAGCATAATTGGATAATTTCTGTGTGAGATTCGCTGAGCCTTAGTGAATTAAGGAATATAATTTTCAATATTCCTTCGAACGTAATTTTCAACGTTGAATAAATTCGACGTTTACGTCTTACAGTATTATTAAGCAGTTAAGCTTAATTTCGAAATTCCTATTATTATAGGAATAAATAAAGTTGTAACAAACTTTATTTTGAACATTTTGGAGATAATTAAGCTATGAGAATTTAGAGACGTTTCAAACGTCTACGTTTAGAGATAATGCGATAACTTTAGCAAATGATCACGGAATTATAAAATTCAAATTCCTATGATTATTTTATGATATAAGAACATTATTTTTATATAATGTAGCATTAAAATAATGCTAGAGAATTAAGGAACAATTATTGGATGAATTGTTCCTATTTTCGAAAATAAGTTTCGAAAATATTAAAGTTGTGACATGGGATTATTTTAATAATTTTTCCTATGATTTAATTTATCATCTAGAACATATATTATGTCACATAGCTATTAAATTGCAAAAGAATAAAATGTGTAGCATTTATTTGATAAGACCAAAATTTTAATATAATGTGTAAAATGAAAAGTTTCTATCTTTTGATAATGATAAGCTATAATTAAGATAATAAGATATTTTAAGCTATTAGATAAGGTATCATGATATATATATATACAAGTGGGGTGCCCAATTGATTAGTAAGGGCCGAAAGTTTGGAAAAATAGTGTGAACATGTTGAAAATATCATGTGTATATTTTGACTTTTCAAAGTTGAGTTTTCCTAAGGTATTATCATTGGATTACACTTTGATAATGACATATTAGTTCATGAACATTAGTATGAGACAAAATAAAATTCATCCCTTAATATTAAAGTAGCCGATGCTACATATATATTGTTCAGTGTAAATTTTCTTCAATTATGAAATTAGTAGGCAAGGAAAATGACATACATTAATTAAAAGGATAAGATGACATATTGGAGTATATTATGAAAGAAATAAAAAAATCTTATCCCTAAGCTAAGACAAATGGACGAGATTTTTTTTAATAGGTGTACAAGTGTAATATTGTGTATTATCACTAAAGTAATTAAAATCACTCCATGCAAATTGATAAGAGCCGTGTACATTTAGAAGAATTGTAGGATGTATGAAACTTTGACTTTTAAAATTTGAAATAATTGATTAAGTGTAAAGTTGTGTGCAAAATTTACGAGAATGATATAGATATATATAGGTAATGTATGTAGATTATGGTAATATGGTAAGATCAACTTTGTCCTTAGCAAATCCTAGTGGACGAAATTGTTGACCTATTATACAAATGATATGATCTTAATTATTAGATATTATGTTAAGCAAGTGGACGAAATCTATGTAAATTGTGTGCAAGTGTTATGAACTTAATTATTAAGATATTTAGCTTGCAAGTGGCCTTATCCTAAAATGTCTATAAAATCATAATACTCCTCTCATTTCAAACTTTAGAACCGTGAGCAACAAAAAAAAATAGAGAGGAGAGTTCTTCAATTTTCCTTCAACCTTTGATAGAAAAACGTTGCCGTTAGAATTCGACTCCGATTAAAAGGTTAGAATTCATCCTAGCTTCATATACATACTAGAATTTTCGATTTTCGTCCGTTAAATTTCAAGTTATAAGCTTAGTCATTTATGGTAGTTTTCGAAAATTTTGTATATATGCTAAAGTGTGTAGAAATTATGTTTATATGAAACTATTAAGCATGTATTATAATTATATCACAAAATTAAATATGATATCAAATTCTATATGTTGACCGAAATCATGTAGGTAGGATATGTTGATGATTTTGATTTTTAAATGTTGATTTGAGCATGAAATAATAATCTAGGATATTAAATAAGCTTATATGAATTTATGTAGAATTTTTGGAGAACTTTAGTACCTAAGTTCAAGGATTTCGAAAATTATAGTATATGATATGATATTGAGATATGATCCATATTTAAGTGTTATCATATCATATTGATGATGTAGATTCATAATATATGGTTGTGGAAATTTATTGAAATCTATAAATATTATTTTGACCTAAGTCGAAAATTTAGAAAGTGACTTAGGTAAATTTTATTCAATAAGTCATAATAAATAACAATTATGTTGTAGTAAGCATAATTGAGGGTGATTAATTAAGATATGATTTTATTGGAATTTTTAAAAATCATTTGATGGGTTAATTATGGAGCACCAAAACTATAGGTTAAAATACCATGGTTTATAAATTTTATTTGACTAAGGTAATTACATATTATTAATCACATGATAAAATAGTGTAACATGTGAATTTATAAAATTTTGCACAAATCTAAGCTATTTAATTTGTAATTACCAAAACTTTATATTATGTGCATTAATGTTATAAATTTATTTTATCAAGTATAATTACATATTATGATCTAGAATAATGTTTTAGACATAGTATGATTTTATAAGAATTTTGGAACAAGAATTGCACATAAAATGATAAGAATTTCATAATAATTGAAAAAGTCAAATGTTGACTTTTCGTTGACCAAAGTCAAAATTGTTGACTTTTGGTTGACTTGGTCAAAATAGTTGACCAAAATCGTTGACCAAGGTCAACGGGCACGCAATTCGATAATACGTGATCAATGTGACGTAGTACGTTTAGTAACAATGCTACTTACATTACGTAAGTACATTAAAACGTACATTATATTCTAAAAAGGTAGAATACCCCTTTTATGTTAAGAAATTTCATAATCGACATCAATCGATTAGGAAACGTCAAATTAAGTCCGACGTTAGCCTTATTTGACACATAGAACGTTATAGACTATGTTCGTCTCTCTCGAACGTGATCAACGTACTAAAATAGTTCTTACGTTAAGGTGGGACGTGGACTTGAGCTTTCAACTTAGAAAGGAACGTTATTGAAAAGCTACGTACCAGGTGGGCTTTATTCGAAAACCCTTTTATTTATTTTGCCAAATGCAAAGTATTTATTTACAAGCTTTCAATTGAGAAATGATGATTACCTGCCCAAAGTGTTTATGTTTTTATGTATGATCCTATCGTTGTCGGGTCAAACCAACTATGAAAATCGATATCGATCCTAAGCCAAGGATTATACCGCTAGATTGATCCGATATGATGATATTATTTGTGGTGATGGTTGGAATGATGATATTATTTGTGGTGATGGTTGGAATGATGATATTATTTTTGGTGATGGTTGGAATGATGATATTATTTGTGGTGATGGTTGGAATGATGATATTATTTTGGTGATGGTTGGAATGATGATATTATTTTGGTGATGGTTGGAATGATGATATTATTTTGGTGATGGTTGGAATGATGATATTATTTGTGGTGATGGTTGGACGATGATATTATTATTTGTGGTGATGGTTGGAATGATGAATTGAAATTTGTTGGTTCGCTACCAACGTATGATGATCCCGATGTGATGTCATATTATATGAAATTTTGTGATCGTGAGCCGTTAGCAACATCATCGGCCGGTCATGGATCCTAGTCAGATGAAGAATCCCTGACTATGTGATTGGGAGCCGTTAGCAACATCTTCGGCCGATCACGGCGCCTGTAGAAGGAGGCCTACTTCTGCAGACGTGAGATCTGTTATGAACAATCATGTGAAATATGATATGGATCATACAAAGAGAAAATGCTCGGCCGAGCGATGTTTTGAGAAATGAGAAAACGTTTTAGTAAGCACAAAGCATTTTCAACTAAAACCCTTGTGTCTTACTTATGGGGCAGTGTAATTAAAGAAAATGTTTTGGCATGAGCCCACTGAGTGCATTCTTGTACTTAGCCCTGCATATTTGTTTTTAAATGTGCAGGTTGAGCAGTTGATGTTGGATGTTGAAGTGTTGAGCAGTTGGAGTCTTCTAACGTCGATAAGTATAGCCTTGATTACATATCGTCATATGTGTAATCACATGTCTTTCCGCTGCAGAGTTATATAAGTTATGTTTTGAGTTGAACCCTTTTGTCAAGAGTCGAAATGATCCATTTCATATATACGATATATGTGTCATATTAAATGATATAAAGTTTGGAAAATTGTCTATCATATACTTCGCAGCCCGTAATTAGTCTTTGTTCTGTTGTTAGTCCCCGTCATTAGTAACAGCCTCGCTAATCCGTACTTTGGAAAGGCGGGCCGTTCATGCTGGTATCGAGCCGATCGTACCTAAACCCAAAACTTCTTTCAAAAGTTGAGTCTAGATAGAGTCACTGACTTCTAGAGATCACCGACTATGCTCAACACTCCATCACATCAAGCTCAACCGGGAAAAGGTAAATGATTTTCTCACGCTTTGAGAATAAGGATAAGAAGTTGGAAAGTGAAAGTCATTAAAGTGAAATGAATTTTCAAGAAAATGAAAGTTAGGACTAGGAGAGATTCTAAGAATATGCAGGTATGGGACTGCATATTCAAGGAAGGCTCAAAGGATTCCAAGGATATGTAGGTATGGGACTACATATTCATGGAAAACTTAAAAGATCTAATAAGCGTTAAGTAAATGATTTTCTCAGATTGGAAATGAAAAAGTTTGAAAGTACATGCCCCTTTTTCAAAATTTTGAAATGAAAAGTTTAAACATGGAATATGATATTTCCAAAGAGATGAAAGTTATGAGGATTGTTGAAGGTGAAAGTAATTGCAAGTGTTGCAATGATGTTATATGTTGTGAAGAGTTGAAAATGATATGAGAAAGTATTGACATTGAGATGTCAAAGGAGAAGTTTTGAATTTGTGGAATTGACGAGAGTGTATGTTATGAAAGTCGTTGGTTATTACCAACATATGATTATGTTATGAATGTTTACGCTTACGAAATTTCCGATTATTTTATGATGGATATGTTATCCCAAGGAATATAGATCATTAAGTCGCATGATCCCTTTTGCGAAAGAACATAGACGTGATAAGAAGCATGATCACTTATCGCGAGAATATAGAAGTAAGAATCGAGAACTTTAGTTCTTTTCGAATCAAAGTAAGTATCGACATGAGAACGAGAACAAAGATCAGTGCAAACATTACGAGTTTTCAAAGCGAGAAGAAAGAGATATAAAGTGGACCACGTCGGCATTTTTATGCTCGACTTCAACATCGACTTTGCCAACTTACACTTTAAGCGTCGACCTCTTTAATTTAGAACTTAGCAATTCGATTCGACCTTGGTCGCTGATTTGGCGCCAAAAAAACTGCTTGTGCAAGATTTTGACTTTAGCTCATTCTCCTCGTTTGAATTCGATTTACAAACGGTTTTCGCCACGCACTCCTATCACAAGGTAATATATTTCTTATGAAGACCCAAATCCTTGATTCCTTCTTCAGAATTCGTGAGAATCAGTTAAAGACTAGTCCTATGATGTCCATGAAACGAAAACCTTACAAAGATAGCAAGAATATTAGAATACTGCTAGAAAATAAGATTCCCAGTAGTACAAGAAGAGATATGACGTACATGAGAACTTTTGTAGATGACCTATTATGAGCTATAAGGTTTCAAGTTCTACTCAATTTCTGTCATCGAGTTTAACTCTATGACCTAGTTTCTATTGAGAAACCACCTTCGTTTCTCATTTTCTTGGAAAGAAGTTTACAAAACCAAAATTTTAAACAGTGTTCTTTGAAGCCAAGCCTTGCGTGACTGAGAAAGTATTTGTGACGGGTCTGGCCACCCCATATGACCAAAGAAATCTCAGTAGTCGTCATTTTGGTCTTCGGACCCTATATCCCAATTATTCAGTTCAAAAAGTATATTGATTCAAATCTTCGAGATTGTCATCAGGAGCTGTAAACCAATACTTCTTTTAAATTATCATGACAAATTCTTCTTCAAAGCTTGAAACCAATAAGTATGAGACAAGATTGACTTATTCCGTCACCTAAGTTTTCAAATCAGTAAAGTGATAGACATCAAGTCATGATGTAAAGAAGTTCTCAAAGGGACGAGATATATTCTCTTCTATGGTGCACATTGATGCAATGACCCTTAATGATCCTACATAGATTGAGGATATTAGTAAAGTTATACCTCCACGTGAGGGTATGATGATTAAGTTATGAACGAGATACTTTATAGCATTAAGTGCTAGAGTAAAAGCAAAGAGAAGTATATTATATATCCTTGGGATATGCCCTCCTCTTATTATATCATAATAAGAAAGAATACAACACTCTTTAAAATAGTTGATTGTCCCTAAAACCTCATTAGAAGGTCGGACCTGTTAAAACAATGGAGATAAATAAGACACAGTTGATGGATATAAAGAAATGAAAGCATCTCCATTAATAAGTCTCTCGCTCATCCCAAAATCAATAAGATTATGTTTAAGTGGAATTGATTCCAAGAATTTGAGACTTTGGTTAAACCAAAGATAGTATGATCAACGGATCAAATAATAAGATATGTGAGTAGCTAGACTATTCCTAGTTTTAAACCAAGAAAGAAAGAGATACCCGAAGTTGAGACTAGGCAATAGGACATTGGTACTTGGAATATAAGTTGTGATGAACAAACATACTACCTTACCAGTCTAGATTGTAATGATGACGGTCTTGATCTTAAAAGTGAGAATTAAAGTATAAAAGTAATATAACTTTCGGATATCATGCTCAAGAAAAGAGCAAGAGTTGAGAATAGTGAGAAATTACCACTATACTGAGATATGATATAGCCGTAACGTGAGATAAGTTTTGCAAACAGTTTAATTACGATAAGTAAAACAAATCCTTTGAAGGAAAGAAGTGGATCAAGAAGTAGATTTGTTATTTGAGATAAAACCGTCGCACCCTAAGTTTATAGAGACAAAACGCTCATCTTATGCGTGATTTAGTAATTAAACAAAGTGAGATAACTTTAAAAGACGACTACAAAGGAAATAGTTTAAGCGAACAAAGGAAGGATTCATGAGGAAGGACCTTAAGGTGAATCTAATTAAAAGCTATTCCTCATATTTATAAGATGACCCATAAGGTGAAATGTTGGGTACCTAAGCATTGAAACAAAGTAAATATAGAATGTTGGGAAGATAGTAAGATATATGAAATCAAGGAAAAAGTATGATGCGTTCTCAGTAAACAAGGGATTTTAACTTATGCGAAACCACTTAGTCAAACCAATGAAGGAATCTGAATCGTTCATACTGATTAGAAAATATGATAATGATAGAACGAACAAAATCAGGAAAACCTGGTATATATGAGAAAACTTCTCAGTATACCTAAAATACTTTGGTTCGAAGACAAGTGCTTCACATTTCATTATCACAAGAATAGTAAGAGCATGCGTGGATACGTTAGAGCTCAAATCAGAATAAGCAAATCAAAGGATGAGAATCTCTTCACTTAAAAGAGGGATCATGGTCGCCATACGTATTTACTCGAACTTAGAATTGAACTTAGAATTGAACTTAGAATCATTTAAGACTTTAATAAAGAACTCGAACATAGTACCTATATGAGACATAGAGATAATCCTAAGAAAGAAATTGATTAGTTGAAAACCATTCCACAATTCTGTACAAGAAAAGGGAAATTTCGTTCCATTTCTCCGAATAAGAAGTTACGAATTTCTATGGAATCCACATGGGGAAGGAAATTCCAACCATACCCACACTACAAATAAGGGAATTATTAAACAAGAAGGGATGTCGAGCATTCCATATTTCTTTGAGCAAAGGATGGATAGCGGAAATGAAGGTAGAAGGTGTGAAAATTTTTCGAGAATTTCTAGAGATACCCTGACAATTTAGCAAAGATTACCTCTGATAAGCAGCTAGAATTCTACTATCAAGTTAGAACCATTATTAAACCAAGTTAAAAGTACCTTTATCAAATGGATTCAAGGAAAGTGAAAAGATAAAGACTCACGTTTAAAAGCTATAAAATCTAAGTTTCATCGAACCTAGTGTATCACCTTAAGAAACACCCGACTTGCTTGTCAAAAAAGAAAGATAGCCCATTAAGAAAGTATATAGATTATCGAAAGTTAATAATCCATTACCAAGGGTAAATGAGTATTCGGTCAAAAGGAACAAGAGTAGTCCTGAGAACCGATCTCAATTGGACTATAATCAATTTAAGGCACGAGCTAACAATGTACCCAAAATGGCTTTCCGAACAAGAAATGGCTACTATAAGTTTATAGTCGTGCCATTCGAATCAATTAATACGACCATGCTATGAACCTCAAAAATCGAGTGTTCCGCGCTACTAAGATAAATTATCTTAAAACATCATAGATGATATTCCCATCTAATCGAAGGGTAAAGAAAGAGTATAAAGAACTCTTAAGAACCATTCTTGCAGACATTAAAGTCGAATAAATTTTCAAGACTATTTAAGCTAAATTCGACTTGAAGGAGTAATATTCCTTAGACATCTTGTGTCTTTAGAAGGAACCCATATGGATCCGACGGAAGTTAAAAGCAATGCGAGGATAGAAGCAATCAACGACCCAAACAAGAGCAAAGGTTTCATAGGATTCGCTGGCTGCTATCGAAAATTTATTAAAGATTCGCTGAGATAGCAAGGCCAACGATATAGTTGCTCAAAAAGGAATAAAGTTTACTTAGATTGATAAATGCGAGGTGAGCCTCCCAAAGAATTGACTAGACTGTATGATAATGCAAGAGAGAAAGGTGTTAGCCTATGCATTACAGCAACTTAGTCCACATGAGTAAAACTACCTAACTCACGGTTTAAAATTAGCAACAGTAATACCCGTATTAAAGTTTGATACATCACCCTTATGAAGTAAGGTGTGAGATCTTCATAGATCATAAGAATTTAAGATGCTTCTTCGAGCAAGAGACATGGCTCGAATTAGTAAGAGATTATGAATGTGATATAAATTATCACCTACAAAAGGTAAATATAGTGGTTGATATTCTATGTTGAAAAATTCGGTCTAAGTAATGATAAATCCTTGCATAAAAGAAAAACTCGTCAAAGAGAGTTAAGAAGAGGAAAATAGAAATTGTCGAACATCATCTCAATTGCCGTAAGTGAAGGCATTGTATCAATGATCCTATAGGATGACGTAACAATGGATTTTGAGATAGGCTTACCAAAGTCAAAAGTTAACACTACTATGTGGGTAGTAGTATATCGACCTACCAAATATGTTCAGTTCATGCCTATTTAGGCTACTTCGGGGTCTAATGAGTTAACCCAATTGTTTACTAAGAAAATCGGACGCCTCGCATCGTATAAAGATTTGGAGGTTATCTTTAGAATATGAATTGGCTTAGAAGAGAAAGAATTAACGTACAAGTTGGAAACGTACTTTTCACTTATTAAATTTACCTACGACAATAACTGTCGAGCAACATGGCCCATGTGGGGCACAATATAAAGGAAAGTACCGATTATCTCTTTATTGAGATAAAGAAAGTAAGAGGAAAGTTTTAAAGCCAAATTCTGTGAATGGAATGAATGAGATGTTTGCCAAATTAGGCAAAGAAAGAAAGAATTTCACGATAGGCAAAAGTTTTACGTTGATATGCGTAGATATGAGCTGCATCTTGAATGCAGAGATAAAGTGTATTAAAGTTCTCCATTGAAAGAATTTCAATGTTGGAGAATAAGGGAGTTGAAAGTACGTTTTATAGGACCTTGTGAGATCCTAGAAATAATAAGGCCTAGTAGCCTATAGATTGGTATTTCCACCAAGTTTGGAGAATATACAGAATGTTTTCCCACGTGTTACGTTTAAAGAAAGTACGAATATGGTCCAAAATACATGACCATCATGATAAAGTTATTTTTACATCAAGAAATGAGTTATGAAAACGAATCTGCGATTGTTTAATCAGATTCAACGGTTAAGAAAGAAGCTTACGCCGTTGGTAAAAGTCCAATGGAGGGACCATGGACAAAAGAAAGTTACGTGGAAACTTGAGATTGTTATAGTGCAAAGATAACCTTACTTTGCTTCGATATGCAAATTTCGAGGACGAAATTTATTTTAAGGGGGGTAGAATGTAATATCCCGTAATTTTAATGCTTAATTACGATAATCTGAATCGTAATTTAGAGTCTAATCTCGATAATTAAAATCTTAATTAGTCAACTCTTGACTTTGACCAAGCATAATTGGATAATTTCTGTGTGAGATTCGCTGAGCCTTAGTGAATTAAGGAATATAATTTTCAATATTCCTTCGAACGTAATTTTCAACGTTGAATAAATTCGACGCTTCGCCTTATAGTATTATTAGCGGTTAAGCTTAATTTCGAAATTCTATTATTATAGGAATAAATAAAGTTGTAACAAACTTTATTTTGAACATTTTGGAGATAATTAAGCTATGAGAATTTAGAGACGTTTCAAACGCTCTACGTTTAGAGATAATGCGATAACTTTAGCAAATGATCACGAATTATAAAATTCAAATTCCTATGATTATTTTATGATATAAGAACATTATTTTTATATAATGTAGCATTAAAATAATGTTAGAGAATTAAGGAACAATTATTGATGAATTGTTCCTATTTTCGAAAATAAGTTTCGAAAATATTAAAGTTGTGACATGGGATTATTTTAATAATTTTTCCTATGATTTAATTTATCATCTAGAACATATATTATGTCACATAGCTATTAAATTGCAAAAGAATAAAATGTGTAGCATTTATTTGATAGAAGTACCGAAATTTTTAATATAATGTGTAAAATGAAAAAGTTTCTATCTTTTGATAATGATAAGCTATAATTAAGATAATAAGATATTTTAAGCTATTAGATAAGGTATCATGATATATATATATACAAGTGGGGTGCCCAATTGATTAGTAAGGGCCGAAAGTTTGGAAAAAATAGTGTGAACATGTTGAAAATATCATGTGTATATTTTTGACTTTTCAAAGTTGAGTTTTCCTAAGGTATTATCATTGGATTACACTTTGATAATGACATATTAGTTCATGAACATTAGTATGAGACAAAATAAAAATTCATCCCCTTAATATTAAAGTAGCCGATGCTACATATATATTGTTCAAGTGTAAATTTTCTTCAATTATGAAATTAGTAGGCAAGGAAAATGACATACATTAATTAAAAGGATAAGATGACATATTGGAGTATATTATGAAAGAAATAAAAAAATCTTATCCCTAAGCTAAGACAAATGGACGAGATTTTTTTTAATAGGTGTACAAGTGTAATATTGTGTATTATCACTAAAGTAATTAAAATCACTCCATGCAAATTGATAAGAGCCGTGTACATTTAGAAGAATTGTAGGATGTATGAAACTTTGACTTTTAAAATTTGAAATAATTGATTAAGTGTAAAGTTGTGTGCAAAATTTACGAGAATGATGTAGATATATATAGGTAATGTATGTAGATTATGGTAATATGGTAAGATCAACTTTGTCCTTAGCAAATCCTAGTGGACGAAATTGTTGACCTATTATACAAATGATATGATCTTAATTATTAGATATTATGTTAAGCAAGTGGACGAAAACTATGTAAATTGTGTGCAAGTGTTATGAACTTAATTATTAAGATATTTAGCTTGCAAGTGGCCTTATCCTAAAATGTCTATAAAATCATAATACTCCTCTCATTTCAAACTTTAGAACCGTGAGCAACAAAAAAAAAAATAGAGAGGAGAGTTCTTCAATTTTCCTTCAACCTTTGATAGAAAAACGTTGCCGTTAGAATTCGACTCCGATTAAAAGGTTAGAATTCATCCTAGCTTCATATACATACTAGAATTTTCGATTTTAGTCAGTTAAATTTCAAGTTATAAGCTTAGTCATTTATGGTAGTTTTCGAAAATTTTGTATATATGCTAAAGTGTGTAGAAATTATGTTTATATGAAACTATTAAGCATGTATTATAATTATATCACAAAATTAAATATGATATCAAATTCTATATGTTGACCGAAATCATGTAGGTAGGATATGTTGATGATTTTGATTTTTAAATGTTGATTTGAGCATGAAATAATAATCTAGGATATTAAATAAGCTTATATGAATTTATGTAGAATTTTGGAGAACTTTAGTACCTAAGTTCAAGGATTTCAAAATTATAGTATATGATATGATATTGAGATATGATCCATATTTAAGTGTTATCATATCATATTGATGATGTAGATTCATAATATATGGTTGTGGAAATTTATTGAAATCTATAAATATTATTTTGACCTAAGTCGAAAATTTAGAAAGTGACTTAGGTAAATTTTATTCAATAAGTCATAATAAATAACAATTATGTTGTAGTAAGCATAATTGAGGGTGATTAATTAAGATATGATTTTATTGGAATTTTTAAAATCATTTGATGGGTTAATTATGAGTACCAAAACTATAGGTTAAAATACCATGGTTTATAAATTTTATTTGACTAAGGTAATTACATATTATTAATCACATGATAAAATAGTGTAACATGTGAATTTATAAGAATTTTTGCACAAATCTAAGCTATTTAATTTGTAATTACCGAAAACTTTATATTATGTGCATTAATGTTATAAATTTATTTTATCAAGTATAATTACATATTATGATCTAGAATAATGTTTTAGACATAGTATGATTTTATAAGAATTTTTGGAACAAGAATTGCACATAAAATGATAAGAATTTCATAATAATTGAAAAAGTCAAAATGTTGACTTTTCGTTGACCAAAGTCAAAATTGTTGACTTTTGGTTGACTTGGTCAAAATAGTTGACCAAAATCGTTGACCAAGGTCAACGGGCACGCAATTCGATAATACGTGATCAATGTGACGTAGTACGTTTAGTAACAATGCTACTTACATTACGTAAGTACATTAAAACGTACATTATATTCTAAAAAGGTAGAATACCCTTTTTATGTTAAGAAATTTCATAATCGACATCAATCGATTAGGAAACGTCAAATTAAGTCCGACGTTAGCCTTATTTGACACGTAGAACGTTATAGACTATGTTCGTCTCTCTCGAACGTGATCAACGTACTAAAATAGTTCTTACGTTAAGGTGGGACGTGGACTTGAGCTTTCAACTTAGAAAGGAACGTTATTGAAAAGCTACGTGCTGGTGGGCTTTATTCGAAAACCCTTTTATTTATTTTGCCAAATGCAAAGTATTTATTTACAAGCTTTCAATTGAGAAATGATGATTACCTGCCCAAAGTGTTTATGTTTTTATGTATGATCCTATCAAGTTGTTGGTCAAACCAACTATGAGAAATCGATATCGATCCTGCTCCAAGGATTATACCGCCAGGATTGATCCGATATGATGATATTATTTGTGGTGATGGTTGGAATGATGATATTATTTGTGGTGATGGTTGGAATGATGATATTATTTTTGGTGATGGTTGAATGATGATATTATTTGTGGTGATGGTTGGAATGATGATATTATTTTGGTGATGGTTGAATGATGATATTATTTTGGTGATGGTCGGAATGATGATATTATTTTTGGTGATGGTTGGAATGATGATATTATTTGTGGTGATGGTTGGAACGATGATATTATTATTTGTGGTGATGGTTGGAATGATGAATTGAAATTTGTTGGTTCGCTACCAACGTATGATGATCCTGATGTGATGTCATATTATATGAAATTTTTGTGACTGTGAGCCGTTAGCAACATCATCGGCCGGTCATGGATCCTAGTCAGATGAAGAATCCCTGACTATGTGATTGGGAGCCGTTAGCAACATCTTCGGTCGATCACGGCGCCTGTAGAAGGAGGCCTACTTCTGCAGACGTGAGATCTGTTATGAACAATCATGTGAAATATGATATGGATCATACAAAGAGAAAATGCTCGGCCGAGCGATGTTTTGAGAAATGAGAAAACGTTTTAGTAAGCACAAAGCATTTTCAACTAAAACCCTGTGTCTTACTTATGGGCGGTGTAATTAAAGAAAATGTTTTGGCATGAGCCCACCGAGTGCATTCTTGTACTTAGCCACGCATATTTGTTTTAAATGTGCAGTTGAGCAGTTGATGTTGGATGTTGAAGTGTTGAGCAGTTGGAGTCTTCTAACGTCGATAAGTATAGCCTTGATTACATATCGTCATATGTGTAATCACATGTCTTTCCGCTGCAGAGTTATATAAGTTATGTTTTGAGTTGAACCCTTTTGTCAAGAGTCGAAATGATCCAGTTTCATATGTACGATATATGTGTCATATTAAATGATATAAAGTTTGGAAAATTGTCTATCATATACTTCGCAGTTCCATAATTAGTCTTTGTTCCTGTTGTTAGTCCCCGTCGTTAGTAACAGTCTCGTTAATCCGTACTTTGGAAAGGCGGGCCGTTACACATACCTGCCAAGTTTCCTTGGTTCCTTGGCGGCTCCTGCGGGAACTCTCTTTCTTGGTTGAGGGCGTAGGCCCTAGCTTGTGGTGGTGATTGCTGTTGTTGATGATGTTGTTGTTGTTGGTGCGGTTCTTTCCTTTTGCCGCTTGCCGCTGGGCTGCCGGTATCGCTGCCGCGGTCGTCGCCATTGTTGTCGCCGTTGCACCGTGGTCGATATGGTCGCCGATTCGGTTGGTAGTCTTGAACCGGGTCGTTGTTGGAACGGTTGGGCTTGAATTGCCGGACCGATTGGACTTGGTTGGGCACGCTGGGACGGTCATTTCCTCATGGCACTTCGGACAGCCTCTAGAGTAGTGACCCTTCCGCCACACTCAAGCATCCATCATTGGTGAACGCGACGCCCTCGCGACTCGCTAGCGATACCACGATCTCATGGCGGAGTCCCACCAATTTCTCGATCCTCTTCTCATTGGTGTCGACCAACCGAGGTGCATACCGCGACATCTCGCGAACGCACGGTCGTAATCTGTGACCGTGGTCTTTCTCGCGCAGTTGTAGAACTCATGTTCTTCCTCTTCCTAGAGCTCTTCAGAATGTACTTCGTACACTTCCTCCTTAAATTCCTCCTGGAGATATTTTCCACCTCCTCGGATAGAGTCTTCCTTTTGCCTCCCACTGCAATTCGCCAGGCCAAATATTTGGAAGGCAACGATGACAAGCGTTCTTGAGAGGTGCGGTGGAAGAAGTCAAGATTCGCCCATAGCGTGAATCCATAGTTCAACATCCACGGATTTCCATCCGCTGAAAGTGGGCGGTTCCGTCTGAGGAATAGTTCCTCAATCCGCCTCGCTGGTGGTGGTGGTGGTGGTGGTGGTGGTGTGGCTTCGTGTGTTATCTCACGATTCTTCCTTCTCGGCGGCATCCTATCCTTCATAAAGATACGTAATTAAATATCGTCTTACACTATCCATCATGATCAAAGCATATATATCAGCACGGTATTTATATAATTATGAGCATAAATCTAGCACATCATCGAACACCACATATCATAATACTAAAACAAAAGGCTCACGAGCTATCACCATATCATATCAATCGCTTCTACGAGGACTTTCATCAAAATTTTAAGCTTTACAAAATACAGTGCATGGTATGATGCCCAAAACAACATCAAGATCACCCGTACCTAGTCATGGTGTGTACAAAATCTAAACGCCATCGTGGTCATCGAATAGGTTCATGTCGAACGACTCATCGCTTCTGATGCATCAAAAGATATACAAAGTATATAGAAAAGATAATCTAGTCCTAAGAACTAGATCCATGATCGCCCGGTTGTAGATAGGGCTCCATGTGTCAGAGTCAGGACCCAAGCATGAAACGATGACGAAGCTAGGAAATTTTTTCTGGGGGGTCCAATTAATTATAATTTTAAAAGGTAAAATAAAATAAAATTATAAAATAATAATAATTTAATAATATAATGAGTTTATTATAATCCTTTTAGAAATTTGATTGGTAATATTAATTCATATATAAAACTTTATTATTTACATATGTCTTTTATTTTATCAATATAAAATAAATTATAGAAAAAGAAAAGAAATAGCATTTTATCAACATAAAACAAATTATAGGAAAAAGATAAAGGAAAGAAAAAGGAAATAAAAGAAAATAAGTATAGAAAAAATAAAAAAGAAAACATGTAATTAAAAGGAATCGAACCAAGATCTCCTAAATGTGAGATAAAAATCATACCCCATTAGACTACAATGGATTTAGTTATTAAATATTTATAGAGAGCACACATGTTTAGCTAAGAATTAATTCATATAGTGTTATTATTTGCATATATATTTTCTTTTATTAATATAAAACAAATTATATAAGAAAGAAAAAAAGAAAAAAGATCTCAAAATAAAGAGAAGAAATAGAATAGAAAGAGGTGAAAAAGTACAAACAAAAAGAAAGAAACAGGGAGGTGAAAAAAAGAAAGAAAGAATGGAAAAAAAGGAACGAGAAAAGAAGGAAAAGAGAGAGAAACCAAAACGAGAAAAGAAGGAAAAGGAGAGAGAAAACCAAGAAAGAAGGAAAAAAAAGAGAAAAAATGCGGCTGTGAGTTTCGAACTCGGGTTCACCGAAAATTAAAAGAGTATCTAACCATCAGGCTAGACAAACAATCCTAATATTATTTTGCATATCAAATATATAGGTATTTTTTTCAAAAAAGTTGGGGGGCCCATGGGCCCCCCTGGCCCCTATGTGGCTCCGTCCCTGCAGGAGAACTATCCACTCCTTCCATCTCATCGTCAGCTGATGGATCCTCCTCCGGGTCTTCCTCAGGATCTTCCTCGGAATCTTCCTCGGGGTCTTCCTCGGGGTCCTCCTCTTCAGCGTCGAGTGCGGGAGCCACGGGCTCTCGGTTTCTAACAACCCTGGCTTCCTCCATAGCAGCTAGGTATCGGCGGATCTCAGCCATGACCTCCTCATAAACATCATCCGAAAACGGGGCAACAGCAGGGCGGACATCGGTTCCTCTCACGGTACCTGTAGCTAGGTCACGTGGATCCTCACTCTTCATAGAATTGTGGTACACAGGTGCATGCGGGGGTGGCGGCGGTTGGGCCGTGAGAGGCGGCGGATGGAGGTGAGACGGCACGGCATGACCAACGGCGATGGTCCAGGCGGACATGATGAGAATGGAATCCTACCGGTGGTAGGACCGGGAGGTGTTTGTCGGGGGCGGAAGGTCCAGCTCAAACATGTCCTCGCCACGCCAGCAAGAACACGGTCCATCACCGCTAAACGGGCACCTCCGGTGGAGCCACTCGAATCTCATCGCGCCAAGTGTATTCCCGCATGGGAGATACGCCCACGCTAGTAGCTCCGCACACCGTGAATACATAGCTCAAGTGGCTAACAAAGCGAGGCGCATCCGCCCGCATCAAAGCTCTCTCGGCCGGTAAATATAGTCTCGCCGATATCTCACGGGCGTATCCCTGCAAGTCGGATGACAGTCTCATGATCAGTCGGAGTACACCGTCATAATGCGATGTACCCCGAGCATGTGCTGCGGCCCAATGACGTGTGAAGTGCGCCAAGAACTTGCCGAGGTCGTCTCCGTGGCACATCTGGTATGAGCAGTACGAACGTATAACCTCATCGGGTGTGGCCCTAGAGGACAGAGGACGTCTAGTCATGAAGACAGTCCGGCCATCTAAAAAGGAAAATATCACTATGGTCAGACACGGTAAACATAACGGTATATCTAGAAGAAGGTACGTACACAATAAATATCTATACAAAGAAGGTTATAACAATCTACATTATCCTGTGGCCTACATTCCTAAATCCTTATGGCATTACTTTCATGGTTTGGTCTGCGGGAAGAGACGATATGGTTTCTTAGAGTAGAGTAATGATCGATGTCTAGCCTTCGGGTAAAGGCTAAGAGGTCACCCTATCTTATTGGGTTTTGGATTTCTTATTGCTACTCACGTTATCGCATCACATCATATCAATTCTCATTATGTACCCACAATTCATTATTTCCTTTTTATGCTTCTTTATAGTTATACTTTGATTAATTTCATTATTGTTACGATAGAGGCAACACGCGTGGTGTTCGGAATTCCTTCAAGAGCGGTTGGGACTCATAATAGTGCGATCCTCCGCTAAGCAATCGCTCATTGTAGACTCGCTGCTTCATCCTCGAACTGCTCGGATTGTGATTCTTAGGATTTCTATGTTCTCGCTCTTCCTTAGTATTTCGCTCAATTGGGGATACCTTAGTTCTCATACTAAGTTCAGCGAAAAAGGGATCATGCGTCTTAAGGGTCTATGTCCTCATGGGAAAACATACTCATTTACGTCCTTCTTCTAGCATGCTTCGCACATAGCAGTAAACATAGATCATAACATGTATTGCGACAAACAAGTATTCTCATTTTACTCATTTACCAAGCCCCTAGAGTTTGCAACTTTCTTTCAATCTAATGACCAATCAATTGAAACAACCTTTCAATTTTAATATATTCCTCTTTCCAAAAATATATTTCAATTTCCCAACAAGGCAATGTAAGTCCATTTCACAATTCATATATTTCCATCATTTCAAAATAATTTTTATTTGGAATAGTTACCTCATTCCTCGTTGAGCAGGACGACGATGGAGTGCAATGCGATGAGATCAAACATAAACAATTTCTAGACTCAACTTTCAACTTAGGATTCAAGGAAAGGATTTATAGGTTCAGAGCGAACAAGTGCTCGATACCACTTTCTCGACTAATTCGACTTCCCAAGAAGTACGGATCATCACCGTATGATAATGCAAATGATATACACATAACTAAACCAATACGATTAACCAATCAACTACGAATAAATGCATAGATCGAAAAGAATAAGCTATTTCGATAAAAACTCAAGTCACCGAAGGAATTGCTCAAAAGGTTCAACGTTCAAATATAGTCCAATCAGTGCGCAATTCAAGGAACGAGGTACGACCTCAAGTTCAGTACGATAGGAAAGCAGTTATAATCAAGACATCAAAATAATATCAGAGTTAGGCAGCAATAAACGTGTGAACATGTATATGACGATACATGCCCAAGGTTCTAGAAATCCTTTCTAATAAAGAATCAAAATAACTGCCACTCTGCACCACCTCGCACCCATCATCAATCCTTGCTCAACCTGCACATCAAAAATGAATATGCAGGGCTAAGTACAAAAGTACTCAGTGGACTCATTGCCGAAAATATTTTCTTTGTTAAAGTTATTGAACTGCCCACAATAGCACATGAGGATTTTAGTTAAAAGACTCATGCCTATCAAACATTTTATCATTTTCCAAAAGCGTCAGGCCTGACCATTTCAATCACGTTGTTCCATATCTGATCATTCATTCATTCATTCAATCGCGCACTATGGAGGTGGCTACCTACACATAGTCACCGTGACCGATCGAGGTAGCTAACCTAACACACAACACACATGTACACAATCCGAGTTAGTTCTCAACTAAGTCGGATCCGATCGTACCCTTTTTAACGCTTTGTGGACCAACTCATTCACATACCACATTGATATACCAATCAATTCTCATTCCACGTTGGATTAACCAACCTCGATATGATCACAACAAAACATAAAATATTTGGCAGTCAATAACAGTTCATGCACTAATATTTCATAAAGCTTTTGTAACTCATGCTTTGAGATAGATATGCATATAATTTTTGTTTCAAGAGAGCTCACCTCAAGAATTTTCCTTCTTGAAGTACCTGCTAGCGATCCTTGTCGTTTTCGTCTACGTCCACGCTGGACCTTATCAACTTAAGAAATATAATTTAGTATGTCATTCGCTTCTTTCGAGAAGCATCGCTAATATTCAACGTACTCGATATCCTTTAAGTCTTTGGGTTTTAGGATTTTCGTTATCGATAAGATTCAATTAACAACTATATTTCTTCTATTCGATTAGTCTCGCCATAACGATAGATGGCACTTTATCGTTGCATTCTTCTCTTCCATCGATGTGTCTCCACGTCGTTTCATACAATTTATGAATCCTAAGTTCATAACTAATCTTCGTCGTTTGTTAACGTGTATCATCGATTTCGAGTTCCAATACCTCATTCGTTACTATCATTTCCTCGCCGCGTTTCTCGCCTCACACGTCACACATATCCTATCAAAGAAACTCATATTTATGCTACACGATTGATAAAGGCTTCTCGTAATTCAATCATCATCTAACAAACGTTGAACGAATTAAAGTAACTTAAAATAATATTTCTCAAGCATCTACTTGACATAGTCGATATCATTAATTAATTAATTAATTCTTTAATTTAATTAATTAAATCCATAATTACAAGTTTAATTAAATGGATCAAATTAAAAGTCTAATAACATTTGGGTAACCAATCATATTAATTTAATTTCATCTTAGATATCCACTAATTAGGATTTAATTCCATCACACCTTTTTAGCAATTTGCTTAAGGTTCATCGTATTATATAAATAAATCACTTAAAAGAATAGTTCTCAAGTTATCCCTTAACATAATTAATTAATTATGTTATCCAATTTCTTAAAATTAGACTTTATTCAATCTAATGAATTTAATTAACTCACTCTAAATAATTGATATTGAGATTATTATTTAATTAATTAAGAATTTATTTCAAAAATTTAATTATTAGAATTAGACCTCATATTTAATTAATATGGAATTAATTCAGTCCTTAATTTAATTTAATGGATTCTAGAAGTGATTAACTCAAGTCCATTATCCATTTATATACTTAGCCCAACATTTAAAATAAGTATAAGTCCATCTTCAATTTAATTAAAGCCCATATCGATTTAATTAAAGAGCCATTCTTCCATTTAATTAAATGCCCACCAATTAATTCAAGAGCCCATATCATTTTAATTGAAAAACCCATAGCAATTTATTCTAAAGGCCCATCTTTCATTTAATTCTAAGACCCATATCAATTCAATTCCAGAAGCCCATTTTACTTATTATTTCGGGCCCAAACTCAGCCCATTATCACAATGCTCAAACATATAAAATTTCGGCCCATATTAAATAAGAGCCCATATATTTGACCCATATCAAGGCCCAACACCATTTATTTTCGGCCCACTAAAATAAGCCCAACAAAATAAAATAAAAACCTAAACTAACTATGACCTAGCCACCCCCCATTTCGGATCTCTCCCTCTCTGGTTCACACACAACGACACACACGCGGATTGTCGTCGCCCCATGTCCGCCGGCCATGTCGCGGTCGGCGAGTCAGATCGTCGTGACTTCATCCTCCTCTCTACTCTCTTCTCATCTCCTCACTCACGTGCACGACACACACTCACATACACGCACGTAAGATCGCCGCCTCTTTCCTTCTCAGCACGATCGCCGTCGTCGCCATCATCTCCGGCCAGGGCGCATCGCCGGTAGACGTGCCACACCGTCGTCGCCACGACCTCAGCCCCATCTTCCTTCTCTCTCGGTGCGAATCGATGCACACACACACATACAGATCTCTCGCTCTCTCGCTCGATCTACCCGACGTCTCATCGTCTCCGGCGAGCCATCGGGGCCGTAGTGCTCGTCTCCAGCCACCGCGTGGCGTCCAGATCCAGTGAGCGCCGCTGCTGTCGTTCACTCATGCACACACGCACATCGTCATATCTCTCTCTCAATCTCTCACACTCGTCTTTGTTTTCAGGTTTGCTGGCGTCGTTGGGCTCCGGGGAGGCCCTGTCGATGATGCTTGGCGTCGCCACCGTCTGCAAAGCCGCCGGCCGCCAGGCCGCCGTGCTCATTGCCGCCGTTGGTTAATGGCCGAGCCTCAAGTGGCTCGGTCCAAACACTTACATAATACAGCCTCAGACACTAAGTTTTGTGAAACTTCTATGTACTGAAAGCGGGAGTGTTTGTTCTTTATTCCTATATAAATTCTAGTTCAATGTGTTCATGGATGGTTTGTATCATTGAACAACTTTATAAATTCTAAAATGAAAATTTGTAAATGGAGTAGGTGGATAAGATAGAACCTTGGTGAGATTTATGTGTATTCTTTTCTTCTTTTCATATTTCAATCGAAAGCACCAAATTTGTGGAGGATTGCTTCAAATAAAAGAAATAGAATTGGTTGTCTGCTTAAGAAACATGTCAATGTTTTAAACCGAAATTGTTACCTTGTTGTTCTTCTTTCTCTCTTTGTTTCTTGAGGATGTTGTGAGATTGAAAGATGAGTTTTGAGAGTGGAACTTGTAATGGAAGTTCTCGATATGTTGGAAGAATGGAGAATGAACAAGAATGAGACTTTGAAAGAAGAAGAAGGATTTGTTGTCTTATGTTGCAACAGAGGGCTGCGGATGGTGAATCACAGTGCGAGAGGTGAGAGAGAGACTAAGATATGGTTGAAGTTGATGATATAATCAAAATACCCCATTTTTTCAAATTATGATTTTGAGATAATTCACGATAGCGACATATCACCGCTTTGTCCGAACGAGGATCAATGATTGTGACTCGTCCATGACGATTAGGATATCGAAATCGTTACCTCGATTGTCATTGTACACATTCACGATCCGATTTATCGGATCCGATCTTATTACATTATCGTTCGATTATTAATCGATAAATTTCTCGTTTATTCATTTAAATAAATTAAATAAGCGATTCAGATTAAATTCTTCGTTAATTTTAAAAATTAATTCGTTGAGCTACGCTTTTAAATTTTTCAAGTTATTACAATTCTCTACAAACAAAGAATCTATACGCCATTTGTACAAATGGTGGAAGATGTTACTCACAACACACGATTGAGTGAAGAAAGCCACTCCTACCAATCCCAACTTTAGCAACATTAAGGCACTAGGAATGAGCGGGTCGTAGATAATGCATCCACGGCCCGACCGAGCTCCTCGCCTTCTCCATCCGCTTCTTCCATTATCTTCATCCCGACTTCTCTCGCGATCCACGAACTCTTACGATTGCAGGTCATCTTTGAAATCGCCGCCACATGTCATCGTATCCATCGAAGATCGTCTCCACAGAAATGGAACCACCTGAATATAATTAAAATTCTTGCATGCTCTTAAACGTGTAGCTTGTGACGGCTAATGTGATTTTCACTCCCTTTTGTGCTAAGCATTTGGAGAACTGGAGCATAGGTTTATGTGGCCTTGAAGTTGATCTGGCATGATCAAGCAATGGCCTTTGGTATTCTTCATTTCTGCTTAATCTAAACCAATCCAGTCTCTTAAACTATGTATTTCAAAAAAGTATATCTATATCGATCTTGTATATATGTGTTTTTGTACTTTGATAGATTCTTTGTATCAAGCAGGTTCTTATATATGTGTATGATCATACATTTAATCAAATAGTAGTTAATATAAAATATCCTAGAGGATGAGACGATGTTGAATGTGAGACTAAAACAGGTAGTCTTTCTTGATATAAAATAAAACATGGGACATTTAAATTTGACTTGGGGCTTAGTTGTAGATTAGTATACGATTTGTTGAACTGCTACATTAAACTATGGATTCCTTCGTTCATTGTAATCACTATGAACTTGGTCTGCTATAATTTCATCGTTATTATCTTTTTGTGACAAAATAATATGATTTGGTGACAGAATAATCATTCGCTATTCCCGCTTAAGTGGTAGGATGGTAAGGGTGACGCACATAAAAGTATTGAATTTGTTAATAATAAATATATATGTACAAAATAGATAAATCTTATATGATTTTGAAGATTTTTATATACAAAAGATTATTATCTTATATCAAATGTATAGAATCTATATATTAAATATTAAGGATACTATAGGTATAATCAAATTTTATAAGATATACACTTTTATAATAGTAATAGATAGATATAGTATATCATATGTTACATTATCGTCTTTGAGTTAAATATACAATATATATATAATAAATAAACAAAATTGTGTAATATAAGACTTGTTTATTTATACATGCAAATTTATGGGTAATGATTGAAAATACCCTAAAATAGATATAAAATGCATATAAAATAAAATAAAATAAAATAAAATAAAATTGTTTATATTTATTTCAACAAGTTGAAATGGATTGGAATCGATTGTAGGTTTTTATAAAAAAAAGATTTGAAGATAAAAATTCTAGTAGATAATAAAACAAAAACCAGATTATAATATATTAGGCCAATTAATACAATTCAACCCCAAGAAATTAATTTAACCATCGCAAACACGATAACCATACCTGCCTATTATATTGAACCAAAATTACATAATATTCAACTTGATCATGTATTCCAATCTTGTAAAACACGATAACCTTACCTGCCTATTACTCCTCCGTCCCAACTAACTTGAGTCATATACCATTTTAAGCCGTCCCAACTAACTTGAGTCATTTCTATAAATGGAAATAATTAACAAAAAATAAGGGATTTTAATTGTAATTAACAGTTAATTAATTAGGTTGATTATTGGCTAATTAAATTAAATTAATTTATTTTAATATGCTAATTTTAACTAAAAAAATTTAATTAATTTATTTATTTAAAAAATTAATTTATTTAATTAATTTAAAAAATAAATTAAATTAAAAAAATTAATTTATTTTAATATGCTAATTTTAACTAAAAAATTTATTTATTTATTTAAAAAATTAATTTATTTATTTAATTTAAAAAAATTAAATTAAAAAATTAATTTATTTTAATATGCTAATTTTAACTAAAATAAATTAATTTATTAATTTATTTAAAATTAATTTAATTATTTAATTTAAAAATAAATTAAATTAAAAAATTAATTTATTTTAATATGCTAATTTTAACTAAAAATTTATTTATTAAAAAATTAATTTATTTATTTAATTTAAAAATTAAATTAAATTCAAAAATTAATTTATTTTAATATGCTAATTTTAACTAAAATAAATTAATTTATTAATTTATTTAAAAATTAATTAATTAATTTATTTTTTAAAATAAATTAAATTAAAACATTAATTTATTTAAAAAATTAAATTAATTTATTTTAATATGCTAATTTAAAATAATTAAATTAAATTAAATTAACTAAAAAATTAAATTAATTTTAATATGCTAATTAAATTAAGGATAATTTAAAATAAATTTATTAAGTAAATAAATAAATTTAAATATAAAATAAAATAAAATACAAAATATATATACTTAACACATAAACCACTTTATTACCAATACACTTAAACACTAAACACTCTCTCCTTAATTCCCGTGCCCAAAAGAAATGCCCCAAGCCAGCCGGGACGGAGGGAGTACATTGAACCAAAATTACATAATATTCAACTTGATGCATGTCACTAAAGACCATTTTTCTCATCTCTTTGCCAATGATTTTCTCATTACGAAATTCTTCGTTCTTCCTATTAATTCAAAAATTGTGAATATAAATTAATTGTAATATAGTTAATGGTTCACACAAACTATTATACTTGTGGAATATAAACGTGTTCTTTATGTACAAACACATATTACATATTTTTAATGTTATGCACATGTTACTTAATACTTGTGCAAGTAAATTAAATAAGATATAATCATACACAAAGTATGACTTTAGTCATGCATCTTTAGATATGCTCACCATATGACATAATCATGCACAAACTAACTACAATTATGCACAAAGTATGACACAAGATATAAACATAGTTTGATACTTAGCACAAACAATGTTATAATCATGAACAAAATATGCTTTAGTCATGCACAATCTTGAACACGAACAACAGTTTACTACATGTGTACTAGATGAATAATATCTTTTAATCAATGCACAAGATGTTTGGCTGAAATGCATAAACTAATACTTATGAACATAGAACAATATACATAGAGCCAACGTTTACAAAATGCATACATCGACATGTCTATGTTTTCCTAATAGAATACATACATTATCTACCTCTCAATTACTATATATACAGAGTAGGCACAAGTGTTACCTTTCTAGAAAGATGTGAACAATTATTGGTAACACTATGCACAGTCATCATAAAATGTGTATAAATATTATACGGACCGTGCACACATGCGTTTTAAGCTTTTCTGGAAGGATGATGCATCCGTATGAAACAATAGGTACAACAACAATAAACGATAAACAAGTACATCAACTTCATGCTTCAATAAAAAATTTAGTATAAATTCTAACATAGTTAAAATATTCAACTTACCCAGAGTCAATTTTCAGATTTCAATTCAAATTATAATTATTGAACCAAAAATACCCCATTCTCAAAGTCAATAAATGTATAGATTCGAATTTCAAATCATAAAAACGAATAATATACAAGATACATATAATTTGTTAAGAATTCTTTCTCTGAAATTACCTTTTCTGAAGAAACAATGTTCAAATTTGCTGCAGTTCGTGCATAATCAAAACGCTCGCCTGTAGAAATTTTGATCGCCTACAATGCAATGGATAATTTATTCTTTCGAGATCGCATGAATCGCGAACAGAAATTGGTCTTTCGATTTTCGTTTACTTGAGATTTGTAGAGGGGAGAGGGATGCGGAAAATTAGGACAAAGGGTGAGGAAAGCACGGTAATTCAAGGAGGTGGGATAATTAATTGGGTATGGTTAATTCCTTAAATTACAAGATTTCTCCATTCATTCAATTATCAAGCAGACGCTAATGTGGGATTAACTAGTCAAATCTCTATTTTGACCAAGAAATGAGTATCAACCGTTAGATCTAACGTAATACAGGTGTAGATTAGTTCTTAGTTCTCATCTAATAAGTGTTTCTTCTATAACCAATTCATATATATATATATATAGGATTGTTCAATAAAACACATTCAAAAATAAGAAATGGGAACAAATTTGAACCATTGATTTTGAAGATGTGTGGTTGTGATTAAATAAAATTAGGGTACAATGGTAATTACTGTAATATTACGAAAATAACCGTCCCTTAATTATGGAATGTGATAACTTAATCTTTAACCATTGATTAATGGTAAATGGATGATCAAGATGAATTCTTATTTCTTATTTTAAGGGATTTGTATTATAACCCAACCCTATATATATATATATATATATATATATATATATATATATATATATATATATATAGAGAGAGAATGGATCAATGAGAACCACGTCTTTCTTGCGAACTCTGCGAATTGATGATAAGACGTTGAAGATGATGACAAAAGCAAGATAAAGTTGTGCATAACAAAACTTTCTAAAATTATTTTGTTGTGCAACAATTATTAGAAAGTTTTCGTTGTGCACAACTTTATACTTTGTTGTGCATTATCTTCAACGCCTTATGCATGATTCTCAAGTTCTCAAAGATGAGTTCTCACCGGATCCAACCCCTATATATATATATATATATATATATATATATATATATATATATATATATAGGAATGGTTCCTATGAGAATGGAAATAAGTGTAGGAAATATGAATAGATATGTACGCCTAGCATATCTTTCATATTTGTGTAGCACAATCAGATTACTATGTAGCACATATTTCATCTTTTCGTAGCACATATGCTAAATATATTAGTTTAGCACATCTTTCATTGCAGCGTAGCACAAGAAGGGCTCTAATGCTGCACCATAATCCGCGTAGCACATACAATACAAAACTGTAGCACAACCGAAATTAAATCTCAACCATTGATCCAGCGAATCAAATGCCCAAATTCATTCATTATTTCCTACCAAATTATCCATTCCTACCTAATCCATCTCATATATATATTATGTACATAAAATCCTTAACGTACATAAATGAAAACAAATTATGCCATTACATTTGAAAATTTAATGATTATTTTTAAGTGTGCATCTGAATTATTTATATGCACATTTCTACATATAATTCTGTATTTATGCATCTGCGTCAAAATTTATGCATTGAATCTGAAGCGTCCATATTGATTTCTCAAGTGTTGATATCTGTTCTCATATTCACACTATAAAGAATGTCCACACGATAACCACTCCTTATATATATATAATATTTTTTTTTATTTTTATACCACAAATTATTATTGAAATCATCAAATTTATAAATTATATAAAAATCAAAGTTTGATTTATTCATTTTTTTCTTTTAACTTCATAGAGAGTCATGAAGAATAAATTGGGCTTTGATTTTTATGTAATTTATAAATTTGATAGTTCTGAGAATAATTTTTTAAATATTAGAATATAAAATATAATGTGAAAAAATGATATCGTTGACTAGATATAAGCGTATTTGTATAAAATTCGTTTACAAATGTTGAGTGGCACATCAATTTCTAGGCTGTGTGTACGCAAGCATCAAAAGTTAGAAAAAGACATTGATAATAAGCGAATAATTACTAGATAATCTTTTTGATGCTAGACTAAATATTCTCAATTATCCAAGTATACTACTAAGGCTATTGTAGCACGCAAACTATCTATCTTGCAACAATTTAAGATTGATTGTGAAGATAATTAGAGCTAGAGTGGGGTTGTAACAAATTGAATTAAGTGATACCCTATCCTAATTGATCCTCCAAGATTTTTTCTTTATCCTATATGACAACAATAAATAAATAAAATTCTAGTTCTTTGGGTTTCGAAGATTTTTTTTTTATCAAATATGTGTTTGTTTTTAGGATTAAAAAATACAAAGATATCGATGTTGGAATCTTTCAGTCAATACGATTTAAGTTTCAAAATAAACAATTAAACCGACGACCAGAAAGTCACAATTAGGGCTTTGTGATTGCATGTGTCTCGGGTGGTTATCGTGTCTCACACGATAACGATACGACCTGATAAGGCCAAATACTGAACACGACCGTTAAGGATCCGTCCGACACGAACACAAACACGACCTAAATGTAATCGACACGGACCGACACGAACACGAATATGACATGATTTTTTTCAGATTGACACAACACGATAACGACCTACCACCTATTACCTAAACGATAAATTTAAATCAAAATTAAAAATAAATAAATAAAAATAAAATATATAACATATAATTAAATTAATATTAAATATATTAAAATATTATCGAATTATACTGAAAACGACACCTAACCGACACGAACACAAATGTAACACGAAAATTATCGGGTACACGAACACGACACGGATCCGACACGAACACGACACGAAATTATCGTGTCCTTATCGTGTCGACAAGATAAAGACACGAACACGATAAAGCTGAACACTAATCCGTTAATTTCGTGCGTGTTCGTGTCGTGTCAAAAATTGACCACCCTAGTCATAGCTACTATGCACTTGTCCTCTAAAATGGACTGCATATATAGTATACAAGAGAGCTCATTCATTGTAACCGCATGACTCGAATGTACATTCATGAGATTCTAACTTTTCAATATAAATTAATATTGCTCGCGACAAACTTCATAAATTTAAACATGATACTATATTGATTCCGATGTGATATTTGTCCCCAAACTTTTCTCTTTCAATTGCTTATGTATTTAAGGGTGAAAGAAGATTGGGGTTCAATTCCACTTCCTCCCCGAACAGAGAGAGAGAGAGAGACTACATTGCTATAGAGACTAATGCATGTACACATACATGTAAATGATGTAATAATGTTATTCTAAGAAATTCACCATATATACACATACACATACACATACACATACACATGCATGATATATATGAAAAGAAAGTGGATTTTCATGTTTACGATTTAAGTTTAGAGCCGATGGTCTAGAATGATTGATTTCAAATGCGTATAGTTTCCATATACAATTACATAAATAGCTATTTATCACGATCATCTAGCCTTCAAATTAACACGATACATAATACACTTAGTATCTATTTTATTGTTTATGAGATAAAAGTCGATCTGATTATTACAGATGATTGCATGCCTGGAAATTGGAATGACTGGCTTTGAGTTGCTGAAAAAAATTAAGGTTGGTTGATTATTTAATTTCTTCGTCATTCACTTGGTATATAAAGTGCTGTTTAATTTTATAGATTCAATTATGTTTCAATCTCATTTTTAAACAAAATATGAGAATAAAATATGAAAGAATATGTGTTTTCTGAACAGGGGTCATCCGCTTTTAGAGAAACACCAGTTGTGATCATGTTTTAGCTCGGATCGATAGGTGATTCACTACAAGAATTTGCGCGATTAACGATGAAAAATTCCGTCGTTATACCGAATAAGTCCGTCGGTGATCTTAAATAACGACGGAACAACGACCAAAAAGGCCGTCGGTATAAACATAATCGCTATTCCGATCAAAGACGGACTCGTAGTCCGTTGAATCACCAGCGGTTATAGACGTCGTCGTTGTATACGCACGACCGTCGTTGATCAATGACGGAACAACGACAGACTGTCCGTCGTTGATCCGTCGGTATTTTAGTTTTTTTTTTATATAAATTACATATTTTATTTTCAATATTCAATAAAAATAATAACAAAAATCAATGCAAGATTCAAAATAAACTTATAATAAAATTAAAATGTTTGCAACATTCAAATACAATTTTGGATAAACTAAAATGTTTGCAACATTCAAATACAATAAAACTAAAATATTTGCAACATTCAAATACAATAGAAACAAATTCATTTTAACGTGATGGAAATTGAGAACTTAACATTTGCAGCATAACCATACTTCTTCTCTTTGCCATTGCCAAGGAATTAGTGCCATCTTCCCATGGCCACATCTTTGTAGGTGCACCAAACGGATCACCACACATCCCACGAAATGTATGCCAAAATGCAATGCTGAACCTTAACCAATCCTATGCCAAATTAGGTATTTTAGGTTCCTTAACATCAATTCATATAATCCTCTAGATCTGGATTGCTGGAAAGTATACAACATAACCACAACAAAACTCTCACCTTCATCTTTTTACCAAGAATTTCCTCTTCGGCATTATACCATTTGTAGGAGAGAGGATTCTTACTGGTAGGACCCTACATTAGCAACGCATAATCATTATCACCATATTCATCACATCATTATTCAACAAATTCTAAGGAAATTAAATTTTCATATTCTTCATTGACTATTATTAGAAGAAAGAAAAAAGCTGATCGCAAATTTCACCTCATATTTAATTTTTGCAATGCCTGGGAAGAACTCCCCTTCCCATTCACCAGAACCAGAACCACAATCACTTGCAACATCAGCAGGGCACGTCGGCAGCACCGATGCCTTCTGCACTAGTATTCATTCAGTTAGTAATTAATTGTAAAATTAACAAAAACCCTCATGAACATGCACAAAGAATTGCAGCAAAATTGGGAAAATAAAAATAGCTGAAAAAGATAGAATCTTTACCGCTATATTCGAGAACACATTTAGAGACAATAGCAACAACAAGAACTTGGCGCTCTTCATTTTAATTCATGAAATCGCTGCAATCAGATTTAGGAATTAGTAAGCGAATCAACAAAGTCTAATATTTTGAGGGGGACCAAAAGTTCAGAACAAACAAACATGCAATTCTCTTAGTGACCCATCAGCACAAACAAAAATATGTTCTTGATTGTTTAAGGAAATCTTTCCACATCCCATAAACACAATTACACAAACACTCTTTTCAGCTTATCACTGAAACAGCCCTTAAACCTACAACTTCTTCAAAACCTTTGCAGATTCCAACACATACGCACACTATACACACAGAAGGGCGGGGGGAGGCGACGAACGACGGAGGAGTCACGCGAGCGGCCGGAGAAGACGACGGCGAGCCGAGGCGTGAGATGGGGCTGAAGACGACGGGGCTGAAGGCGTGAGAAGACGACGGAGGCGAGCCGAGGCCGGAGAAGACGACGGAGGCGTGAGATGGGGCTGACGTCCGATGAGAGCCGGCAAACGGGGCTGAAGGCGGCGAGGTGAAGGCAACGAGGTGGGAGCTTCGGGCAGGGCGGCTACGGCGCGTTGCTCTGATTTAGGGTTTAAGGTTCAAAAGCTTGAATCAAAATACAGAGGTGAAATCCCGTCTTATTTTGAAAAATCAACGACGGATCAACGACGGTAAAACAACGACGGAAAACATTACGTCGTCATTCCGTCGTTGATCAACGACGGTCTTTTTTCCGTCATTGATCAATGACGGAATTACGACGGAGTAAACAACGACGGAACAACGACAGATATTACGTCGTTGATCCGTCGCAGATCCGTTGTTGATTCACTCCGTTGAACGTCCGTCATTGATCCGTCGTTGATTCACTTCGTCGTAAGTCCGTCGTTGAACTTTCGTCGTTGATTTACTCCGTCGTAAGTCCGTCGTTGATCAACGACGGACACCCGATGGAATATTTTAGATATATAAAAAGAGATCTTCCGTCTTTAAACCGTCGTTGATTAACGGTGGAAAATTTTTCGTCGTGTGTCTTTCGTTGATCGAGTGAATTTCTTG
Organism: Salvia rosmarinus; assembly: GCA_036937905.1. NCBI lineage: Eukaryota > Viridiplantae > Streptophyta > Magnoliopsida > Lamiales > Lamiaceae > Salvia > Salvia rosmarinus. The sequence goes on along the minus strand of CM072822.1, from coordinate 18,530,183 downwards.
TAGTGATTATCGCCCTAAAATAGTTTAATTAGTAGCAATATTTAAATCTTATCCACCACAAAACTGTTTAGAATTTCTTGTTGAATATCTAACCAATATGTCTGAGTGTCAAAAGCATCGAATATGGCATTATATTAATTTATTAGATAAATAAATAAAATAATATAGTCCATTAATTCGTGGGAACGACTTTTCTTTCTTGTTTGCTTTAGGTCGTCTAGTTTTTGTTTTATTTTCTTTTTCTCATTCCTTTCTTATTTGAATATCTATGTATACGTTATAGTTGCAGATTTGCGCTTTGAAGAATGATTTTTGTATAAGGTATTTGATTTGTTAACAAGATTTTATGTTATATCTCGTGTTTTACTATTTATTAGATGTTTGGAAGAGGGTGCTGAAGACTTTATAGTAAAGCCCGTGAAACTGTGTGATGTTTGGCGAAGGTCGAGTTCACGGATAAAAAACAAAACAAAATTACAAGAGCCTTCTAATGTTTTATTGAATATATATCTAGCCAATGTTGATTTCTATAAATGTACTATCCTTTTTGTTCCTGCATACGCTTCTAAACTTCGTGTAAAGAACTGTTTTCATTTAAATCGGATTTCATTCATGAGAAATGATGTCGCTCACCTTCGGTCTTGGTCATTGTTCACGTTAGAACAATTCTTTTTTTTCTTATCTATTTATTTATATAGTTCAATCATTATTATTGGCATTATTAATTCACAAATTACATAAAAATCAAAGCTCAATTTGCTCTTTTATTCATTTGTTTGATTTTAGAGGAAAAATAATAAATTGAGTTTTTATATTTATGTAATTTGTAAAATTAATGATGCTGATAATAATTTTTGAATTATTATAATATAAAATATATAAAATAAAAAAGAATAATATGTTAACGTGAACTAAACGTGAACATTGCTTATGAAAGGTGTTCATGAGTGACATATCATTTCTATATATATATTGGAATTTGATCAAATACAAACTATTCTTAAAGTATAAAATATGAACTATTTTCAGTCATTCGTTTGTGAAGATCTAAGATTAATTCATGACTTTGCTTGATGAATTCAGACATCTGGATTCGAATCCTATGAGAAATGATATTTTATTTTTTTGGAATTCAGACATTGTCACAGTGAATTCAAATAATTTCATGAATTTTTGTATAATTTAAACGATTTTAGGGTCCCATACACGATTTGCTTTTAGATTGAAATTTTGTTACATATAAAAAGAAGGGTGGTCTCACACGTGCGCGCGTCTTGCATAGTGAGACCCACTCCTAATTAATTTAATATTAAATTGAATTAATAAATCTTAATTTTAAATTAATAAATTTTAATTTTGAATTAATAAATATTTTTTTTGAACTAATAAACCATAATTGGAATTAATAAACCCTAATTGTGAATAATAAACCTTAATTTTAAATTAATAAACCCGAATTGGAACTAATAAATCCTAATTTTGAATTAACAAACCCTAATTTGAATTAATGAACCCTAATTTTGAATTAATAAATCCTAATTGAAATTAATAAACCCTAATTTTGAATAATTAACCCTAATTGTGTAATAATAAACCATAATTGTGAATTAATAAACTGTAATTGTGAATTAATAAATCTTAATTATGAATTAATAAACCATAATTATGAATTAATAAATTTAATTATAAATTAATAAAATCTAATTATTCTTATTCATCATAATTAATATACAATTATTTTAACAAAAAATAAGGGTGATCTCACGGTGAGCGAAACTCACCCAAGTTTTTGTCAAAAAATAAATAAAAACAAAACTGTCAATGATCTAGACGGAGATTCATCTATTGCATCCAATCTTATCGATCGAAATGAAAGATAAGATACACTTAAAAAGAATTATAGTTTCTGTATTAACGTTCAAATGAGAAAAATGATTATCGACGCTTACAACAATGAGCTCATCTTCCTATTTATATTATGAGCTCAATCCCACTAGATGGTTATAACAGAATAACCGAATCAGTTGCTAACTTTTACTAACAAACTAACAAATGTCAGTTAGGTAAGCTAACTGTAATTTCCCTCCAGCTGCTTTGCCACGTGTCGACGTTTGATTGGTAAGTCCGTGCAACAGAACTTCCTTTCTTCTTAGCTCCCATGCATACGCATACGACATTACCCCTTCATTCTCTCGCACTTGTCCTCAAGTAAAAATAAAGCGTGGAAGTCAGCGCCCATATTCAAAAACCTCCCAAGTAGCTTATGTTTCAGGTAAATGCGACCATTAGACGAGGACATCTGAACTCGGACTGTTGTTTTTCTTCACCATATGCCGCGCTAAAATCTTGATTGGTTGGAGTAAGATTTTGCCATCTGCATCGAACTCCGGGCATTGAGTAACGACATCATTATGGTGAACGCCCTTTTTCAGGAGGCTCACGTGAAACACCGGGTGGATTTTTGCTGAGCTAGGTAGAGCAAGTTCATAAGCTACTGCACCAATGCTCTTAATAACTTTGAATGGCCTTGCATACCGAGGACTCAATTTTCAGTTCTGATGAAGATGAAGTGAATGCTGCTTATAGGGTTTAAGTTTGAGATACACCCAGTCATTGATCTGGAACTCACGATGGACGCGCTTCTTGTCGGCATAGCGTTTCATTAAATCCTGAGCCTTTTGCAGTAGTCGTTTTACCTGTAACTGAATTTCAAGTCTTTCCTGCATTGTGGCTTCCACCCCAACTACCATTGGATCCGAATATGAGGCTAAAGCGAGAACAATAGGTTTATACCCATATAGTGCTTCAAAGGGTGTAAGTGCGAGTGAAGAGTGGAACGAAGTGTTGTACCAGAATTCTTCCATTGACAACCAAATACTCAATTGTTTAGGATTCTGACTACACATACACCGGATGTAAGCTTCAACGCATTGATTTACCCTTTTGCTTTGCCCATCTGACTAAGGGTGGTAGGCCGTGCTTAAGTGTTGCTGGATATCGAGCACACGCAATAATTCCTTCCAGAATTGGCTTGTGGACACCTTATCACGATCAGATATTATACTTTTGAGAAGTCCATGCAGCCTGTAGATCGAATTCAAGAAGATATGGGCACAACTTGAAGCTGTGTAGGGATGCTTCAACGCGATGAAATGCGCGTATTTGGTGAAGCGATCAACGATTACCCAGATTGTATCCTTCTATTGGGAAGATGGTAATCCTTCAATAAAATCCATAGTTAATCGCGCCAAGCTTGGGATGGGAGTGGGACGAAATGAGCAAAGCTAGCCGGCCGTGTCCTTCGTGCTTGCCGAAATGACATAGTGACAAGCAAGCACCACCGCACTGCACTGCTCGCATTCTCGCCATAAAATATGGTCTGCACGCGTTGGAATGTGGCATTAACCCCAGAGTGTCCTCCATAGCACGAAGATTGCATGAAATGTAAGATATTACGCCGCAAATCAGTTGTAACCCCACATAGATTTTGCCTTTAAATCTTAATAAGTCATCTTTGTAAGTGAACAAAGAGAGGTTATAAGGAAAGAGGGTGCATTCAACAATCCTTTCCTAAGCCTCCTGATCTTCCTCATAACTTTTAAATATCTCAATTATCCAGTTAGGAGTGCATCTAGTGACGGAGTTGGTTGTACATTCTTCATGCTCGATTCTAGAAAGAGCATCAGTTACCTTATTCCCACACCTTTTTTATACTCGATTTTGTAATCAAATCCCAGAAGCTTCGTGAGATACTTATGCTGCACCGGGGTTGAGATCTTTTGGTTCAGCAAGTATTTCAGACTTTGATGGTCAGTCCGTATAATAAACTAGTTGTGGAGCAAGTAGGATCTCCACTTGTCAATGGCTAAGATAATGGCCAGAAATAGGTAGAGAGTCCTTGGTTCTTTGGGGCTAGAGCTTTGCTAAGATAAGCAATAGGATGATTGACTTGGATCAATACCACACCAATTCCATAGTAGCAAGCATCAGTCTCAAGTGTGAAAGGTAGCTGAAAATTAGGAAGTTTTAAGACCGGTGTTGTAGTCATGGCTGTTTTCAAAGCTTTGAATCATTCTTCAGCTTCTGTCGTCCATTAAAAATTTCCCTTCTTAGTCATGTCATTCAAGGGTCTTGCTATTGCTCCGTAATTCTTCACGAATTTTCTGTAATAACCCGTCAAGCCAAGAAAACCCCTCAAGGCTTTAAGCGTTCTGGGCTTAGGTCAGTTAACCATAGCCTGAATTTTGTGTGGATCTGCTTCAACCCCTTTTGAACTGATCAGATGACCTAAATACTCAACTTGAGAGTGACCAAATATGCATTTAGCAGCTTTGGCGTATAGCTTCTGAGATAACAAAGTCTGAAACACCATCTCAAGATGCTCAAAGTGTTATGCCATAGTCTTACTATATATCAAAATGTTATCGAAGAAGACGAGAACAAACTTACTCAGGTAGGGTCGAAATATGTCATTCATTAATGCTTGAAATGTTGCTAGAGCATTAGTGAGGCCAAATGGCATAACCTTGGACTCATATAATCCACTGGAAGTCACAAACGTTGTTTTGTAGATATCACATTCTACCATTTTGAACTGATGATATCCAGCTCTCAAGTCAACCTTTGAGAATACAGTTGACCCTCCTAATTCGTCCAACAAGTTGTCAATGAATGGGATAGGAAAATTATCTTTCACAGTAATGGAGTTGAGCCTTCTGTAGTCAATACAGAATCTCCAAGCACCATCCTTCTTTTTACCAAGAAGACCGGATGAGAATGAGTCATTACTCATTTGGATTATGCACCGCTGCAACATTTCCTGAACCAACCTTTCTATCTCTCTTCTCTGCAGATAAGGATACTTGTAAGGCTTGATTTTGAATTCTGTGGTGTCTGATTTTAGAGGGATCTTATGATTATGACTCCTATCCGGTGGAAGTTGTGTAGGAGTTTCAAAAATCGATATGTACTTCTGAATTAGAGGCTACATTTCTACATGTGCTGAGCTTTCTTTTTCTACTTTTCGGAAGAGATCATACATAAACACCCAAAGAGAGATCCCTTGCTCTTCTTGATGGTTCTTTTGAAGCTCTTTCCCGTAATCATCTTCAGGCTGATCTCCTCTTGCTTCAACCCTTGTAACACTACAGATCTTCTTTCTTCGTGTCGATGTTACGCTCTTCAAAGTTAAAGGTCACAGGGACCTAGTTGCTTGAAGAGGTCGACTCCAACTACCATGTCACAGCCCCCAAGTTTGAGAATTCTCATGACAGTACTAAATCTACAATTTCCCATCTTCCATTCCAGTTTTGGACACCTTATATTGCATTCCAGCTTAGCTCCATCACCTACAGTAACCATCAATGGATTTGTACATTCTCTTTCACTCCTCACTCTCTTGGCTGTGTTCTCATCTAGAAAGCTATGTGTGCTGCCCGTATCAATCAATACAATGATGTTATGTTTCCCCACCTTACCTCTGAGCTTTATGGTATCAATGGCTACCTGCCCCGTGATGGCATTCAAGGATATCTGGTCAGTTTCTCCTTCACTCTCAACTTCTTGCAGAATCAATTCGGTTTCTTCAGGCTCCTCCTCACAAATAATTATGAAGATCTTCTTGCATTATGCCCTATTTGATAAGGCTCGTCGCAGTTGAAGCAAAGCTTTTTCTTCCTCCTTTCTTCTATCTCGGTTGGGGTTAACTTTTTGAAATTTGTAGGTTTCTGGGTGGTTGTTGAACTTCTGCCCGTGTTGTTTCCTTCTTGTGTTTTTCTCCATGTATTCTCATTGGGTTTATTCAACTGTTTGGGCCCTCTCCCTAGTGCTAATAACTGGATTTCTTGATTTTTAGCAATCTTAATGGCTTGCTCTAATTTGTGAGGTTCAAACATCCCTACTACACTTGATATTTCATCTTTCAAACCTCCGATATAGCACTTGACGAAGTACTCCTCTCTTAGGCTTCTGTTTTCAATCACCATAAATGGCTTCAGCTCTTCGAACTTAGTTGTGTAGGATGCCACGTCCAAAGTTTGTTTTAGTTGGTTGAATTGCGATACCATGCTTTTCCCTTCTAATTCAGAGAACCTCTCAACCACCATGCTTACAAACTCACTCCACGACACCCCTTTATTCTCCTCCACGTACTCAAGGTACCATAGATCAGCTGCACCCTCCATATAAATTGAAGCCGTATAGATTTTATCGATATCACCCATAGGATTAACATCAAAGTACTTGTTACACTTCCTCACCCATTGCATCGGATTATCCCCATAAAATTTTGGAAAATCTAGCTTAGGCATTCGCAAATGAGAGTTTGCAGATTGTGATGACTTACCCCATTCTTTCTCTTGGAACGACTTCTCTTTGCTTCCACTACATTCGCCCTTTTCTCTCTGTTCTTCCCTTTCGCTTCCTTCGCAGTTTCCATTCTTCAGTTCGCATCGCATCTCCTCAAATTGAATCTGTATTGCAGCGAGCATGGATTTGGACAGATCCATCTGTTGTTGCTGCATAGTTCTGCTCATCTCATTTTGTTGCTGTTGCATTTACTTGAGCTGCAACTCGATCTCGTTGACTTTTCCTTCCATCTTGGATTTGCGTGGCATACGGTAAGCGTGAGTTTTAGGCTCTGATACCAAATGTCAGTGATCTAGACGAAGATTCATCTATTGCATCCAATCTTATCGATCGAAATGAAAGATAAGAGACACTTAAGAAGAATTATAGTTTCTGTATTAACGTTCAGGTGAGAAAAATGATTATCGACGCTTACAACAATGAGCTCCTCTTCCTATTTATATTATGAGCTCAATCCCACTAGATGGTTATAATGTAATAATCGAATCGCCATAACTTTTACTAACAAACTAACAAAGGCCAGTTAGCTAAGGTAACTTTAATTTCCCTTCAGCTGTTTTGCCACGTGTCGACGTCTGATTGGTAAGTCTGTGTAGCTGTAACTTCCTTTCTTCTTAGCTCCCATGCATACGTACATGACAAAAACAAATTGCTTTATGTAACCAAGCTTTTTGCCCATACAATGAACTACATGCTCATAAATGAGAGACGACGGACTGTGACGAAGAAGCGGTGGTCCAAAGGGTGTGTGAGTAGTGGGGGCCGCGCCTCCCTTCCACCCACCGTATACGACACTATCTTAATGTCTTTTGCTTCATTATTTGCTCCAAATAAATGAAGCAAAAGACGTTTTGAGCAGGTCACTTTTTCTTACGTTAATTGATTTTATTTTGCTTCTTATTATAATGTGGAGTTTAGATTTCGCATCTATGTGGATATGTAACGAAATTATTTCCCATTATAAAATAAATAGGTTCAAAAGTTAAAAACAATATATCTATATTGATATTATAACATGGAAAAAGTAAAATCCTATATTTTATTCCACAAAATCAATAACATAAGTTGGTAACAAAAATGGTTTCCTAAATTATCCCATCCTAGTAGCGAAAGTAGGTGCATACCTAAATCAACTTTTTTCAAATTAAAACATTCACTATATAAAAAGAAAGAGTTTTCGAGTTCAATCTTCACTTTTGTCTATCCCCAACTAAAAATCATGAAAAAGAGAGGCAAAATATAAAACAAGACATTGTTCTTAAAATCAAATTGCAATCCAATAACCACAACAGTTGGAAACTATTACGGAGCATGTGGGTACCCCGAAAAGTGCTGGATCAATGAAATAGTCCCATAAAAAATCCTACCCATTTTATAATTAATACCGGGTTACAATGACCCGCCAATGTTGGGCTGGAATTGAGACAACTACAGGTTTGAGTTCTGAAATAAATTAGAGAACAATTCATTTTTTCGTTTCTTATATTCATGTCAAGTGTTAATATGTATATGGGTCCAGATTTATACTTCAATATTGATCGATCTAAATTTAGCAGGGTAATAAATGCAGTAAGAACACGCGGATTTACGTGGTTCGATCTATGAATTAGATCTACGTCCACGGAGAGAGAGAGAGTATTCGTATATTGATAATATGAGGAGTGATTACAAGAATTGTAGATGATCCCTTTTCCATTTGATATAGCCTCTATTTATACACAACTATAATGACCTAGATCTCGAATCCCAGATCTATTCTAAGATAGGATTTGAATCCTATCTCTTCTCTACTAAGGATTCTCTTAGATATGGCCGAATCTTCTGCGTTCCCACTGGCTTTAGGAGTGCTCTTGGGCCGAACTCGTTTGGGCCGAGCTTGATGTCGTTTATTTATATTGGGCACGATGCTTGGGCACAGAGTTGGGCAGTATCCTATCACATCCCCCAAAAAAAAAGACGCAGAGCGAGGTCGTGATGGGTTCGGAGGTCGTAATTCACCGAGATGTGTTCTTGGTTTCACCAGTAGGCGTTCACGAGGTAATTTGTTGCTTGCTTCGCGTTAGGCGTGTCCAAGTCGGTTTACCGGTTTCACCGACGAGGCCTTATGCCGAGGTCTTTCGATCGGATTCACCTGACGAGGCGTTATGCCGAAGTCTTCTGATCGGCTTCACCTGATAAGGCGTTATGCCGAAGTCTTCTGATCGGCTTCACCTGACTAGGCGTTATGCCGAAGTTGCACACGGGACGCCTTGTTAGCATTTAATGCGGCAGCGGTTGGATTCCCGATAAAGTGCATATTGGGGGAATAACTTCCCTGATACGCCTTTTCGCCTATCACTTTGCACATTTCTAATTTCAAATTCTCTGAAACTTTTTGTCGTCTAAAAAGTTCCTTTTCGCCATTACCGTTTGTCCGAGGTTAAACGCTATCATCCTTGATCTTAAAACCAGTAAGTTATGGCTTCCTCTCCTTCTTCTTCTTCTTCAATCTCACGGCAAGTGTAACCGTGCTTTAATCGAGTATTCGCTCCGATTTTGTGGATAGGGATATTTATACTTTTCTTTGCCTCCTCCCTTCATACGTAAAGTGTGTTTTCCATTTTGGTGAATCTTTGGTAGAGTTTCTTTGATTTCTTCAATTTTAGATGCCTCAGTTAGACTAGAACTCGTGATCTACTTTTCATATCCCGAAATCCTTGGTTTTATTGCTCCCGACCGGAGGATAGGGCTTGTCTCCTCCGAACAGTTACGCCACGGTATTTGAGGATAGCCTAAAATATGGCCTTCGTCTTCCTTATCCTCCCATATATGTTGAGTTACATCAACTGTTCGCCATTCCTTTAGCTCAGTTGACGCCGAACTCCTTTCGTCATTTGACTGGCCTAGGCGTCTTTGCTCACCGCCACCATTTCCCTTTGACCTTAGGACTCGTCCTTAGGTTTTTTCAGTTGAAGTTCAGCGGGGGGTGGTATTACCTGACACCTCGTCGTAATTTTAAATTAAAAACGAAGTCCAAAATTTCCAACCGCACCGTAAGTTTTTCTTTATCGTTTTCTGGGTCGCCCGGTTTGCTTGGAACCGCGATAAACTGCCGACATATAGCTACGGACTATGACTTGCAGCTTTGAGCAATCCTTGAGCGATTGGCCTTGTGGGCGAAGTCTTTTCGAGGCCGAGCTTACGGATGTGGGGCTGAGCCCTTATGACCCTACTGCTGCAGTGGAGTCGGCGAGGGGTGAGGCCCCTCTTTCTCTTCCATTCCTTGTTGCTTGGATGTTTTTGATGTACTTATACATTGTTTTCCTCGTTGTAGTGAATTTGGTCGCCGACAGGAAGAAGAAGAGAAAGAGGCCGAGCTCTGAGGCGGGGAAAGGGCCGAGCTCTGAGGCGGGGAAAGGGCCGAGCTCTCAGGCGGGGGGTGCCATCCTTGAAGATGAAGGATGTCGTCCAGGAAACCTCTGAGAGGGGTGGAGACTCTGAGAAATCCCCTCGCCCAGCCTTTGAGGCGTTTGAAGAGGCTGAGCGATTACGATGTCCCGACCGCTCGATCCCGAGGTCAAGATCATTGGTTCTCAACCCGCCCCACGCTTTCCACGAGGTGGCGTAGTTGTTCGTATGCATATTTAGATAGTATAATCATGGTATCTTCTAATTCGGTTGGTCATTATCTGAAGTCGAGGCCGTATCGGCCGAATGGCTAAGGCGTCCGCCGTGTTGGGCGTCTACTCGTGATCGAGTATTTGAAAGGTGCCGTTGCCGGTTCGTGAGTGGCTCGTTTAAATGCGAGGAGATGGAGGAGAAGACTCTTCGTCGAGGAGGTTTCGAGGCGAGGCCGGGCTGGGATGCGATCTGGAGGAAGGCGGTCGTGGCGATGGGGAGGCGCGGGGGCGAGAGCAAGGGTGGCGGCGGCTAAGGCGGAGGCGGCAAGGCGAGGCGCGGGAGAGGTCAAGCCGATTGTTTGAGGGCAAGTAGAGGAGCCCGGCGACGGAGGTCAGTGGCGACCTCACAGGACGGATGCTCCGCGCTTTGCGGAGAGGCTATTCTTCCGGGGCCTGCAGGATGGTCGTCGATGTGGGCTGCGGTCTTTGAGCAGGCGCCAAATGGCGGATGTCATCGATGAAGTCGCCGAGGATTACCCGAGTTGCATAAGTCCAAGTATGGGTATGAGGCGACGAGAGGATGACATACGGTTCGGCGTATGCCGAGGTCCCAGGTCACGGCACGAAGGAGATGCCCGTGCTCATGAGCTTGACCTCGTCCTCCGCTTTCTTGACCGCGAGTCCGTCCGTGCTTGTCCGGTGGATCGCGATCCATGATCGAAGCCTTGATGGCCGACCTTACGGGCGGTTACGGGACGACGGCCATGGCGGCGGGCACCGGGCTCGTGGAATCCCGGATGAGGGAGGCGAGGCGTAACGTGTCTGGGCGCCACCGCGGCCGAGGTAGATGCTCCCAAGATGCGGCGAGTTAGCTGGAGCTTCCGGAGGTCGATTGATCCCACCCCTTTTTTGTAGATCAAACTTGTAAATACGTCGTCATTAGGATGTCGCTGATTTGCTTTGCAGCGCTTTAATAAAATCCGTCGTTCGGTTGAATGATTTTGTCTTTGTGTTCGCCTTCTCCGATATGCCCGATGCTTCCCAGGCCGGGTCAAATCGAAGTCTTGTGGCTCTCTCGAAGATAAGGAGGCGAAGTCCTTCGTTTGGAAGACAAGCTCGGTCATGTGCGGGAGGAGGCGAAGTCGAGCTTAGGGCATCACAAGAGAAATCGACGAGCTTCATGCTCGGATTTTGGAAAGTGAGGAGAAGTTCGAGATTGCGGAGGGTAAGACCAAATCGATCTTAGAGGAGCACGTCGAGTCTGAGGCCTTTATTCACCGGCGGTGGAATGACCATCTCCGAGGTGAAGCTAGGGTCTTAGACCTCAAAGTGCGGTGCCCGAGTATAAGAAGGTATGGCGGGACTCGGTAATTTCGAGAGCAATATGACGATTTGAAGAAGATCGACGGCTTATACAAGATTGTAGCGCACGTCATCCCTTCCTCGAGCGCGTGCTTCATTCGACCATCGAGCCTTCTTCCGCCGAAGCTTCTCCATCCGCTAGGACTTCTCTTTTTCCTGATATGTCTTCTCCGGAGTGACTAGCTCAAGAGAGACGTTTCATTACCGGGAGGCGAAGCCCCGAGGAGCCGAGGTCGGGCGTCATCGAGCGGCCGAGGTCGATCAAGCGGGGCTACATCGTCGGTGGCGGTCGATCCGCGAGGCTCTTGGCGTGGATCGAGGACGAGGTAGAGGTAGGAGTAGTATAGATGCTCTGTTGAATCCCGATTTTCTGGGGATTGGCTCGACTTTTCGGCCTCCTAGGCCCTCTTCGCCCTCGTAATGTATAAACGTATACTTTGAAATAAAATTATTTTTATTTGCTTGTGTTAACTCCTCGAACACCGCCTTTTCTTCTAGTAACCAATAAGAAGATATGTCGTCCTCGTTTGAGCGAAGGTAGCTCGCCCTCGTACAAAGGTAGTTAGTCCTCAAGTGAACTAAGGTAGTTCGTCCTTGTACGAAGGTAGTTCGTCCTCATAATAAACGGGTATTCATCCTCGAAATAAACGAAGGTATTCATCCTCGAAATAAACGAAGGTATTCCGTCCTCGTATGAAGGTATTCATCCTCGAAGTATCTGAAGGTATTTCGTCCTCGTACGAAGGTATGGGTTCCTGTTTTGCAAGAAATATTGCTCGGGTGGTCCCCGCTTCCCCGAAATAAACGGAGGTATTGGTTCTGTTTTGGCAAGTTTTATCGCTCGGGGTAGTCCCTCTTCCCTAAATAAGCGGAGGTATTGGCTCTTATTCGCAAGTTTTATCGCTAGGGGTGGTCCCTCACGCTGCGTTTGAGTTCGCCTCCGTCGAGGGTATAGTTAGATCCTCAGAAGAGGGTATAGAGAAGAGATAGTATGCATAAGTGACAAACAAATCATGCGAAAAAGATTTTATTGATGAGAACGATATAATAATAAAACAAGACTCGAGGACACAATGAATGGACTCGATTATACGACCGAATCTGGACTCGATGACACACAGACTCAACTTTTGACACTTATGCAAAATATTTTTCGGATGAATGATGTGCCACGTCTTGGGTATTTGTTGTCCTGGATATATGGCGAGCTTGTATGACCCTTTTCCGAGGACTTGATGACTGGTATGGTCTCGTTGGATTTGTATCTTGAAAGCAGTTTGGTTGAGCTTGTATCTGATGTTTCGTTACCACTATTACAATCTCCTATCTGCTTTGAATACTTGATTGCATATATCTGTCCCCTTATCTCATATATAAGTTAGATCATACGATGTGTGTAAGATCACGTAAGTCCGTATGATTGGTCGAAACAATGAGATATAAAAGTTTCACACCGAGACGACTTAAGGACGAGTTGTCGGTTTGAGGCTGCGCAGATAGATAAGAAGTGACTTGACTTAGTTGCTTGTCTATGCCGATGCGTCTCGGCGTATTGAAGGATCACGGTGAGATGTGTTCTTCTTTCTCGACCGTCGTGAAGAACCAAGATCTCGGTGACTTACGATGATCTAAACCTCGATAAGGTATTAGGTGAGTATGAGTTCTTGACCATCACTTTGACTTGTTATGAGTGAGGGTTATATGTTCTAACCCAAGATTCTCCGCATCTTGGGTGGTGGCGATCTTGTATGTCACGCTAGTTATCTCATGTCAGTCACCGTATCCGTTTAGGATGATGGCGTCCTTAAGGAGCTCAAAAGGTTTATTGTACTAAACCCCGCGGTTGAGTTAGCTCAAGTACAATAATAAGGTTGAGTGGTACTACTTAAGGAAATGAAGTTATTAATCGTTTTAAGCGATGATTGCTATAAATGATTAATGGACGTTCGATATCTTAAATCGAGGATTCGTAATGTCTAAGTGCAAGCCCGACTCAACTTCGTAATAAAGGGTAAGTCGACATTCTTTCTCTAGTGGCATGATCGAATGTTTATAAATTAATTTATGTTCGGGCTGAACATAAGATAATTAATTTATTTGAGGCCCATCTTTATTCCTTGCATTTGATCCTGGGCTTGGCCCATCCGAACCGTAGCTCTTTGGAAGAAATCGGCCCCTCTTCTTCTCAAAGGAAAGATTTTATTCTCTTTATCCCACATGGATATAATTATATTTATGGTATATGACATAGATCCTTTCCATATAAGATTATGGTAATAATCTTGAAAGTATGGAAATAATCTAAGAGTATGGAAATAATCCTAAGAGTATGGTAATATTCCATATAGGATTATGGTAATATTCCATATAGGATTAAGGTAGTGCATTATAAATATAAGATATGAGATAAAGTCTAGGTTAATGCTTAATAATTGAGAGCAAATTTTGGCCACTTCAAGAGTGAATCTAGAAAATTAGCCTAGGGTTGAGGTGATTTCTAGTAGTATTCTCCATAGATCGTCCTCACTCGGCGTTGGAGATTGGGCATCAGGGATACGGTCCGGAAGGTCAAAGCACGAGTCTCGACCGTTCGATCCGTTCATCCCGTTCGAACCACCTCGGCGGATCCAGGTAAACACGAGAAAACCTCTCGTGTTGCATTTAATTATATAGGCGCATCTAGGTTTATAATCAATGTATGGTGAATTAAACACCCAAGATGGATCCTCGGGCGAGGTTAACATACGTTTTCCTACACTGGTATCGAGCACAGGATCGAGAATCTTGGCTCTGTTGGATTAATTCACGTTTGATTATTACGTGCGTTTTAATAATTGTGGATTTGTCGTTCATCGTGGCTCGTTTGTTATTTTGTTGGTTTTTGTTTTTACACCACGAGAAAATCCGTGGTTAGATTAGATTTTATCATGTAAATCTTATCTGTAAAAGAAGAACGAAGACGAAAGAACGAAGAACGAAACGACGGAAAAAGCAGTAGCTTCGGCGGTCCACGGGCGGTATCTCGCGAGCAAGCCTCGCGGTCGCGAGCGATCGCGGCGCGCGGCGGCGATCGTCGCGTTCGCGCCGAGACCCTGGCGCCACGCGGCGGCGGCGATCGCGAGGGCGGCCGCGGCAAGCGGCGGCGAGCTAGCGGGCGGCAGGCGCGCGTTCGCGCGCGAGCAGGCGCTTGGCGGGCGGGCGTATCATGCGGTCGCGAAGTTTCGGCGATGGGCGACGGCGCCTCTCGGCGGACGTTCGGCGCTGGGGAAGGCCACGCCGCAGCGTGCTCGATGGTCGCGGTCGCCTTAGCGACCGCGAGGCGGCCCACGGCGAGAGCACGCTGGCGGCGGCGCGAGGTGGTATGCGCGTCGGGCTTTGCCTAGCGCGCGCCCAAGACTTTTGGGCCGACCGGCCCGCACCCGTTTTCAGATTTTCCGGCCCGTGCCCGCACGCGAGGCCCAATTGTTGAATCCGGTCGCGTGCGGGTGCGCGAGGCCCGTTTTCAAGTTTAAATCATGCTTTTGTAAATCTATGTAATAGATTAGATTTAAATGTCAGGGTTTCACGATTGGGCCGCGATGAGCGTTTATTTTATTTTATCGTTCATATGCATGTCGTGGATGTTTATATTATGCGGTAGCATGTTATGTATGTTTAAATTACGTTGACAAACCTTTAAGTGTTTTACGTAATTGGATGCGCATAGTAAGCATGCTAGGTTTATCGCGTTTTCAAGCATATTTTAGAATTACGCGAGCATGTTTTACATGTTGAGTTCTATAGAAAAGCATGCTAGATTACGTGATCTGCATGGACAAACCTTTTGAATAAAAAGACTAAGCAAGCAACCGATAAATTAATTTTTCAAATTAAAATGTCAAGACCTCCACTTTTGATCTCTAAACAAAGTGAGGCGCACCGTGAGTAAACGATCACACGCGTGGCTTGCTTGCACTTTGCTTATCATAAGTTTGTTAGATGAGATTTCTAAATAAAACATTTTAAATCTATTGAGAAGTGGGAATTTCATGTAAACGCCCACACGCGCGTGGCTTGCATATGCGATTTTCATAAGTTCTCTAGAGATAGATATAAAATGAGATAACAAAAGAATTTGAATTGGAGCGGTATGGTCCGGTGAGTATACCAATTCTAAAATTCATTTTCTAATGTTAAAATTGTGGTTATTGCTTAGACATCACCTCAAGTACAACTTCCATGAAGTCCCTTCTTGCGATAGTGATGTGGTCTAGTAAAGTCCAATCATTAATTTCATTTGTCATAAGGATAAGTTGACATGGATTGAAATTAAGCGACTAAAAGGTATATTTTAGTGCAGTCGAGGGTTCGTGTGTAAACGTCCACACGTGGCTTGCATGTGGAATTCCTTGGGCGATTGGAGGTTTCAATTAATATTGTTTTATCAAAAGGTTACAATATTATTATTACGAATTATTTGCGATCGTATGCTTATGTGTTTTACATTATCGTTTGAGATATGTCTCTTACGCCGATTATCAATATGCTCGCACAAAATCCGTTATCCGGTCCAAATTTTATCGAGTGGAAGCGAAACATGGAATATGTTCTTATCATTTGAAGAACACATGTTTGTTCTCACTACTCCTAAACCCGATGCCACTTCTCGCGTCGACTAATGAGCAATGAGTCAAGGCGGACTTTGGAATAAGTCGAACAATATGGCTAAATGCTATATGATGACTACGATGTCCAAAGGCTTGCGGTGCACATCGATCGATGGTGAACCGATGATATTTGGTCAAGTCTCGAGGTAAGTTTGGGCGATCGGATCGGACGATCCGCCCACACAATGAGAGAAATCTTGGCGTGTAAGATGGAAGAAGGAAGTTCGGTCCATGAACATGTCTCCCATGACTCGTCTCATGGATAGTCTTGATCGGTTGGGAGGAGGTATTGACGGTGAAGCCAAGGTCGATATCATCCTCAATACACCGCCCAAGTCTTTTGAGAACTTTCGCGTGAATGCGATCATGAGCAAGACCGAGTTTACACTTAGTCGATTGCTTAATGATCTCGTTCTTTGCGGAAGGAGTTATGGGAAAAGGAGCACATGCTCTTGCTAGCACATCTAAGGGCCCAAAATTTTCATCGCAAAAATGGAAATAGAAAAGGGGTGCCAAAGGTGGTAGAAGCGAAGGCAAATAGTGGGAGTAATGGGAACAAGAACATGGTTGCCACCGGAGGCAGAAGAAGCCAAGGAGAAGGCAAGTGCTTCAAGTGCGGTGACGGGCGTTGGAAGGCCAAGTGCCCTATGCTCATGGCTCAAGTACGCCGGTTTGCTTTAATGTGAAACATGTTTAGCGACTTGTTCTACCCATTCTTGGGTAGTAGATCTGGTATGGCGATCATGTTTGTTACACCTGCGGGTTCTGCGGACAAGGGAGGCGTTTGATGGCGAGATAACGATCTCCATGGGCAACGCGGCGAAAGTCAAGTCATGCGGTTGGAGATGTTTCTTTATGTTTTGGGACAACAGTTTTAGTTTTGAAAGGCGTTTTATATGTGCCGGATTTTCGTGTAACCTTGTTTCTGTTTGAAATTATTTACTCATGGATATTACATTATTTTTGATAGTGGTGTTTCTATCATAAGAAATGACGAAGTTATACGTGTTGGCACTTTATATAATTAAGCTTTATACTATTTACGCAAAACATAATACCTATAACTATGTTGCATCTTCATCAAACCCTAAAAGAGAAAGTTTTCTTCAAGAAGATGACTCTAATTTTCTCTGGCATCTTAGATTAGGTCACATCAATCTAAATAGGATCAAAGGCGGCTAACAATGGGCGTTGGGTGATCTCACGGTTACTCAGTTCCGGTCTGCGAATCCTCATATAGAAGGTAAGATGTCGACCGGACCTTCAAAGCGAAAGGTTATAGAGCCAAAGAAATGTTGAGTTAGTCCATTCGACTGTGTGGACCGATGTCCACACAAGCTCGTGGAGGGTGCAGTATTTTGTCACTTTCATTGACGATTACTCAAGTGCGGATACATATACCGCTTCACCGCAAGTCAATGCTTTGAGAAATTCAAAGAGTTTAAAGGCGGAGTGGAGGCGAAGCTAGGTAAAAATATCAAGTCATCTGCGTCCGATCGCGGTGGCGAATACCTCGATAACGAGTTTATGGACTATCTAGTAAAGTGTGGGATTACATCCCAACAAGATTTCACAACACCACACAGAAAAATGGTGTGTCGAAACAAAAATAGGACTCTTTTAGAAATGGTTAGATCTATGATGAGTTATGCTACATTGCCTATTTCGTTACGGGGTATGCCTTAGAGACGGCGGCATACTTGCTAAATCTAGTACCGTCCAAGTCGATCGAAAAGACCCTTCGAGTTGTGGTTTGGGCGAAGACCCGTTTAAGCCACATAAGGATATGGGGCGATCCGACACATGTCTTTGAACAAGAAGGCGACAAGTTGGAGGCTAGATCGACGCAAGGTCGTTTATTGGCTATCCTAGAGGAGCGAAGGTGGTTTATTCTATAGTCTAAGGATCGGAAGGTCATTATTAGCACTAATGCTCGATTCTTAGAAGAGGACTACATGAAAATCATAAGTCCAAAGTTGAAATCATTCTTGAAGAATTAGAAGATGATCGTATTCCACCACCGATTAGGCGAAAGTGCGAGATGTCGAGTCTAATGGGAGGATCGACACCGATACTTCAAGAATTGAAGTGGGTGAGTTCCACCGAGACACCGACCGTCATAAGTGGTACCTACACGGCCAAGTTGTGCAAGTTAGAGAACCACAAGTATCTGCACCCACCGTTGCCATTGTGCTGTAGAACCTCGTCGTAGTGGGAGGTTGTTCGTCAACCCGGCGATTTATGTTCGTGGGTGAATCTTGGTTTGGTCCCGTGATTTAACATGCAATAATTGACCCATGGACATCTGAGGAGCGTCTGAGATATTGATGCAAGATCATGGCACCGCTATGGACTTAGAAATGGAGTCCATAACGGCTATGGATGTATATGAAAGACACCTCTACCGGATGGCAAGGAAGCCGTAGGTAGTAAGTGGATATCTGAGAGGAAGAGATTCGATGGAGGTTTGGCTTTCAAAGCCGGGCTTGTGGCGAAGGGTACACTCAGTTGAGGGCATCGATTTCGATGAGACCTTTTCGCTGTAGCAATGCTCAAGTCCATCGTAATTCTTACGCCATAGCAGCCCACTCAACCCAGAGGTTTGGCAAATGGATGTTAAAACCGCTTTTCTAAGCGGTTACCTTGAGGAAGGTAGAGACATCTATATGCAACAACCTTGAAGGTTATGTGGTAAAGGGTGAAGAGCATCTAGTATGGAAGCTTAAAAGTCCATTTATGGACTTAGCGAACCTCCCGATCATGGAACTTACGCTTTGACGAGGTGGTAAAGTCCCATGGATTTACCCAACCGCTAGCGAGAGTTGTGTGTATCGGTTAGATGTCAACAGTGATGTGGTATTTCTTGCACTTTATGTAGATGACATCCTTCTAGTTGGCAACAACGTGAAGTCATTATCGACGTAAAGAGTTGGCTATCCGATCGGTTTCAAATGAAAGACTTAGGAGATCAGCGTACATTCTTGGGATCAAGGTTTACCGAGATCGCAAGAAGAAAATATTGAGCTTATCTCGGGCGTCTTACATTGATCTCGTGATTACTCGTTTAGTATGCAGACCGCCAAAAAGGATTGCTACCTTTCGGACATGGCGTTCCTTTATCTAAAACGCATCACCTATGACCGCAGGAGATAGAGAAATGAGACAAGTTCCTTACGCTTCCGCCGTAGGAAGTCTCATGTACGCAATCTATGCACGAGACCGATATCTCTATGCGGTGGCATAGTAGCTAGATATCGATCTAACCTGGACAAGCTCATTGAATTGCGATAAAGCATATACTCGGTACACGAAAGGACTCGAGATTATAGGCTGGTTACCATGCGAGATAGTCTAATGCCTTTGGGTTATCTGAGACTCGGTTTCCAAGTGACCGTGATGAGAAAAAGTCGACCTCGGGCTATGTGTTTACCTTGGGAGGTGGAGCCGTATCTGGCGGAGTGCAAAGGCGATGCATTGCGGACTCTACCATGGAAGCGAATATGTAGCGCCTTGAGGCTTCTAAGGAGGTCAGATGGTTCAAGAACTACCTCGTGGATCTAGATGTGGTACTGGTTTGCCCAAGAGTATCATAGTTTCTTGTGATAACTCGGTGCGATGTGAACTCGAAGGAACCACGGACCCACAAGCGACTAAACACATAGAGAAAGTACCATGTCATACGAGAAATCGTTAGACGAGGTGGCGTCTTGATTGAAAAGATTGATCGACGGAAAATCTAGCGGATCCATTCACGAAGAGCTGCCGCAAAAAGTCTACGATGGACACGTTAGAGGACTTGGATTGCGCTTGATGGCACCCACTTAGAAAGGAAACTTTTGTATAAGTGGGAGAAGCAAAGTGATGGTTGTTTGTAATAGCTAGTAGAAAGACACATTGTATACTAAAGTTTGCTTTAGTATAAGTGGGAGATTGTTGGATTTGTATCTTGGCGGTTTGGTTGAGCTTGTATACAATGTTTCTGTTACCACTATTACAATCTCCTATCATTTTGAATACTTGATTGCATATATCTGTGTCCCTTATCTCATATATAAGTTAGATCATACGGTGTGTAGAAGATCACGAAGTGCGTATGATTGGTCAAGCTTAATGAGATATAAAAGTTTCACAAATGAGGCGACTTAAGGACGAGTTGTCGGTTTGAGGTGCAGTATAGATAAGAAGTGACTTGACTTAGTTGCTTGTCTATCTTTGATGCGTCTCGGCGTATTGAAGGATCACGGTGAGATGTGTTCTTCTTTCGACCGTCGTGAAGAACCAAGATTTCGGTGACTTACGATGATCTAAACCTCGATAAGGTATTAGGTGAGTATGAGTTCTTGACCATCACTTTGACTTGTTATGAGTGAGGGTTATATGTTCTAACCAAGATTCTCCGCATCTTGGGTGGTGGCGATCTTGTATGTCACGCTAGTTATCATGTCGAGTCACCGTATCCGTTTAGGATGATGGCGTCCCTTAAGGAGCTCAAAGGTTTATTGTACTAAACCCCGCGAGTTGAGTTAGCTCAAGTACAATAATAAGGTTGAGTGGTACTACTTAAGGAAATGAAGTTATTAATCGTTTTAAGCGATCAGTTGCTATAAATGATTAATGGACGTTCGATATCTTAAATCTGGGATTCGTAATGTCTAAGTGCAAGCCCGACTCAACTTCTAATAAAGGGTAAGTCGACATTCTTTCTCTAGTGGCATGATCGAATGTTTATAAATTAATTTATGTTACGGGTTTGAACATAAGATAATTAATTTATTTGAGGCCCATCTTTATTCCTTGCATTTGATCCACAATTCGGCCCATCCAGACCCGTAGCTCTTTGGAAGAAATCGGGCCCCTCTGCTCTCAAAGGAAAGATTTTATTCTCTTTATCCCATGGATATAATTATATTTATGGTATATGCATAGATCCTTTCCATATAAGATTATGGTAATAATCTTGAAAGTATGGAAATAATCCTAAGAGTATGGAAATAATCCCAAGAGTATGGTAATATTCCATATAGGATTATGGTAATATTCCATATAGGATTATGGTAATATTCCATATAGGATTAAGGTAGTGCATTATAAATATAAGATATGAGATAAAGTCTAGGTTAATGTTAATAATTGAGAGCAAATTTTGACGCCACTTCATAAGAGTGAATCTCAAAATTAGCCTAGGGTTGAGGTGATTTCTTGTAGTATTCTCCATAGATCGTCCTCACTCGGCGTTGGAGATTGGGCATCAGGGATACGATCCGGAAGGTCAGCACGAGTCTCGACCGTTCGATCCGTTCATCCCGTTCGAACCACCTCGACAGATCCAAAGGTAAACACGAGAAAACCTCTACGTGTTGCATTTAATTATATAGACGCATGCTAGGTTTATAATCAATGTATGGTGAATTAAACACCCAAGATGGATCCTCGGGGCGAGGGTTAACATACGTTTTCCCTACATGGTCCTTCCCATGTGGCTTCCAGTTTACCGAGCTTGGCGGCTTCTATCGACATCATTATTTGAAGACGAGGTCGCCTACTTGGAATTGTCGATATTCGACACGCGGGTTGTAATACCGAGCTACTTGTTGTTTATACCGAGCTTCTGCGATGTGGCGAGGTCTTTTTTCTTCGAGTAAATCTAGGCGGATCGTAGATTGTCATTGTTGGCTTCAGTGAGAAGTGAATGGCACGGGGCTCGGCATACCGATCTCTGCAGGATCATCGCTCGCACCATACACCGTCGTGGGGTGTTCTCCATTTGATGTCAGGGGTGTTTATGCGATACGACCATAGGACTTGCGGTAAATTTTCCACCCAATCGCCCTTTACTCGGTCGAGGCGAGTCTTGAGTCCTTTCACGATTGTCGGTTGGTGACTTGGTTTGACCATTTGCTTGGGGATGAGCCACCAAGTGAACTTCAGTTGGATCCAAAGTTCTTGACACTATTCTTTGAATACTTTATCCGTGAATTGCGTCCGTTATCCGATATAAGGATATGAGGATGCCAAAGCGACACACCACGTTCTTCTGAGCGAAGTTGAGGCGTTTTGCTCGTGATTCTCACCAAGGGTTCGGCTTCCACCCACTTCGTGAAGTAGTCGATCGCGACAATCGTGAATTAAACGTCACGGAGCTTTGCGAAGGGACCTCGATGTCGATCCCCATTGCATAAATGGCGAGGGCTTTGCATCTTTGGCGAGGTCGGTTTGAGGTAGCCTCGTGACGTTTCCATGGATTTGGCACTTTGGATATTTCTTCACGAGATCGATTGCGTCACGGAATATTGTCGCCAATAGTACCCCATCGCATGACTTTCTTGATGGGCGTGGGGTCGATGTGACTTCCACGATCCTTCATGTCTTCTCGTGAGCACGTAGTTAGCTCGGTTTGGACCTAGGCACCTTAGGAGAGGTGGAGATATGATTTTCTATAGAGAATTCCTTGTTCAGCGTATATCGCAGATTTGCTCAAGATCTTCCCCAGCCTCGAGCTTGTCGTGGGGTAGCTCGCCTTTTCAGTATTCTTGAATGGGAGTCATCGATTAGGTTCGTCGTCGAGATACTATGTTGACCTCGGTTCCAAAGGTCGTCATCGCTATACTTACGCTCAGGACTTCTTCGATTGGCGAGTTCGTCGGCGTCGAGGCTAGTTTGCTTAGTCGTCACGGCTATTTTGCTCCCTTGGGATGCGAACTAGCGAAGTGTGAAAAAGCTTCTTTGTAGGCTTTGGCTTTTTCAAGGTATTTCTTCATCTGTTGCCTTTTGCCTGCACCTTCCCAACATGTGACTTACTATGACTTGGGAGTCATCGTGAACTTGCACTCGTGCACAGAAGCTTTGAGCTGAGGCGAAGTCCCGCAATTAAGGCTTCGTGCTCCACTTCGTTGTTCGTATTTTAAATGCGAACCGAAGTGCATATGTGATCTCTTGGCGTCGGTCCTAAAGTAGGATACCGCTCCGCCACCGCTTTCCCAAAGCCCGTCAACGTAGACTTGCCAAAGAATCCTCCGGGTTTTATCTATAGGTTCGGCCGGCATTGTCCGTCTGGACTCGTTGGGCTTCGGTATCTCGGCAGTTAGCCTCAACAAGGAAGTGCGCTGAAACGACCATGATGGCAGCGAGGGGCAAAAGATATGTCGTGTTCGCTAATTCAATTGCCCACTGCGATTCTCCCCGAGGCTTACGGCCGTCAATACTTGCAAAGTGGGTGATCGATGAGGACTTGTATGGGGTGTGCATGGAAGTATGGCCGTAATCTTCTTGCAGCATTTATTAATGTCAGCGCGAGCTTCTCCAAAGGTTGATACCTTGTTTCTAGTCCTTTTAATGCTCGGCTGATGAAATACACGGGGAGTTGGCGTCCTTCCTCTCGTACCAAGACTGCACTTATGGTTTCGTCCGAGGCGGCGAGGTATAGGGAAAGGACCTCTCCTTCTTTCGGGACGGATAGTGTGGGCAGTTTGGCGAGGTAGTTCTTGAGGTCTTCAAAGGCGGACTCGTGTATGTCATTCCAGGAGAACTCCGGAGCCTTTTTGAGTATTTTGAAGAAGGTAGCTGCTTATCTGCGGCTTTCGAAAACGCCGAGCGCGGCAATGCGACTGTCAATTTATATACGTCGTGGATTGTTTTGGCATCTTCATCTCCACAATGGTTTGAACCTTTGATGGATTGGCTTTCAAACCTTCGTGAAACCCAACATCCTAGAAATTTTCTGGACGAACCGCAAACGTTCATTTACGGGGTTGAGCTTTAGGTTGACTTTTACGAGTAGGCGAGGGGCGATCACGAGGTCGGCAACACATGCGCCTCCTCAATGCTCTTGACGATGTCATCCACGTAAACTTCCACATTCCGTCCTATGTAGGTGGAATATTTTGTCTACCATCCTTTGATAGGTGGCCTCGCATTCTTGAGTCTGAACGGAATCTTCTTGTATCGAAGACTCAAATCGTAATGAATGTTGTTTTGGCCGCATCTTCGTCATCCATTAGGACTGGTGATATCCGCATGCAGTGTCTAGGAAGTCAAGACTTCGTGCCCGACCAGCGTCGACTTTCTTGTCGATGTTGGGGAGGGTAACAATCTTTAGAGCGATGCTTGAGATCGGTATAATCGATGCACATTCGCCACCGCCTCCGCCTTTCTTCACCATTCTTGGGTTGGCTATCCGGTCGGATACTTGACTTGAGCAAGATCGTGCCTTTAGTAATTCCTTTACTTAAGTCGTGGATGACTTGATTCCGCCATTGCAAAAATCCGTTGCTTTTGCCGAACGGTTTCACCGTTGTCAATGTTGAGGCGGTGTGATGATAGATGGTGAAACCCGGTCATATCGAGGGTGACCAAGCGAACACGTCTCGAATTCCATAAGAGTTAGATGATCCGCTTCATCACGAGGTATGCAGGTAGAGCCAACTTTACGACCTTGGATGGTTCGTCTTCGTCTGTGATCTCTCTACCGAGTTCTCCGGGGCGTGACGTCTTCCCTGCTCCAACTCCTCGGGTTTCTTTGATTGCTATGCTTGCGGTCTTTGGACGAAGTCCACCTCCTCTCGAGCACCGCATGTATTCCTTAGCTTGCTTTTGGTCTCCCGGATCACGGCCACCCTCCTTTTGTGGGGATTTTCATCGTCAGGTGGTAGGTTGAGCATACCGCCCTTACTGCGTTTAGCCAGTCTCGCCCAAGTATGATGTTGTATGGCGAATGAGCACCCACCACGAAGAACCTGTACCACTTTGGTAGAGCTCGTCGGTGCCACTTCCCTCTTGTGACGGCGGTCGATCACCCGTCTGGGCGTGTCTCTTCCTGCACGGTTACTGGTGGTGGCCGAACTGCGCGAGGCATGCTTCCTCTACTCCTAACTTGTCGAAGCATTCTTTGAAGAGGATGCTTACTGATGCGCCACTGTCGATGTATATGCGCTTGACCAACTTGTTGGCGACCACTGCCTGGATTACTAGTGCATCTTGGTGGGGCACCACCGCAGGTACGGGGTCGTCCTCGGAGAAGGTAATAGCCTCGTCCTTCCTGAACCTCTTGTTGACAGGCTCACTGGTATGGGGACCTCGGGCTTCGGTCTTCAGGGAAGACCTCGTAACTCCGCGTGGGAGACCCGTGATGGTGGAGATGACCCCGTCGTACTGGGGTTCGTCATCTCCCTCTTCGTCTTCACCGCGCTTCTTCTTGTGAGGGCACACCACCCTTCTCACTTTGTTCCTCTTTTTCTCGGCCTCGATGAGGGGCCTCGTGTTAACCGCTAAATCGGTCCCGCCTTCATTTTTAGGGACCCCATCTTGTACTAGCATCTCGATATCTTTCATGAGGTCTCGGCACTCCTCCGTGTCGTATCCATAATCCTCATGGAAAGAACGATCTTGTCCTTAGTCAAGCGTTTAGACCCCCTGTCATTGGTCGAGGCTTCTCGAACTTATTCATGTGGAGTTCGTAGATTTACGCCTTGGCCGTCGAGGGTGTATTGAGTCTTTTCGGTGCCGCGGCCCGAGCTCGACTCTATGGGCGTATCCTCTGCGCACTTCGGCCTTGGCTTGGTCTCCTCGTCGCCGTCTCTTCTCCCTTTTTGGAGGGCTCGCCTTTCTCCGCCTCATGCCTTCCTTCTCGGCCCGTCCGCTTTTGTGAACCGGTCGACTATCGCCATAGTTCTCGCAGCATGATCGAGGTTCGTGATTGACGATCTCTTTATATAAGGCCCAGGCGGGATCTTTGCTCGAAGGTGAGATGATGAGGAGATCGTTCACGTCTGCGACCTTCGTGCTCTCCTTATCAACCCGGTCATAAAGTCGCCGATGGACTTGTTCGGTCTTGCCTCGAGGTGAGGAGATGTGCGAAGTCATTTTGACTCGGCCTTACGGAAGAACCTTCATGGAAGGCCTTCGTCGATCGCGGTAGAACCAATGCTCTCGGAGGTAGGCCGTCGAACCACCGAGCGGATGTTGTTGACTAGTAACTCGGGAAGAGCTTGCACATGTGAATTGTGTCGGCGTTGGTTGATCATATTGTCTTGAAGCTATGACGGGAAGTTTCTGGTCCCTTAGTCCGTCATAGGAGGTGATACTCGGCACCGATATTTATCCGGGAGGCGGGGTGTCGAGTATTCGTTTGAGAAGGGTGACTATCCTCCGTACTGTCGAAACCGCCCTGGAGAGTGGGCGGAGTTAGTCGACGAACTCGCTTTGGTAACCGGACCGCCCTCGCGGCGATCGTAACGTCCTCCTCCGCGAGTCCGTCCCTTGCGCGATTGGTTTGTGCCCCAACGCGTGCGAGGTACGGCGCCCGACTTGAATCTTTGGAAGATCCACCTCGTTGCGGTGCCTCGTGTTTAGACGAGGCTTGATTCTCTTCTGAAACGGCCGACCTTGTGCGTGGTCGAGGTATTGGAGAAAACTCTCCTTGTTTTCTCGAGAAATCCTCGACGGCGTCATCAAGGTTTATCTGCGGGTCGAGGTGCTCGGATCGAACACTTGATCTACACTCTTTGTAATCGCTCCTTACACGCTCAATACACATCTCTCTCTCTCGCTTTATAGTGGGCGTAGATCTAATTCAAAGATCGAACCACGTAAATCCTCCGTGTTATCGTTTTTATTTCACTGAAAATAAGATCGATCAAATATTATATTTTCTTTTTAGCCTTTTTCCTTTTTGTTGTCTGATTATATTGCTGGAAATGCAATTTTTGGCTGTACCTAAATGTAGTACAGAATATTGGAATCATTTAAATGGTCCAATATGCACAATTTCGACTTATTAAATGTGACACCGAGTCAAATTTACTAATTTACTACTACTCCCATCGTCCAATTTAAAATAGTTTTGTTAGATATAAATATTTAGGATAAAGGTAAAAAGGAAAAAGGACCATCCATGCGAGCATAATAAGAGGCCTTGGAAGGGCCTAACCCTCTGGCTAAAGTTTTCCACTAGAAAGAGATCGGAGTCGATAGTTGGCAGTTGGTGCTCGAACAAGGGAGTTCTGTTACTGAGGAATTGGTTTACTGCGTGACTTCATCCTTGCTCCCTTTGGAAGTAGCAGAAAGAGAAAGAAGGAAAGTCTGACTGAAGCAGTTTGAAGGCCACTCGACTACTCGACTAAAGGAGAGGATCGATCTCTTCATCCAATCGAGAAAGCAAAGCATCGCCCACGCACTGGTGTGAAGCCATTCCATCTATATAACATCGAAGCGCTTCGTTAAAAAGTTCCCGCCCCCAAAAGCGGAGACCGAAGAACCGCCAGGTTGTCGAGGACACGTCTGAAGAAGAGGCGGGCGTCAGATTGGAGCAAGAATGGTCGAGAACATATTACCCAAATAATTAAAATAATAAATAATGGATATCACACATATTTTTTGAAAGAATAATTACTTTTTAAAATGAAATAAGACATTTATAATAAGTCAAAAAGAAAAATATGACATTTTAAATGGGACGAATGTAGTATTATGTATAAATGCACAGTTATTATTCATATATCTGCATAATTGTACTCAAAGTCACTGTAGCACGAATATACTCTCCTTTACCATTTGGATATACCTGCAACTTTAATCGTGATACACAAAGAATATTTCAATCTAAAAATTATGAATTCCTCAAAAATTTAAAATTATTAACAAAATACAAATAGAAAATTAGTATGATTCAAACTCACATCGAGATCAAGGTACTACAAAGGAATCCCATTGAAACCGTAGATACATTACATAATTCACGTTCACCAATCAATAAAAACAACCAAAATAAGAGGTAAAATTGCATCTCGCAGCAACAAGTCAGAACACAATTCTAACAGATGATTATACTAAAATTTCCCATGAATTTTCAATCAATGCAAACAAAATCACAGCGCAATTCCCAGAAATCAAGAACTGTCAGCTCAGAACAGAGGAACATGGAAAAGGCAACAAAATCGAGTAAATCAGAAAAAAAAAAACCACCTGCAAAATTAGGGCAAAAAAATTCTACTCCTATTTCTTCTGGAACAGCTTGCTTTCGTTGTACTTGAGTTTAACCCAATTGACGCCGACGGTCGCCCCCTCCTTCACCTTCTTCGCCGCCACCTTCGTCTTCTCGAACCCCACCACCGCCACAACCTTAGTTTTCTCGAAGCCGGTGGCGGTTACCTCCTTGGTCCGCTCGAACCTCTCGCTAAATTTCTTCGACAGCTTCGGATCTCCGCCGCCTCCGGCGGCGTTGCTTCCACCCCATGGATTTCCGTTCAACGCCATAGGATTGTTTTCTAGGGCAGAAAAAGAGGGGAATTTAGTGCTGCTTGTAGAAGATTCGAGGAAGCTTCTCGCTTCGGAGGAAGAGAACGAAGAGGATAACTCTGCAGCTCGGGAATTGCCTTTGAAAATTTGATTCAGATAAGAGTAGCGTTTTTTTGGGTTTCAAATTTAGAGAGAGAGGGCGTGTTGTGTTTGGAACGAACCACGAAGTTCTGTCCATGCCCACCCCAACTTTATTATCAAAGTTTAAATTTTCTTATTTGATGTTCGAATATATTAATGTTGAGACATGAGTAAATGGAATTTTATCAGAACGAATTTTTTCCTTTTTAAAATTGAATTTCTGTTTTTCTGTTTCAGACAAAAATCGAAATCATCTTCGACACTTTTATCTTTTTCATAATTTTTGCGTTAAACAAAATGATTAGGTGCCAGTTGTTTGGGTATCATGGGGAATAATTTCTATGCGGGAAATTGGATTTTAATGTTCATTGTTATCTTCTTTGACAATTTTTGTGCGCGTATAGTTCATTACCAGCTTTAATGTATGAATCAAACATTAATCACTTGTTAAAATGATTCTCAAGGAATAAAATTTCGTCTACTATAACAAAATCTTGTAGTTCAAGGGTAGTAAATATGCATTTTTCTTGATTTTTGTATTCAATATTACGAGTTACGACCATGTGTGGACGTAGCTGATCGGTACCAATATATCTAAATATAAAGATATAACAAAATCGAAATAAAAAAAGAAGAAGTAAAAGAGAGAGAGAATTCATAAACAACATATTATTGATTCATGTACAAAACAAATGAAATGAATGTGTAAATCATAGTAAACAAAAAACTTTACCATAAACGCATATAATGACGAGTAAAAATCGAACGACGAGC
Organism: Salvia rosmarinus; assembly: GCA_036937905.1. Taxonomy (NCBI): domain Eukaryota; kingdom Viridiplantae; phylum Streptophyta; class Magnoliopsida; order Lamiales; family Lamiaceae; genus Salvia; species Salvia rosmarinus. The sequence goes on along the minus strand of CM072822.1, from coordinate 18,501,064 downwards.
GCATGTCCGAAATAGTACTATCTGTGTCGGCCCAAACTAATTCTTGTTCGTTGTCTTCTGATACTTGTTTTTGATCCAGTGAATTCCGGCGGCGGCTCCCGTCTTGACCTTTCTAACGCCGGTGGAGGCGGCGGCCTTCGTCTTGTCGGTGAATTTGGATGAAGAGCCGCCGGAGTTTGTGTTTGTGGCAGGATAGCTGTAGAGTGGCTCCGGATCCCATTGATCGGCCCACGATGTCTCGTAAGAGGTGTTGGAAGCCATCAATATTGATGCTTAGAGAGAGATTGAGGGAGTTGGATATGATGTTAATTTTGAGATGAGATTATGAATGTATTTTGGGAGGATTGGGACTATGTATATATATATATATATATGTAAATATGTGGATGAGAGGGAGAGAGGATTATTTAGATGGGTGTATGGCGCTAACCTACTTTCCGACCAATGCAAAGAAAGCGTAGATGCTGAGGCTGCCAGCACTGACTAGTTTAGGTTTCTAGGAAATACAGCGCCTTTGAATATGTTGCTCCTATTTTGAATTTTAGTTTTCTCATTAGTCAATACGTGTGGCCGTCTACAATTATTATATGAGACAGAGACACACAGCAAGAGAGTTAATCTATTATGCGTCGATAATGATAAGTAAGCTTCCATGAAAGGCTGTTGATTGATTTTATATGAGCGTGTTTCCGCGGTCTAATGTAAACGGATTTCTCTTATGATATAAATAGTATTTTTATATCTTGTTTCAATAACTAATCAACTCTATTTTTTCTTTTTTTGATATCACGAACCCATGATACCGCTACCTGTGACGCACCTGTAAACCCACGTTTACACAAGATAAGCGCAAACCACACATGTGATGTGAAACCACACTTAAAACCACGCGATGTGTTTCGAACCCGTATGGCGTTTGGTGGGGTTGACCTCCTACGCGATCGGACACCTTAACTATCGGATCGTCATCATAGGGACACTAATCAACTCTATTTTATTGATAAATAAACAAGGAAAGGTGCACGACTGAAGCATCAGTTCCGCCACTGCTACCAATTGGGAATATCATACACTATTTTGAACTAGATACCAATATATTTTAACGCGAGACGTTATGCAATCGGCATACATCAAATAAAATATGAAAAATCGAACTTGGAGATTTTGTGAGATATACTTGTGTGCATCGTCAATTTGACATAGATACAAAGTCGCCAACTCATATTTGATTTTTTTTTTTCAAAAAATAATATAATACCCGAAAGAAAATGACCAATTATCGAAGATTCTTCCAATATTGTTAGTCGTTATAAAGCCAAACAACATGAACTTTATAACCCACATTATCCATGAGAGTTGAAAACTGGTTAAAGTAATTATGAAAATGGCTGCACTTTGACCATAAATATTGATCGATTAATTATTTAATTGTAAAACGTTTCTTGCATTTTCAGAGTAGAATAATAGACCTGCATCAGCCAACATCTAGAAGGATAAGGGCTAATTAAATGTCAAGACCAAAATGTGTACGTTTCTAGAATAATCTAGAAGATTAAGCTTGAATTATCTGGAATTCTAGATACTTCATGGAAAAGGATAATATGATGTGATCACTGACGAAGCCAGAAATTCAAACCAAGAGTGACGAGATTAATTTATTCCTAGAAATAGTGGGAAAAATTATATTGATTTTTTTATAGAGAGAAAACGTACTAATTGTATGATATGTCTTAATTTCATCTCTTGAGCATACATGTATCGACTTCCAGAAAGAATCCATATTCTTTTGCCCCTTCTTTTGAATATCTTTTAGTTTGCGTTTAATTTTTTGATAATTTATAGTTATATATCGATATTTTCAATAATATATATATATATATATATATATATATATATATATATATATATGTTTATTGTAGTAATTGTATTATATTGGTGTGTAGAGTTATTTTTGAGAAACTCTTAAACAATATTTATGTATATTATGTTGTGTTACTTGTTTTAAAAATAAAAATTGGGATATGTTTAACGGCGTGTATCAATTAATCAATAGCATTCAAATCAGAAATTAATGGAAGTGATGGCGTGTAACAAAGTTGGCCATCCTAAGTCCTTAAATAGGTAGCTAGGTAGATAAAGCTAGGAAAATATCATTATGACATTTGACAAAAACATTGTAATAGTAGTTTTTCATTACCTATAAAACGGCATATGTTCGTTCATTGTAAACACAACAACACCAAGAGAGAATTCAATAAAATCCTTTGTATTCTCCAAAAACCATGAGTTTCTAAGCTTCTTGTTTTCTTACTCCTATAGCCGATAGCAAATTCTATACTCATCCTTGAGAGCTAAATAATATATCCCAACAATATAAAAAAAATAATAAAAAAAAATCCCTTCAATTTCGCTGAACATATTTTTTGAAAACGAAGGCTCCGTCCCTTTTTTGTCTTCTTCTTCTTTATCTGTATTGATGATAGCATTCTCTTCATCTGTAAGGCTATCACCTTCTCCGTTGAAAGGAATGAACTTATTCCAATTTTGTGTTACCCATATTTGTAAATAATGTCCTTCAGCTGCAAGTTTGTACTTCATCCATAATTCAATTTTAGGGATGTTTTCAGACTTCTGAAATATATTTATTTGTTCTTCAGCATACTGAAATGTAAATTGATCTGGTTCCCTCTTTTTAAATCTGGTATGAAGATATCGTCCAGAATATTCAATGTCTGTCAAATAAATTCTTTTTCTAGTGGGCGATAATCATGAGATGTAGCTTCACGAAAGAAGCTAGAATTTTCTGATGACCTTTGGTTTGGAAGATAAGGATGACATATTGTCAGCTGTCAATAGAAATTTTTCTCCCATTTTGTTCATTAGGTCTTCTGTGTTTTCTGTATAACTGAATTCCATGAAATCAATCATACCATTGTGGTAAAAATTGATTATCATTTCATCTGGCATGTCGGTCTTGTTTAAATCAATCTGTAGAAGCAGAAGGCCATGAATTCTAATTTGTTCATTAGTTAATATCTCTTCTTTCTGTATAAATTTATAAACATCAGACCTTTGTATAATTTTTAAGCCCTTGTATTTTGACTCATTGAAATAAATTTCAACAAGTTTCTTTTGTAGATCAACAAGGTTTTGAGGAAATCCTTGTAAAACTTTTGTAGAAATAATTTCCTCAAGGTCAGGAACAATTTCCGGAACTGGTTCCATTGTTTCTCCAAGGAATATCAAGAATCTAGTTTTAAAATTTTCAAAACTTCTTGGAGGTGGAACATCTTTGGATTTTGGTTTTCAAAAAATCAATCTTTTGATTCAACTTTTTAATAGTTGATTCCATGACCGAGATTGTCTGATTTTTGATATTACAATCATTTTGTAAACTTTTCAATTGATTGTTTAGATCAGAAGTTTTCTTTTCAAAATCCACAAGTTGTGATTCATAATTTTTTAATAAAGAAGCCTGATGTTGAATCACACTACTTGGGTTTTCTTGTGCAATTTGAGCAAAACTTTTGACTTCCTCTAGTTCAATAAAAAATTCCTGTAAACCAAAGGCTTCTCTAGCATTTGATAATGCTTCTGAAAAACTGTAGTAACCTTTCCAAAGAGGTTTAGGACAATTAATATATTTTCGAACAGTATTAAAGTTATAAAAAACTCCAATTTTTGTTCATCTGAAAATAACATAATGTGTAAACTTCTTTTGAGGTTGCTCTGGTTTTTGATTTTGTTCAGAAAAATAAAATGCCAGAGCATTTAAAACTTGGACTTTAAAAGCTGTAGCTTTTGGCAATGTTTGAATATGCCATAGATTATCAATGATAATCTGTTGTGTATGTGTAACCGTTGTAATTGCTCCGAACTGCGTAACAGGATTTGAGCATTTTTGTAAAGTAATTGTTCCAAATTGAACTTCATCTTTATAATCTTTGGTTTCTCCAATTAATCAATAGCATTCAAATCAGAAATTAATGGAAGTGATGGCGTGTAACAAAGTTGGCCATCCTAAATCCTTAGCTAGGTAGCGAGGTAGATAAAGCTAGGAAAATGTCATTATGACATTTGACAAAAGCATTGTAATAGTAGTTTTTCATTGCCTATAAAACGGTATATGTTCGTTCATTGTAAACACAACAACACCAAGAGATAATTCAATAAAATCCTTTGCATTCTCCAAAAACCATGAGTTTCTAAGCTTCTTGTTTTCTTACTCCTATAGCCGATAGCAAATTCTATACACATCCTTGAGAGCTAAATAATATATCCCAACACTATAAAAAAAAATCTCTTCAATTCTGCTGAACATATTTTCTGGAAACGAAGGCTCCGTCCCTGTTTTCTCCATTAAAAGAGTTCTGTGTGAGCTCTATCAGGTATAATTTTTATTTTCTTTTGTGGTTTAATGTGTAACCCGAAAAACACACCCTATCCCCCATTTGGTATCAGAGCTACAAAAGCTTCTGAGGCCTAAAAGACTAGGGCAGGCTTAACTTGTTAGGCAGCATGATGTTATAAGTCCTCTTTGTTGTTAAGAACCCGCCTAGGTGAAGGATTAAGATGTTTATTATAGTAATGGTATTATATTGGTGTGTAGAGTTGATTTTTGAGAAACTCTTAAACCATATTTATGTATATTATTGTAATACCCCGATTATTTAAACGCCTAATTACAATATTAATTTCATAAATTAGAATACTATTATAATAATTTGATTATTTATATATCGAATAATGATATCGATTATTGTTGGAATAATAAATTTCTATGTTTTATTCACAGATGAATGTGAATTGAGAAATACGAATATGTAACGTATTTCAGCTGTATTAATTCTACGTCGATTACGTATCGATATTTATAGGCTCGTGATATTTTCTAAGTTTTTAAGCTTAGAATTTAATTCCATTATTATTGGAATTATTTAATAAAGTGATTATATCTTTATTACGACCATTTTGAGATGAGTCGATATTTAAACGTTTGAGACGTTTCAAACGTTAACGTTTTGAGATGACTTGAGAATCAAGTCTAACGATCAAGGAATTATGATATTTAAATTCCTATGATTATTTTATATAATTGGAATATTATTTAGCATTGAATTAATGCTAGAAAATTTTGGGATTATATTGTTGATTATTTATGATTCTCAAAACCCTAAATCGAAATAGGGTTTTCTACCTATGGATTAATTAGATAAATTTTCCTATGATATAAATTATCATTTAGGATATATATTATGCTATATATCTACTTATAGCATGGAAATCAATAATTTGGGCATTAAGATGTGAAAATGCCGTAAACACCTATGTGAATTAACATAGGATCATTTAATTTTGATCATCCAATTTGTGATATTTCTTAAGTGTAGTTTTAATACACACTTACCGATTAAAATGTGTAGATGAAAAATACACTATCAAATTGTTTATATTATAGCCGTCCATGTTGAATTTTGTTACAAAATTGGATTTTTGATTTAATACACTTGAGTGTATTATATTTGGGGAAGAGTGTAATAAATACACTTGATAAATACTTGTAAAATCTGAAAATTGTTTCTCCCTTTTATACAAGAGTCGACGGCAATTGCCTTGCACATGAAACAAAATAATTTTGTGTTTACCAAAACTTTATTAAAGCTTAGCAAAGAGTAAATGCTTGTAAGAGATATTTCTTGAAGCATGACATATGCTTTGACTAATTTGTATTTCATTTGTTTTGGACTGTGGGAGAGCCGAGAGAGGAATCAAGTTGTGTGTGTTATTTCTTTCATTTTATTGGCTAAGTATATATATTATGTTTTGAAACCACAGAACACTTCACACTTATTTCTCTCCATTTTCTCACCCTCTCTGCCGTAACCTTTCTTAAGAAAACCAAACCCATTTCTTCATCTTTTCTTTCCATTTGCTTGAGTTCAATTCATTCTACAACCGATCGACTCCGATAACGAGGTTAGATATCGAATAAGCTTCGATAAAACCTATCTTTTTCAATAATCCTACGGTTTAAATAATTATTTTTAGCATGTATTATTTATGCAATAAATCATGTTAGCATGTTATAAGCTTAGGATTTATGTTACATATGTTAATATGTGTATAGATTATTTATTTACTAAGCTTAGCTATTTATTTAAATTATTCTAGTGATGCTCGAAAATTTCTAGGATGTTTTTAAGGTTGGATTATTGATCTATATAGTGTTGTAGGAGTGCATGGTATTAATTTGAGAATTTTTGGAAACCATTGGTGTAATTTTTGAAATTGCCGAAAATGAACAAGCCTTGAACTATGGTGTATAATTTTTATATGCTTGATATAATATCATATTATTGATCTAGGGTATTGATTAGGTGTTGTAGGAATTTATTAGAATTTTTGAACAATTGTAGCTAATTATTTTCAAAATGACCGAACCATATAGTGTATGAATTAGTGGGTTATTTTGTGTTATTACATAATATTATGATGTATTAGTGCTACATGATAGCATATAAGCATAGTGTAATTTTATAGGATTTTATAAAAATTATTTGGTATTTATTGTACTATAGTAGCCGTGAGCTACAATTTGTTGGTTCTATGATGTATGGTTTGATTTTATTAAACCATAGGTTATAATTGTGTTATATATTAATATTTGAGGCTTGTGTATAATTATTAGAATTTTTGGAAAATTATTGATATTATTTTGATAAAAATCGAGAGCCTATTGTATATATATATATAGGTGATCCAAATTCTCTATAGTGATATTAATACATATTAATGATCACAGTGTAAAATAATACACTATATGAATTAGAGGAATTTTTGGAACAAGGTTGAAAATTTTGTGATATAGCCGTGAGCTATATGTGTTAAATAAGGAATTTTAATTCCTTTTAATCATGAATAATAATTTATTATATGTCTAAAAATTATATTAGACATAATTGAATTTTGGGAATTATTAAACATAGAATATTATGTTTAAGATGGAGCGTTATATTAAATAACGTTAAAAGCGTAAATAATGCTTAATGTATTAAAGATTAATATTGAAAGAAAATATTAATCAAAATTATCGATTTGCGTGAAAATCGAAGATTAAAGCTTTATGAAAAGAAATCGATTGAAAATCGATTTATATTGATTAAAATATGTTTTATTGAATATTTTAATGAAAAGTCAAAATGGTTGACTTTCGAAATTAACGTCTGAAATCGTTAGTTAAATACGTTAATCGTGAAAAGCGTATTACTTTTATCTGAATATCTCAATTGTGAGAAGAGATTTCATGATTGAAATCCTTGATTTGAATAACGTTATTATACGTTGATTATTTAACCCAAAAGGTTAAAATGAGACTGTAGATCATATTACGTCTCTCTCGAGATACGAGAATTATTTTTATTGATATACGCGTCGTTTCAGCGTATTAAGGCGTATAAAGAATCATCGAAACTTGAATTATTAATTTATTTATCAAAGTTGAGTGAACTTTGAAAATCTCGGCGTGCCAACGTACTAAGCGTATATTTTTTGCGTAAAGGTGGGACGTGAAGTTCACGTGCTAATTCGAAGTTCAAGTAAAGGTGGGCTTTACTATACTCAAACCGGTAGAATTTACCAAATGATTTATTTATGATGCTTTCTTTGCAAGCAAATATTTATGAAATGATTTATTTAATTACACCTTCAAAATGTTTATGTTTTATGTATGTATCGATCCATGATATTTGATGCATATTGTTGGGTAGCTCCCACTTTATGACATGCTTGAATTCGTATTCTTGGAAGTACCCCAAGGATGATGGAGAATTCGTATCTGTCTTGAGATGGCTGGATTTTGTGCACCGATTATTTGTGATTGTGTCTTTGAAAGGGTGCTCGATCGGTCGTATGCGTCTGTGAGAGAGCCTCCTCTCCAGTATGAAATTATGTTGGTTGAATTGTTGTGGTGGATATGGATCATACATACGTGGAAAATGCTTGTGGCGATATTTATTGAAAATGATGAGAAAATATTTAGTAGGCACGGTATTTCAAATTAAAACCTCGTGTGTTCTTGTGAAGGGCGAGTAATTCAAACGTGATAAATTATTTTGGCATGAGCCATGAGTGCATTATTTGTACTCACCACATATTTGTTTTAAATGTGCAGATTTAGGCTGGTGATGGTGATGGGCGAGATGTTGAGTAGTCGAATCTTTTGGTATTTATATATGTTTTGAAAGAAAATACCATGGGTGCATATCTTCATATATGCATTCACATGTTTTCATGCATATTACGAATATTTTTGTATGTTGTTGTTGTGATTATATCATGTCGAATTATCGAACCCTCTTATTAAAGGAACTCGTAGCCTTTACATCCGTGAATTGCTTTTGCCTTGTACATAAGGTTTGATTATTGAAGTTCGATAAATATTATTCGAAATCTTTGATTATTCTTGTTAATTGTGTTGTAATCACTGCTCGAGCTCGAGCCTCTCTAATCATCATTTGGATTAGAGGGCGTGACAGAGTGGTATCAGAGCACTTTGCTCTCTGAACCCTAAACTTTCTTTCAAAGTTGAGTCTAGATTGAGTCACTAGACTTAGAAATCATCGACTACGCTCAACACTCCATCACATCCAGCTCAACCGGTAAAAAGGTAAATTATTTTCTCATCTTTGAAAAGAAAAGTTTGAAATTTATGAATTTGATTTTGTGTCGATAGAACATTATCGACAAATGATTGTATCGATAGAACATTATCGACAAATGATTGTATCGATAGAACATTATCGACAAATGAATTATGAATTTGATTTGTTGTCGATAGAATATTATCGACAAATGAAATGAGAAAGGTTGTAAATAACCATGATTATTTATTGATTATTGATTGAAAATTTTTCGCAAGAAAATGCGTATGTTAAAACGAAATATGTTCGTCATATTTGAAATTTTATTCTCACTCCTCAATATTGATTTTGATTAATGCCTATGTCATCCCGAATGGAACATAGACGTAATAAGATGCATGATCCCTCTTTGAAAAGAACATAGACGAACAAATGTACGAACTCTTCTCCTTTCCTTTCGAGAACAAAAGAATCGAGCTCAAATTAAAAAGCTAAGATTTTCCACCTCGTTTGAAGTCAACCCAGAGTTTACCTCAACTCGGCTGACCAGTTGATCGCCTCGGCATTGCGCGACTTCAATTGATCCACCCCGCGCCGACACGGGCATTTTACTTTGGTGTCGACCTCGACATCCACTTTGAGTTCAAGATTTCATCTCGGCAATTCACGACGCCGTATTTCGCCTCGGCAAATCCGCTTCGGAAAGTCGACCTCGTTTACGACTACTACGAGCTCGGCCTTTTATCTCAAGTTAGGCAATTCATTTCGATTGATCAGCTGACTACTTTGTCACCTCGTCACCTCGGCCTCGGCAGTCGCCTCGGCAACGGCATGCACGACCTTGGTGTCGGCATTGCCTTCAATCTCGACGCAAACGCGCGAAATTTTTCTGCTTTGTGCAGTATTTTTGTTTGGGTTCGTTCTCTTTCGTTCGGACTCCGATTTGTGCACGGTTTTCACCCACGTACTCCTAACGGACTGTACTATATTTCTTATGAAGGGAAGATCCCCTGTTTCCTTCTCCAGAAATCACGAGAACCAGTAGAAGCTAGCTCATAGTTTTATAGAACTAGAATTTGGTTATATAATAAGATTTGTGTTTATGCTGCTAGATAGTATGTTTCCTAGTATGGTAGGAAAGCTACAACGTGCGTTGTATATCGCGAACAACTTCCGTATAACATTTATCTGCTTATCGAGGTGTTTGGATTGTTTATCTACTTTATAGACACATCCGGTTTATCCTTTTGCTTTATAGATCGTTAAGTTTAGTTTTATCTGTGTAACGGATATCTTATTTAGTTATCTTTTGCTCGTTTATGCGTGGCGGATGGCCAGACTCGACACACCACTAGACGGAGGCTATGACCGAGGGCCACCCCAGTGAGATTATTCATGAGTCCGTGATTACCGGATGTGCTCGGAAGATGATCTCGGAGAGTCGCTCATACCTACCTTCGTCATTGGAGGGGCGCACGAGCATGGAGGATGATTTCGATGGCGTGGGCGCCCGACATGGTTACCGGTCGATTGGGAAGACTATGCACGGGAAGTGTCAGGAGATTATATCTACCGTTTTGGGGGTGACTATGATCTGATAGCGGATCTACCGAGATTTGTAAGCCATTTGACGTACGTCTTCAGTATCTACGGTGTAGCACCGAGAGGCCCCTATCTCCCTCCGAGGGAATATACATAGCGTGACGAGTCACCCGAGTGGCTTTACTTGGAGGTACCTCGGCGAGTGGACCCGGTAGTACCCAGATCCCTGGAGGACGAGGGTAGGCTTGCAGAGGTAGAAGGCGTCTCGACCCGAGCTTTGGGATGCCGGTGTTTCCCTTTGTCGGTTGGACACCCCATACACCGCCGTTTCCCATCTTGCTGCTTATGACGCCGCCACACCGCCAAACTGAGCCGTACCAGCAGATGGCCGGGATGAGAGTATCGATGCACGTGATGACCTCGGTCGATCCGCGACATTCCTATGGTTGGGGATGATGGCGGGGACCGTCCGAGTACGCCGCCGTGAAGGCGACTCGGGCGATGATTCGGATGGCGGCGACTCGATGATGATTGAGACGATGAGGAAGATCCCGAGGAGGATTAGTATGATGATGAGTGATGCACATGTTGACTGTTTAGCTAGGTTTTAATCGTATGTATATAGTCCGGTCGTGTGTAGGTTTCTTTTGTGTTTTGAAAAGGAAGTGAACTTTATATTTTGTATTATCTTGTAATCCCGTATGTTGTTCGATCTGGGTTAAGCTTTGAAATGCCATCTATTGTACATTATCTCTTTTGTATCATTGTTGTACAAAATAGTCCTCTTTGAGGCACAAATTTTCGATGTATATATATGATAACCCAAGGCGGGCTTTTGCGGCGAAATGATTATTGTGATGAATAGCTTGGTTTAAAGTCATTTTACAAAAGAAATTGTGTGATGATATTATATATGTTAATTGTGAAAATGATTTTCAATATTTATTGTATGTTTAAACAACATAATGCCGCCAAGAGCGGGATCTGCACAAAGAGGTAGGGAAGGGGAAGAGGTAGAGCGGAGGAAGAATTCACATGCAAACTGCGAATATACCCCAACCACCACCACCTCCACCCGATCGTAGGATCGAGGAATTATTTCTTAAGCGAACCCACCATCCTTTGATGGAAAAGGAAGCCGGATGATGCCGAGCAATGGATAAGGGTTATGGAAAGGATATTTGATTTTCTTGATGCACGACCGAACGACTATCTGTATTACCTTTCAACCGGCGGACTGCCGACTTTTGGTGGGAAGCCCGACGAAAGATTTTACTGCAGGATCAGATGAATGAATTCACATGGGAGGAATTTAAAGGGGAACTGTATGAGAAATATGTTCAAAAGTTATCGGAAAAAGAAGGAACAAGAATTTTATAATCAAAGCAGGAAAAGATGTCGTGACGATTACGATCGCATTTTCTGCGATATGTCGAGATATACCCCGATCGGTGAATCTGAGATATGAAGATGGCGAGAAAATTCAGTGCAGGTTGAGATCGGAGATAAGAATGTCTCTAGCCGACCATGGAGATCGACTTACAAAAGCTCTCGGACGAGCTTTGGACATCGAGCGACTATGCGGAAGAAGTCGGTTCAAACACGGACATCGAATCTGAGGGACAAAGGAAAGAAAATGGGAAGGAAATTTTAGGAATAACAACAGGGAAGTTTGAAAACACCAATAACAAGCGGTGTGGCGAGGAAACACGGTACCACAGGGCGAGGATGGAAGAAACCGGTCTTTTCCCGAGACGGGAGGACCACAAGAGCAAGCAAGACAACTCCTTGCCCAAAGTGCTAGAAATTTCACAAAGGAGTTTGTCGTTTGGTAAATTGCTTCAAGTGCGGAATGAAGGGTCATTACGCAAATAGCTGCCGGGGATACGCGGGGCGGTGGGAAGGCGAATCGGCCCGGCAACGCCCAACCCCGAGGCTATCCAGTTCAGCCTCAACCACAACAACAGCCCCAACAAAGAACAACGGCGACAACCACCGCGGCGCGTAATCGTGACAAGCACGCCAACACAGACCACGCGAGAATCAACAAAGGCAGGCGCCCGTCGGCCTCGGTAGGCTCGAGCGAGCATATGCTGCAGCGGAGGCAAAATGAACAAAACCAGAAACTGGCGGTATGGGAACACTTCTCAACGTGCACTGTTATACTTTTGTTCGATCACGGAGCATCACGTTCTTTCATAGCAAGAACATCGTTAATCTATTGGAACTTAGACCGAGCAGCGAATCGGAAATGAGAATCTCTTCACCCATAGGAGTGATTATGACTGTTACTCACTTTTGCTCGAACCTAGAGTTGAACGTAGGATCACTTAAGGTTCTGACAAATAACTTAAACATAATACCCATGGGTGATGTAGATATAATTTTAGGAATGGACTGGTTGGCTGAAAATCACTCCACAATCCTATGCAAAGAAAGGAAAATATCATTCGGTTTCGGTCGAAGCAACGCATTTCCATGGAATCAACATGGGAAGGAAGATTCCAATAATATCAGCATTGAAGGCCAGAAGTATGATAAACAAGAAAGGATGCCATGCATTTCTTGTTTATTTGAATGGAGAAGATCGAACAACGTTAAATGTTGAAGATGTAGAGATTGTCGAGAATTTTCGGATGTTTTCACGAAAATCTACCAGGGCCTCACGATAGACAATTGGAGTTTACCACCGACTTGGAACCGGATCGGCTCCAATGTCGAAAGGCACCGCATGAATGGCTCGAAAGAACTGGAAGAGTTGAAAATTCAAATCAAGAGTGTTAGACCTAGGTTTTATCGGACTAGCGTTTCTCCTGAGAACACCGTGTTATTTGTAAAGAAAAGGATGGTTCCTTGAGGATGTGTATAGATTACAGAATCCGAACAAAATGACGCTAAAAACAAGTATCCACTTCCAAGGATAGATGACTTGTTTGATCGACTAAGAGGAGCTAGCGTGTTCTCGAAAATCGACCTCAAATCGTGCTATCACCAACTTAAAGTGCGGCTGAAGATGTATCAAAGATCGCTTTCCGAGCGAGATCGACCACTATGAATTTATAGTTGTGCCATTCGGATTGACCAATGCGCCGGCAGTATTCATGGATCTCATGAATAGGGTGTTCCACCCATACTTAGACAAATTTGTTTTAGTCATCATAGATGACATCCTCATCTATTCAAAGAATGAAGAAGAACACAAGGAACACCTCAGGACAGTACTGCAAACTTTGAGAGATGAATAGCTTTTTGCTAAATTTAGCAAATGTGAATTTTAGCTAAAGGAAGTAATGTTCCTTGGACACATTGTGTCGGTAGAAGGATTAAAGTTGATCCGGCCAAAGTAGAAGCGGTCGAAGAATAGAAATCGCCAAAGACACAAATGAAATTAGAAGTTTCTTGGGATTGGCGGGTTACTATCGGAGATTCATTGAAGGATTCTCAAAGATAGCAGGCGAATAACCCAACCGCCGAAAAATGGATTAAATTCACATGGGTGATGAGTGTGAGGCGAATTTCAGACGCTCGAGGAAAGTTAACTCATCGCCTTGTGTTAGCAGTTCGAAGCAGATCAAGAGTACGTGGTCTATACAGATGCTTCCAAAAATGGATTAGGATGTGTGTTAATGCAAAAATGGAAAAGTGATAGCCTATGCATCTCGACAATTGAGACCGCATGAATTGAATTACCCAACACATGATCTGGAACTAGCGGTGAGTACATGCTTTAAAGATATGGAGACATCATCTCTACGGAGTAAGATGTGAAATCTTTACCGATCACAAAGTTTGAAATACTTTTTCGAGCGGAGAGATCTGAACATGAGACAAAGGAGATGGCTCGAATTGGTAAAGACTACGACGTGGCATAAACTATCACCCGGGCAAAGCGAATGTTGTAGCTGATGCCTTGAGTCGTAAGAGTCAAAACAAATTGGGATGTCTCTTCACAAATGAAGAAAAACTCATTAAAGAGTTTGAAAGATTGAAGATCGAATTGATTGAACAACCAGAGACGATCACGAGTTGTATTGCTACACTCACTTTGACATCTGACTTAAGGAAAAGAATCCTTGAAGGACAAAGGATGGAGGAAAAGTTAGAAAAAGCAAGAGCCAAGGTAAGGACGGAAGGACTGGAAAATTTTCAAGAAGCATCAGATAATGCTTTATTATTTGAAGGAAGGTTGTGTATCCCAGACAACAACAATCTTCGAAATGAAATCATGAGTGAAGCTCATGACACACCTTATACTGACCCATCCAGCGATCTAAAATGTACCAAGATTTAAAGAAAAAGCTCGGTGGGAAGGTATGAAAAGAGACATAGCCTCTTTTGTAGTATTTGTCTTGCTTGTCAACAAGTAAAGCATTACACCAGCGTCCTTACGGAAAACTACACCTTTGGGAATACCCGAGTGGAAATGGGAAGACATAGCTATGGATTTTGTTACGGGTTTACCAAAGTCTAAGAAAGGGAACACTGCTATATGGGTAGTAGTGGCAGACTCACCAAATGTGCACATTTTCTGCCAATTCAGTTTACACACGGATCGATAAGCTAGCCCAACAGACGTAAAGGAAATTGTACGCCTACATGGAGTCACCAAACTATCACATCGATAGAGATTCAAAGTTTACTTCAAGATTCGGACTAGCTTGCAAAAAAATTGGGCACAAAGTTAAATTTCAAACGACTTTTCACCCCGCACCGATGGACAATCGGAAAGGACGATCGAAACACTCGAAGATATGTTGAGAAACGGTAGTGTTACGCAAAATGGGAAGAGGTTTTACCTCTCATTGAATTTACTACAATAATAGTTATCAGCGACGATCGATATGGCCCGTATGAAGCCTTATATGGAAGAAAATGCGATCACCGCTTTCTTGGGATGAAGTGGGTGAAAGAAGAATCTTAGGGCTGACGCTATAAGCGAAATGATTGAGATCGTTAGCAAATTAGGTAAAGAATAAAAGAAGCTCAAGATAGACAAAATCTTCTGACGATCGCGAAGGTCGAGCTACATTTTAAAATGGAGATAAAGTCTTTTGAAGGTTTCTCCATCTAAAGGGATTATAAGGTTTGGATTAAAGGAAAGTTAAGACCCGTTTTATTGGACCTTATGAAATCCTTGAAAGAATAGGCCCGATCGCCTATAGGTTGGCTCTTCCGATGTCGGGAAGCGTACACAACGTCTTTCATATATCACAACTCGGAAAATATGTACGATCCGAAGCATGTGATCCATCAAGACGACGTGATCCTCAATCCGGATATGAGCTATAATGAAGAACCTCGGCTATTCTAGACCACAAGGTTCGACAATTGAGAAACAAATTTATTCCACTAGTCAAAGTCTTTGTGGAAGCATCATGAACAAGAGAAGTCACGTGGGAGCTTGAGGACGCAATGAAAGAAAATACCCGATCTTTTCGAGGTATGTAAATTTGGGATGAAATTTCTTTAAGGGGTGGAATGTAATACCCGATTATTTAAACGCCTAATTACGATATTAATTTCGTAAATTAGAATACTATTATAATAATTTGATTATTTATATATCGAATAATGATATCGATTATTGTTGGAATAATAAATTTCTATGTTTTATTCACGGATGAATGTGAATTGAGAAATACGAATATGTAACGTATTTGGTTGTATTAATTCTCGTCGATTACGTATCGATATTTATAGGCTCGTGATATTTTCTAAGTTTTTAAGCTTAGATTTTAATTCCATTATTATTGGAATTATTTAATAAAGTGATTATAGCTTTATTACGACCATTTTGAGATGAATCGATATTTAAACGTTTGAGACGTTTCAAACGTTAACGTTTTGAGTTGACTTGAGAATCAAGTCTAACGATCAAGGAATTATGATATTTAAATTCCTATGATTATTTTATATAATTGGAATATTATTTAGCATTGAATTAATGCTAGAAAATTTTGGGATTATATTGTTGATTATTTATGATTCTCGAAAACCCTAAATCGAGAAATAGGGTTTTCTACTAATGGATTAATTCCGATAAATTTTCCTATGATATAAATTATCATTTAGGATATATATTATGCTATATATCTACTTATAGCATGAAAATCAATAATTTGGGCATTAAGATGTGAAAATGCCGTAAACACCTATGTGAATTAACATAGGATCATTTAATTTTGATCATCCAATTTATAATATTTCTTAAGTGTAGTTTTAATACACACTTACCGATTAAAATGTGTAGATGAAAAATACACTACCAAATTATTTATATTATAGCCGTCCATGTTGAATTTTGTTACAAAATTTGATTTTTGATTTAATACACTTGAGTGTATTATATTTGGGGAAGAGTGTAATAAATACACTTGATAAATACTTGTAAAATCTGAAAATTGTTTCTCCCTTTTGTACAGTAGTTGACGGCAATTTCCTTGCACATGAAAAAAAATAATTTTTGTGTTTACCAAAAACTTTATTAAAGCTTAGCAAAGAGTAAATGCTTGTAAGAGATATTTCTTGAAGCATGACATATGCTTTGACTAATTTGTATTTCATTTGTTTTGGACTGTGAGAGAGCCGAGAGAGGAATCAAGTTGTGTGTGTTATTTCTTTCATTTTATTGGCTAAGTATATATATTATGTTTTGAAACCACAGAACACTTCACACTTATTTCTCTCCATTTTCTCACCTCTCTGCCGTAACCTTTCTTAAGAAAACCAAACTCATTTCTTCATCTTTTCTTTCCATTTGCTTGAGTTCAATTCATCCTACAACCGATCGACTCCGATAACGAGGTTAGATATCGAACAAGCTTCGATAAAACCTATCTTTTTCAATAATCCTACGGTTTAAATAATTATTTTTAGCATGTATTATTTATGCAATAAATCATGTTAGCATGTTATAAGCTTATGATTTATGTTACATATGTTAATATGTGTATAGATTATTTATTTACTAAGCTTAGCTATTTATTTAAATTATTCTAGTGATGCTCGAAAATTTCTAGGATGTTTTAAAATTTGGATTATTGATCTATAGTGTTGTAGGAGTGCATGGTATTAATTTGAGAATTTTGGAAACCATTGGTGTAATTTTGAAGCTGAAAATGAACAAGCCTTGAACTATGGTGTATAATTTTTATATGCTTGATATAATATCATATTATTGATCTAGGGTATTGATTAGGTGTTGTAGGAATTTATTAGAATTTTTGGACAATTGTAGCTAATTATTTTCAAAATGACCGAGCCATATAGTGTATGAATTAGGGGGTTATTTTGTGTTATTACATAATATTATGATTTATTAGTGCTACATGATAGCATATAAGCATAGTGTAATTTTATAGGATTTTATAAAAATTGTTTGGTATTTATTGTACTATAGTAGCCGTGAGCTACAATTTGTTGGTTCTATGATGTATGGTTTGATTTTATTAAACCATAGGTTATAATTGTGTTATATATTAATATTTGAGGCTTGTGTATAATTATTAGAATTTTTGGAAAATTATTGATATTATTTTGATAAAAATCGAGAGCCTATAGTATATATATATAGGTGATCCAAATTTTCTATAGTGATATTAATACATATTAATGATCACAGTGTAAAATAATACACTATATGAAATTAGAGGAATTTTTGGAACAAGGTTGAAAATTTTGTGATATAGCTGTGAGCTATATGTGTTAAATAAGGAATTTTAATTCCTTTTTAATCATGCATAATAATTTATTATATGTCTAAAAATTATATTAGACATAATTGAATTTTTGGGAATTATTAAACATAGAATATTATGTTTAAGATGGAACGTTATATTAAATAACGTTAAAAGCGTAAATAATGCTTAATGTATTAAAAGATTAATATTGAAAGAAGATATTAATCAAAATTATCGATTTGCGTGAAAAATCGAAGATTAAAGCTTTATGAAAAGAAATCGATTGAAAATCGATTTATATTGATTAAAATATGTTTTATTGAATATTTTTAATGAAAAGTGAAAATGGTTGACTTTCGAAATTAACGTCTAAATATCGTTAGTTAAATACGTTAATACATGAAAAACGTATTACTTTTATCCGAATATCTCAATTGTGAGAAGAGATTTCATGATTGAAATCCTGTTTTGAATAACGTTATTATCGTTGATTATTTAACCTAAAGGTTAAAATGAGGCGTAGATCATATTACGTCTCTCGAGATCGAAATTATTTTTATTGATATACGCGTCGTTTCAGCGTATTAAGGCGATAAAGAATCATCGAAACTTGAATTATTAATTTATTTATCAAAGTTGAGTGAACTTTGAAAATCTCGAAAGCGTGCCAACGTACTAAACGTACATTTTTTGCGTAAATGTGGGACGTGAAGTTCACGTGCAAATTCGAAGTTTCGAAGTAAAGGTGGGCTTTACTATACTCAACCTGGTAGAATTTACCAAATGATTTATTTATGATGCTTTCTTGCAAGCAAATATTTATGAAATGATTTATTTAATTACCTACCCAAAATGTTTATGTTTTATGTATGTATCCAATCCATGATATTTGATGCATATTGTTGGGTAGCTCCACTTTATGACATGCTTGAATTCGTATTCTTGGAAGTACCCCAAGGATGATGGAGAATTAGTATCCATCTTTGAGATGGCTGGATTTTGTGCACCGATTATTTGTGATTTGTGTCTTTGAAAGGGTGTTCGATCGGTCATGGCGTCGTGAGAGGAGGCCTCCTCTCCGTATGAAATGTATT
The DNA here is from genome assembly GCA_036937905.1 of Salvia rosmarinus. NCBI lineage: Eukaryota > Viridiplantae > Streptophyta > Magnoliopsida > Lamiales > Lamiaceae > Salvia > Salvia rosmarinus. The sequence continues at coordinate 18,482,110 of CM072822.1, read as the reverse complement.
GGTTGAATTGTTGTGGTGGATATGGATCATACATCGTGGAAAATGCTTGCTGGCGATATTTATTGAAAATGATGAAAATATTTAGTAGGCACAGTATTTCAAATTAAAACCTCGTGTATTCTTGTGAAGGCGAGTAATTCAAGCGTGATAAATTATTTTGGCATGAGCCATCGAGTGCATTATTTGTACTCACCACATATATTGTTTTTAAATGTGCGACGATTTAGGTGGTGATGGTGATGGGCGAGATGTTGAGTAGTCGAAATCTTTTGGTATTTATATATGTTTTGAAAGAAAATACACTTGAGTGCATATCGTCATATATGCATTCACATGCTTTCATTGCATATTACGAATATTTTTGTATGTTGTTGTTGTGATTATATCATGCTCAATTATCGAACCTCTTGTTAAAGGAATTCGTAGCCTTTACATACGTGGTTGCTTTTGCCTTGTACATAAGGTTTGATTATTGAAGTTCGATAAATATTATTATGAAATCTTTTGATTATTCTTGTTAATTGTGTTGTAATCACTGTTCCAAGCTCCAGTTCTCTCTAATCTGTCCTTTGGATTAGAGGGGCTGTGACAATTATGTTGTGGTACTGTTTTTAAAATAAAAATTGGGATATGTTTAATTAAAGACTAAGGATGGTACAAGGATTTGTTTGAAGCTTTAGGGTAAGAAATTTTTTAATCATAGATCAAAACTCTTTTGTTCAATCTTATTTTTCAGACCCAGAAAACCTTAAAGATAAGCATAAAATATTGTGTGAAAATCATAATTTTATTTGTCAATTTGAACGAAAATTTAAACATATATTACATTAAGAAAATAATCATTTAAATAGTATTACAAAGTTAATTATAAATTTAAACCGCAATCTAGAAAAGAATAAAAACGATAATTATAACTTATTTAAAGAAATAATACAAAGTAATCAAGAAAAGAATAAATTAATTAAACAAGTTAGTGAAAATTTCGACTGTATTAAAGAACAAAATAATCAAATCATCTCGGAAATTAAACAGTTAAATAAAAATTTTTGCCTAGTAAAACTGAAATTAACCAGTTAATTTACTTAATAGAAAATTTAAAACCAAAGAAAGTTGAATTAGAAAATAAAAAACTATTAGGAGAAATTGAATTACAAATCAGTAAAACTTTTAATAAATTAGAAACAAAAATAAATAATAGACTAATTGATCAAGATATTGATAATATTACACAAGCTATAAATAATTTAAGTTTAGGATCACAAGAAAGACCTAGAAAAATAACCCCTACACTATATAATTATTGGAAACCTAAAAAATGAGTAATTTTAGACCCTTTTTTGGAAACTCACAAACTATACAGCAAGATAGAAATTCTACAAGTAATATAAATGAAATTATTACATCAGATACATTTTTACATTGAATTTTAAGTTCTAGAAGAGGATCTGGAAGTAATAGTTCTCAACAAACTATACAATTAGAAGAAGAAATAGATGTTGATAGAAATTTACAATAATCATAGTTTTGAAATTTTACAACCAAGAGTTTTATATCAGCGGGAATAATAAATATAAACACAAGTTTTATTAGAGGAAGTAAGTAAGTACTAGAGTAGTTGATGGTACAATGAATTTATAGATTTACTATCACGAAACTATAAAGAAATTAATTAAAGTAATAAACTATTTTCACATATAGGATTAATAATAATAGGAATAAAAGCATTTGGAAGACAAGAGGTAGGAACAAAGACTTTAGTATTAATTACAGACCAATCATGGCAACAAGATGTTAAAAGTGCTATTATATCAGGAATGGAAGTAGATTTAAACAAAAATTCAACATTATTTTATTGTGCCCCTAATATTTTAAAAGATACTAGGGATATAAGTAAAATAAAAATTACAATACAAACTAAAGGAATATACAAATTATGAAGGAAATAATTTAGCAATAAGCGTTGGAGTATTAGTAAAAATGAGTACATATTCAAGTCTGAAATATAAAGTTAATATTGAAAAAATGATAAAAGTCTTTGCTTCAAAATGAATTAAAATGATAGAACCACAAAAAATTGATCCCACTGAATTAGCGAGGATTAGAATGGAATTTAGAAGATTTGAAAAAGAAATCTAATGAAATTTTAGTTCCACAAAAAAGTATCATTTATGATAATAATGGACAAGCCAATTTAAGATTTACAAATTTTGTAAAAAGAAATAATAAAAATGAAGAAAGTGAAGATGATGATAATATGGAAATAAACTATAACTTAATGAATGAATATTATGATACGAACTAATTTATGATACTGATTACGAAGAAATAGACACATTAGAATTAACTGAAACAGAAATGATAGGATATTGTCAATTTAATAACGAAGATTATGAAAATAATTTAGAAAGTAATATAGAATTTGAAACAGGGTTCAAGTTTGAAGAAACTAAAACAACGATAGATGAAATAATTAATAAAAAATTTATTGAAATAAATTTACAAGATCAAATTGATGATATGTTAATAGAATGCATTACAGAATTAGGAATGGATTCTAACCAAGCTTATAAAGAATTAGAAAAATATTTCAATCTACCATTAGTTTCAGAAATTGAACAAGAAAAAATTATGATTAGTGATTTTTATAAAAATAATAGAGAAACTAATTTTATGGATGTTTCAATGACTCATAGTAATAAAAGACCTAAACCAGAATTTATACAACAAGGAGATGGTAGTACAACAGGACAAGGTAGATAAAATTGGATACCAGCCCAAACCCAATATGAAGGAGAATCTCGAATAATTGAAAAAGGAAAAAGAGCTCCAATAAGAAAATTATATAGTGGAGATGTGTTATATATAGAAGAACAAAGTCCGCAATTATGGGAGATGAAGTTTTAGTTTGGGAACAAACGGTAGTAAGAAATTGGGAAAAAGAAAAAAGAGGAGATATGTATATGTTTTCTTATTTAGAAACAACCTTAGGTCCAACAGCCTTAGGATTATGGCAAAGTAAAAAATCTCAAGCTCCTGATGAAATAAATCAATTAAAAGCATTAGGAGATAATCCTTATAATTTTACAAGTGCAATAAGACTATTAATAATAGGTGTTGATCCAGCAAAAGATAATACATTTTTGCAAGATACACCAATAAGAAATTTAGAACAATTAAATATTTTAGATTTTAAATATTTAAGAGAATTTACAAATGACTTTGTTAGATTATTATCACAAACTAGTATAGCAATGGAAGATGAATTATGTAATAAATATTTTATAAAACTTCCAGGAAATTTAGGAAAACAAATATATGAAGCCTAGGAAGTGGCTACTCCGAATTTAGAAAATAGGACCAAGAATAACTTTTACATTTAAATATTTAGAAGATAGATTTAAAGATGCAGTAATAAAAGAACAAATAAAAAGACAAGCATATGCATTTTGTAAAACTGCTATTTATATACCTCAAGCTTATAGAAATTACAAAAAACCATATAAAAAAGGTATTAGAAAAAGTACTACTTATAAACATAATAGGAATAAAGATAGAAATAGATATGTTAAGAAACCTTACAAAGAAAGTGTAGATGTTTTATATGTGACTCGGAAAACACTTAGCTAATAAATGTCCTAATAAAATAAAAATTATGAAAGAACAAATTTAATAGAAGAAATAGGAGAATATAATATAGAAGTTATAAACTCGGAAGATTAGATAATGAATCAATCTATAGTATTTATACGAAATATGAAAATGAAAAGAAATAGATCCTACAAGTAGTAACATATCGTATATGAATACATTAAATGATTGTTTACATTATTGGATTAAATAAAAGGAAATAACCATATACCATGTATAAATTGTAAATTATACCCGAAATTACAAGAAGATATCAATGTAATAAATGTTTTGAAGAAATATGTTTCTTATGTTTAGAAAAACTATTTGGAATAAAAGCGAATTAAAAGGAAAAGCTAAAATTGAAGAAAATAAAAATCGATATTTATAAAATAAAATTGAAAAACATGAAGAAATGTTAGAACTATATAATCATAAATATTTAAAATTAGAAAATAAATACGATGAACTCCAAAAAATGATAGAAGCTATAGAATATACATTAAATAATTATAAAAAATTTGAAGATATTGAATTAAATCAAATGGCAGAACAAATAGATGAAGAAGAAAAAATATTAATAAATAATAGTAATAATACAAAAAATCTAGCTATAGCAACTCTAATAAATATTCAATGTAGATTATGGATAGATAATGAAAATCATGTTGATTTAAATGCTATATTAGACATTGGAAGTACTAAAAGTTTAAAAGGATATAGTTTAGTAGATCCTAAGTTTCATAAATTATTAAATTATAAAATGAAAACTAGAACAGTTGAAAATAGAATTATGAAAATTACACAATGTTTAGAATCGACTGGAATACAATTTTTAAATTTTGCTGGTAATTATAGTCTAAAATATGATTTACCTCAGGTAATAATAAATCCAAAAGAAACTAATTCTAAAGATTTCTTATTATGATTAAATTTTATTACTAGTTTAAATGGTAATTTGACAATTGCTAAAATTTTTATTACACTAAGTAAACAAGTTTATAGTTTTCCAACATATAGATATACACATACATCAGAGTTTGCCCGAAAGCGTGATGGACTAGGAGAATTAGATTTTTTGAAACAAATACAAAATAATTTCATTAAAAATGAAGCTATAAAATTATTCTCACAATTTATTTCACAAGAATTAGAAAAATGGTCTGATATTACAACAAGTAGAAATTATCCTATAATATTAAGATTAGAAAAACTATGATTAATAGGAGACGATATTACAAAGGCAAAAGTAAATTATGTTTGTAAAATAAAAATAAAGTTACCTGAAATTACAATTAGAACAAAAAATGGAGAGTATAGTGCGAGAAGATGTAGAAGAGTTTAGAAAACAAATTAATGAAATGCTAAAACAAGGATTAATTAGACATTCGAAAGTCCTCATAGATCTACGACTTTTATAGTTAGAAATCATTCGAAATAAAAATAGGAAAACCTAGGATAGTATACAACTATAAAAGATTAAATGATAATTGTGAAGATGATGGTTATAATATACCAAATAAAGAAACTTTGATAGCACTTATACAAAATAAAAAGATATTTAGTAAATTTGATTTAAAAAGTGGATATAATCAGTTAAAATTAGAAGAATGATTTAAATCATGGACCGCTTTCACTTGTCCAGAAGGACAATTTGAATGGAATGTATTAAGTTTTGGGTTAAAAAATGCACCTGCTATATTTCAAAGATTTATGGATAGTATATTTTTAAAATATAAATTTTGTTTAGTATATATTGATGATATTCTTGTAGCAAGTGATCATTTAAAAGAACATGAAGAACATTTAAATATTATATTTAAGGAAATTGAAAAGAATGGTATAGTAATTAGTAAAAGGAAAATAGAATTATTTAAAAGAAAATTTTCATTTTTAGGATTAGAAATTGGAAATGGAAAAATAGAATTACAAACTCATATTGCTACTAAAATTTTAGAATTTTCGAATAAATTAAGAAATTTAAAACAAATACAATCATTCTTAGGACTTGTAAATTATGCTAGAAAGTTTGTTCCAAATCTTAGCAAATTAGTTGGTCCGTTATATAGTAAAACTACAAAAATGGTCAACGACATTTCAATATAGAAGATGAAAAACTTATCCAAAAATTAAAATGAAATAAAAATATTAAACCTTTAGAATTACCTACAAGTGATAATTATATAATTATTCAATGTGATGGATGTAAAGAAGGATGGGCGGTATTAATTTCTAAACCCCATAAATTTAGTCCAAAAATGAAGAAAGAATAGTGCTTATCTTAGCGGAAACTTTAATAAAAGCAGGTTTAAATTGGACATCTTTAGATTATGAAATCTGAGACATTAATAAATTCTTTAGAAAATGTAAAATATGATTAAAAATGAATTTCTTGTTAGAGCAGTTGTGAAGCTATTGTAAAATTTATTAATAATGCTAATAGTAAAAAAGTTAATAAAACAAGATGGATAAATTTACAACAAATAATTCAAGGAAATAATTATAGAATAAAATTTGAACATATAAAAGATAAAGATAATAATATTGCTGACCTATTACCTAGAAAGATAAATCGTCTTTTCTATGCAGGAAATGGATAGAAAGATTATAAAGCCTTCAAAAGGAAAAAAAAAGATTACACAGCCCGAAGTTTCTAAGACCAGAACGGAAGAAAAACTATACAGTTCAGGATCTGAGAGAAATTATCCAATGGATATTTCTTCAGATGAGAAAAACAAAAGTATTACACAGTTCTCTAAAAGAAGAGAAACCAAAGATTACAAAGATGAAGTTCAATTTGGAACAATTACTTTACAAAAATGCTCAAATCCTGTTACGTAGTTCAGAGCAATTACAAAGGTTACACAGAGACAACATGTTATCCTTGATAATCTATGGCATATTCAAACATTGCCAAAAGCTACAGCTTTTAAAGTCCAAGTTTTAAATGCTCTGGCATTTTATTTTTCTGAACAAAATCAAAAATCAGAGCAACCTCAAAAGAAGTTTACACATTATGTTATTTTCAGAGGAACAAAAATTGAAGTTTTTTTATAACTTTAATAATGCTCGATAATATATTAATTGTCCTAAACCACTTTGAAAATTTTACTATAGTTTTTCAGAAGCATTATCAAATGCTAGAGAAGCCTTTGGTTTACCGGAATTTTTTATTGAACCAGAGGAAGTCAAAAGTTTTGCTCAAATTACACAAGAAAATCCAAGTAGTGTGATTCAACATCGATCTTCTTTATTAAAAAATTATGAATCACAACTTGTGGATTTTGAAAGAAAACTTCGATCTAAACAATCAATTGAAAAGTTTACAAAATGATTGTAATTTCAAAGATCAGACAATCTCGGTCATGGAATCAACTATTAAAAAGTTGAATCAAAAGATTGATTTTTGGAAAACCAAAATCGAGTATGTTCTACATCCAAGAAGTTTTGAAAATTTTAAAACTAGGATTCTTGATATTCCTTGGAGAAACAATGGAACCGATCACGAAAATTGTTCTTGACCTTGAGGAAATTATTTCTACAAAAGTTTTACAAGTTTCCTCAAAACCTTGTTGATCTACAAAAGAAACTTGTTGAAATTTATTTGATGAATCAAAATACAAGGCGTAAAATTATACAAAGGCACGATGTTTATAAATTTATCTGAAAAGAAGAGATATTAACTAATGAGCAGTTAGAATTCATGGCCTTCGCTTCTACAGATTGATTTAAACAAGACCGACATGCGGATGAAATGATAATCAATTTTACCACAATAGTATGATTGATTTCATGTAATTGATTATCTGAAAAAAAACGAAGACTTAATGAACAAAATGAGAGAAAAATTTCTATTGACAGTTGGCAATATGTCATCCTTATCTTCCAAACCAAATGTCTACTGCAAAATTCTAGCTTCTCTTCCAGAAGTTACATCTCACAGTTATCGCCCAGCTAGAAAAAGAATTTATTTGACAGACATTGAATATTCTGGACGATATCTTCAGACCAGATTTAAAAAGAGGGAACCAGATCATTTTACATTTCAGTATTCTGAAGAACAAATTAATATATTTCAGAAGTCTGAAAACATCCTTAAAATTGAATTATGTATGAAGTACAAACTTGCAGCTGAAGGACATTATTTACAAATATGGGTAATACCAAATTGGAATATGTTCCTTCCTTTCAGCGGAGAATGTGATAGCCTTACAGATGAAGAAAATGCTATCATCAATACAGATAAAGAAGAAGAAGACATTGATGATTCTCAAAGCTGCGACACAATTCCAGAGACTCGTCGAGATTTTTGAAAGATTAGACATATTTGTGTCAATTATTAGTTTGTAATTGTTTCTCTTTTTTAATTTTCTTCTTTTTCCTGTTTTCTTTTACACATATAGGACGGCGTGTATCAATTAATCAATAGCATTCAAATCAGAAATTAATGGAAGTGATGGCGTGTAACAAAGTTGGCCATCCTAAGTCCTTAGCTAGGTAGCTAGGTAGATAAAGCTAGGAAAATGTCTACAAAAGAAACTTGTTGAAATTTATTTCAATGAGTCAAAATACAAGGGCGTAAAAATTATACAAAGGCCTGATATTTATAAATTTATATAGAAAGAAGAGATATTAACTAATGAACAGATTAGAATTCCTGGCGTGGTGTGTTTTTGGGTTACATTAAACCACAAAAGAAAATAAAAATTATACCTGATAGAGCTCACACAGAACTCTTTTAATGGAGAAAACAGGGACGGAGCCTTCGTTTCGAGAAAATATGTTCGGTGAATTGAAGGATTTTATTTTTTTATATAGTGTTGGGATATATTATTTAGCTCTCAAGGATGGGTATAGAATTTGCTATCGGTTATAGGAGTAAGAAAACAAGAAGATTAGAAACTCATGATTTTTGGAGAATGCAAAGGATTTTATTGAATTCTCTCTTGGTGTTGTTGTGTTTACAATGAACGAACATATGCCGTTTTATAGGCAATGAAAAACTACTATTACAATGCTTTTTGTCAAATATCATAATGACATTTTCCTAGCTTTATCTACCTAGCTACCTAACTAAGGACTTAGGATGACCAACTTTGTTACACGCCATCACTTCATCATTGGGGGAGCAGAGCAGTCAAAGAATGAAAAAAAAGAAACCGATATAAATGAACTCATGGAGGCTGTCTTCCCTTTTTTAGTCAGGAGAGAGCTCTACGAGGCAGGCTGGTAGTTAGTTCGAGGCGAGAAGTCTAATTCCCCGGTGCACATAGAACAACTTAGTGTGTTTATTGATATTAATAAAGAGTGATTCTAAACATAACCATTAATTTATTCACTATAATTTCCTATTACAAAAATATAAATAAAAGTAAATTTACAATATATGCTTGTAACTTTCAATGTTATAAAACAAACTAAGCCCTAAAAAATAAGATAACGGTGTAATCCCTAAAAATTGTTAAAATGAAAATAATCATCGATATCAACACATTCATTCATCTTCTTCTACACACCTCACTTAAGCATTCTATTAGATGAAATTCTCTTTCTTCTTCAATCTATATTAAGAGGGTGTTTTGTTGAACTAAATTTAGAGAGTTTATAAAATATTTTAAAATATATTGTGGAAGGATATATATTGAAAACAATGAATTATAGTAGAATTAGTAATTTTTATAAATTAATTGTTATTCATAAGATTATTAAAAAATAAGTTGAAATCGAGAAACTTACTTTTGGAAAGCTTATAAGATATTGAAATTGTTTTCACAATTTATAAGTTAGTTCGAAACTTATTTAAACACCTCAAAAATTTATAAATTTTTAAGACAACTTATAAGTTGTCTTGAAAAACTTGTAAGGTCGGTCAGCCTCTATATCAGATCTCTCTCTTGCTCACTCGTGTTGAATAGCACCGCTGTTCTCTCTCTCTTTTCGGCAGAAAAGCCGTCGCAGCCGCAACGCCGTCTGTTGCGCCTCTTCTTCCGGCGAGAGCAGCGCCTCTATCTAACGTCGATGTTAGCACCGACTAGCCTAGTTATTTTTCAAGTGTTGGAAATCAAACATGTTAAATTCGTATAGGTTTTGAGTGGTTCGAGTACTTTATTTCATAAAAGGTTAGACATTCGATTGGCCAAAGGGGTGAACCAGAACGCTATGCATATGAAAACTTGAATCTAAATCCCACCTAAACCCCAATAAAGAGATAAACCCGTTTTGTGACGATTTGGGCGGGTCGGGTACTTCTGATTACCCGATTCATTGCTCCTACAATTTGTTGTGGGCTGGCCTGTGGGGTGTTTAACCTTGCGTTACATAATTGTTGGTTATATTTATTTAGGTTAATCTACCAAAATTTATTTTTATAATAATGTGATTTGTACATACTATATTTCTTTCAATCATTACATTCCTAACAACAACAAACAGGAGAAACGTGGGTATATGCTGCATCACCAGATTTTTTTGAAAGATATGGACAACACGAAGAAAGAGTTATTTAACACTCACATTGATGCATATCTAGCTTTGTTTTTTCAAATGAACTAGCACAATTGTTGACCTGCTGCGTGGATTTGAAGGAGTCATACATTGTTATATATTAATCCTGTTTGACACAGTGTGCACAAGCAAAATCATAGAACCAATTGTGGCGCATATACTTTCAACTATGCAGAGCCCATATTTACTGGGGACGAAGGACTCACAAACTACAAGACTCATTTAGAAGTGTCAGTTTATGCATTTATTACTGAATTCCTGGATACTATTACTAGTAATCAATAAATTTTTAATTTCTGTTTTGATTTGGAGGAATTGATTTACCTTTCATATTTGTGGATATTCTATTTCGAGGAATTGATTTAGCTTTCACATTGGATTTTCGTTATTTGTGGGTATGGCCCAGATGGCTAGATTCAAAATAATATTGGCCTATTAATAAACAAATTTTAGGCCCATTTCGCTGCATGAGGCCTACCCGTTAGTTTTGGAATTCGTCGAATCGTAATCAGTCCAGATGTTGAACATCGAGAAATTAAATAAATCACAGTTAAACTACTTATTTTATTAAATATTTAACTTCCCCTCATGACCTTCTCAGTGCTCATGCATCCCATATATTTAGATGCACTATCATCGGCTTAATTTTTTAATTACCCGTGAATATCATAAATAAATGTGTATTAGTCGACATGCCATAACAATCACCAGTTATAATTTTCGTATTTCATTTTATTACTGAATATTGCTCAATTTTACATATTAATGACAAGTTATATCGGTGAAATATGAAGTCGGCATGAAGCTGACATGCATATAATTCAAATTCTTGGTAACAAATGATGTAAAGTTTTTAGCAAGTTTAATTTGTTTGTAGAAATGCAAGTCTTCCACTGATACAAAAGGTGAACTTTTGAAAAAAAGTCAAAATGATTTCTCCAACAACTATGTATGGAAATGACATGATTCCTTAGGTACAGACCTTCTGCAAAAGAAAAATAACCAAATTCCACTTGCATCATAGAGAAAATGGCAGGGCCCATAAGAATAGTAATTCTATTTTTATTCTTATTTTTTTGGAAAAATAATAATAATGGAGGAATCAGTATTTCACATACCATCTCAGAACTCATACTGCAAGTGGATCTCATCCATATTTATTTATATTCTGACTGACTATATATATAGTTTTCCAAATATTGATCGTGCATGCATGGAATGATGGAATCTTCTTATTATCAAGCCATAATTATGATGAGGATGGTTTTATGCATATCTCTATTGGAGGCCCAATCAATCCAGGACGAAAATTTGTTAAAGGCCCAAACCCATTTATCTTATAATGAATAACAATCCTTTTGTTGCTAGTACTTTTGCTGTTGTGATTGGACTGGAACATGATCTGACATCATCATAAAGCATGGTCCAAAGTCTATCTAATTAGAGTGGAAGTCCCGCTCAATGTATGGTCCAGATTTAGACGTAAAGGCCTAAGGGGCTGGAGGCTCACGGTCAGATCTTAGGGGAGCTCGTCACATCTGAACATGTTTCTAGAGGAGCCAAGATGCTAGCTATCTGGTGGACAACAGGACAAGCCCACATCTGAAGGGTGTCAATTACAAGACGACAAGATGGTCGCTAGCAACCTTTCCACGTGGTCACATGCTATTCGTCTACACTAGAATCTGTTAACACAATTTAGTTACAAGAAGATCCTCAAAGTTACCTCACCATCTGGCATAACCAGCCACACAATACACTTGGGGCGTATTTGGTAACTCTTATAAGATCTAGATAGCAAACATATTTTATTTTAATTAGATGCTTGATATCCTATATTGCTATGCTCTCAGGTCCGTTTTTAATCTTAACTCGTCTTTAAAATACTGTTGTTCTTTGTGAACATAACTTACCACATATCTCCGATAATTTATCTTTTCTAAACAGTAACCTTGCCAAGACAAATCTATCCTCTGACACAAACTCCTTCTCACCAAACTTCCCCAAACGTAAAACCTGGGTGCCTTTCTTTTAATTTCTTTGATGGGGTTGGGTGCCTTCAGTCGATAAAATGGCGGATGAGCCTCAAGTTATGGACAAATCATTCGAGGAGGTCTCGAAAGCGTATCTCGGGAGAAACAAGAAACACTTGCGAGATGCTTTGAGACACAGTACCATAATACTTGGAAGATTTTTCAAGAGAATTTTGGAACTACGTGGAAAATATGAAGCATCATTGCTAACTATAAAACAAAAAGTCGGGAACTATGCTTTGAATTATTAATGCAAAACTCATTAGCGGTTTGTGCAAAATTGTTGATTTGCGGAAAGAGACTAATGATCTGCGAACAAGGAAGTTGCAATGAAGAAGGCGGTGGTAAAGGTAGTAAGGTGAATAGAAAACTAAGAAGAAACAAGTTGATGAAGAGATATCTAGACTTTCAACGAAGCTTAAAGAAAGACAGTGAGGAATCGGCGTCTTTAGGAATAGTAGTAACGTGAGTCAAAAGGAAAGCTTGATGACACGGTAGTGAAGGCTATTGCCGGTACTATTGTAATTTATTACTTAATCAAGATTTTTAACTAATGTACCAAACAAATAGGATTGCTATATATATTTTATATCATATCTACCAAACAAAGAGATCTGATACCAATCTCACGTTATCTACGATACACATCTTATTTTTATCTATCTTGACATATCTAAACATGTCTACCAAACGAGCTCCAAGAAATGAAATAACGAGTCTACCCTCAGAGGCAAAGCGGGGAAGATTTTAAAGGATGGAATTACCCTTCCTGAGCCCAAATATAAAATTATTGAGTTACTCTCATCGTTATAATTATATCTATAAATAGTTCAAGATTTCCTTATAAGATACACTCAATTACTATTACTGAAACTCTGCCGCATATAATATGGAAAAACAATAAACACACAAGCTCATTTTCGGTTGGAAGATTCTGACCGATCAACCGATTAACTTTAACCTTATGAGGCGCGTTTGGCGGGAATTTGAGGCCGTGAAAAGGTGTTTTGTGAAAGAGATAGGCGAGGCGTTATATCTTCCAATTCTTTCACTCGATCGATGTTATCAGAATTGTTGATGGTGGCCCTTGGACGTTTGGTAATATTCCCTTATTCTACACCGGTTGAAGAATGCGAATTCCCTCTTCAAGTTCCCTTGAATTCCCTACAATTTTGGGTACAAGTCCACGATCTACCGGCAGGTTTTGTCACAGAGGGAATTGGAAAGCTTATGGGTAACTTCCTAGGAAATTTTGTTGAATATGATCCATCTAATTCCATCGGGGTGTGGAGGCAATATATGCGCATAAAGGTGGCGATTAATGTGGCAGAACCGCTGAAGAGATTTAAGAAGATAAAGAATAGAGATGGTAGCACATTCATGGTTAATTTCAAATATGAGAAGCTACATATATTCTATTTCATATGTGGCCGTCTGGACACTCTGAAAGCTACTGTGACAGACTCTTCAATGTAGAGAGAGAGCCTATCACGAAGGAGTGGGGCGTATGGTTGAAGGCGGCTGATCGGAGGAATGGTTTGGCTGATAATGAGAGGTGGCTTCGCACTGACGGGGTTCGGCCGGAGAAAGGGGTCGGAGGACTTACCAGTCATCGAGATCTACCCATACCAATCACACTGAAAATGATGCCTTTCAGTTTGAATCCTATGAGGTAAGTGCGGATTTTCCGCAGGAAGATCAGCGGCAGTCTAAGGAAGATAAGGAAAAAGCAATATTTACGGGATTAGAGGAGAGAGATGAGGCTCCTCACGGGGCAGGTGATTTGGCTAGTCTTTCAGGAAAATTTGTTGGAGATAATAGTGGCGGGATTCAAGGGTCTCACGTGGGCAGAGATCCTTCTATCGTGTGGTTGGCGGGGAGTAATAATATACCCCCCATGCAAACGCCTAATTACAAATATACCACTGGGGAAGAGCGAAAACGTAGGAGGGAGAATGAGAAAGGAATATTCCTTAATAAGGATCTAACAACGGACGTCCTCCTACTGGATTGTCCTGAGGAGGTTAGAAGTGGCAATCTTTTTTTAACGGCAGGTCCCGGGGCTGGGGCCGGCCGACCCCAATGATTCTTCTTAGTTGGAATTGCAGGGGGTTGGGGTAGCCTCGTGCAATTCCGTCGCTCTGTGAGCTCGTTCGAGTTCACAAGCCGAGTTTTGTCTTCCTGTGTGAGACTCTTGCCCATAAACAAAGAGTGGAAGACGTGAGGGTTCGTTTGAAGTTTGAAGGCTGTTTTGCGGTGGATTGTAGTGGTAGGAGCGGTGGAATCTGTCTTCTGTGGAAGAATAATTCTATGTGCAGGCTGTTAGGTTTCTCTAGAAATCATATTGATGTGAAGGTTGTAGATCAAATGGGGGATTGTAGGCTGACGGGGTTCTACGGATTCCCGGAGAAGAGTAGAAGAAGGGAGTCTTGGAGTCTTCTAAGGCAGTTGAGTAGGGAAGAGAATCTGCCTTGGTTTATTTTTGGGGACTTTAATGACCTGCTTAATGTAGCGGACAAGAGAGGGAGGATCGACCACCCTCAGTGGTTATTCAATGGCTTTAGATCAGCTGTGTTGGATAGTGGCTTGGTGGATTTGCCTTTGAAAGGTTATCAATACACTTGGGCTAGAAGGCTGGGCACGGATTTTGCGGTGGAAGAGCGACTGGACAGAGGTATGGGCAACGCGGAGTGGCTAAGTATGTTCCAAAATTGTAGCCTTGAGGCGGTGCAGGCGCCGGTCTCTGACCACTGCCCTATCATTCTCAAAACTGATACTGAAAGGCGGTACTCTTTTACACGTAGATTCCGGTTTAAAAATAAATGGAGTTTGGATCCCGAGCTTCCAGATTTGGTGAAGAGATGCTGGCAAAACTTGGATGGGGTGCAGATCTTGGAGAAGTTGTCGGCTACGGAAGATTATATAGAGAAGTGGGCGAGAGACAGGAGGTTCGAGGATACTTACAGGAAGCGGTTTCTTGAAGGAAAGATTAAATATTTGCAAGATAAGCGTGACATGAGATCTGTTCAGGCGAGGGAATGGGCCAGGAGTGAGTTAGCGGACATTCTTTTAAGAGATGAGACTCATTGGAGGCAAAGAGCTAAGCAATTTTGGTTAAAAGATGGAGATCGAAATACGAAGTTCTTCCATGCGATGGCGTCGGCGAGGAGGAAAACTAATGCAATCCACAAGCTTCAAAGAGAAGATGGCAGCTAGGCGAGCAATGCTGAAGATATTTGGGGAGTAGCTGCCGAGTATTTCAAGGACTTGTCAAGGCTCCCAACATAATTCAAGCGCAGGATAGGAATGAATGCAGGTTGAATACAATCATTTCGGAGGAGTCTAACAGGGATCTGGAGAAGCCGTTACTAATGGATGAGATCAAGAAAGCTGTTTTTCAGATGCACCCGGATAAGTCACCGGGTCCGGATGGTTTTAACCCCCTTTTCTTTCAGAAATTCTGGAACCATTTGCAACAAGACGTCTTCTCCCATTGCTGTAAATGGCTTGAAGAGGGGCGGCTGCCGGAGAACCTGAACAACACGACAATTGTCCTCATTCCGAAGGTGGAGAAACCCTCTAGCATGAAGGAGCTTAGGCCTATATCTCTCTGCAATGTTCTTTACAAGATTCTGGCAAAGGTTCTCTGTAATAGGTTGAAAAGAGTCCTCCCAGCTTTAGTGAGTTCTGCACAATCTGCATTCGTCGAAGGTAGATCGATCCAAGATAACATTCTTATTGCTTTTGAAGCGATCCATTCTATGAAAAGGAAGACGATGGGTAAGGAGGGAGATATAGCGTTGAAAATCGATATTAGCAAAGCATACGATAGAGTGAATTGGGAGTACCTTGATTTTGTCTTGGCAAGGTTGGGTTTTGGAGAGAAGTGGAGAAGCTGGATGAGGATGTGTGTCAATTCGGTAAAGTACGATGTCCTCGTGAACGGAGAATTAATCGGACCTATTCACCCTAAGAGGGGGCTGAGGCAAGGGGACCCTTTATCTCCCTATCTCTTTATTCTTTGTGTTGAAGGTCTTTCCTCTAGCTTGTCGTTTGAAGTGGCAAGAGGCAGTTTGCATGGCATCCGCATGGGCCGTTTGGGGCCTCCCATATCCCACCTGATGTTCGCTGATGACTGTATGATTTTCTGCAAGGCGACTATAGGGGAATGTACTAAGTTAAGAGTTATCCTGGACAAATATGAGGAAGTGTCGGGACAAGCCATAAACTACCAAAAGTTCGGTATTTTTTTCAGCAGAAACGTGGGTGATCGGGATAAGCTCCATCTTTCGAGAGTGCTAGGTGTGTCTCAACCCCTTAACACTGGCCGATACCTCGGATCTCCATCTCTTATCGGGAGGAGGAAGAAGGAGATTTTTGGGTTTCTTAGAGAGAGGCTTTGGAAGCTTATCCAAGGATGGCAGGATAAGAAATTATCGAGAGCAGGGAAAGAGGTCCTCCTCAAGGGTGTAGCGCAGCTATCCTGCGTCACGTATGATGACGTTCTGCGCCATCCGTACGGCCGAGAGAGCTGGAAAGGATGATGAACAAATTTTGGTGGGGTGGAAAAGCTGATCACTACAGGGGCATTTGTTGGTTGAAGTGGGAAAGGATGTGCGTGGATAAGGCTAAGGGTGGTCTGAGTCTTCGAAGTCTCCAGCTTTTTAACATTACCATGCTCGGGAAGATTGGGTGGAGGCTTATGAATGAGCCGGAGGCTCTCGTTAGTAAGGTGCTACGTGCCAAGTACTTCCCAGGAAGAGGTTTTTTAACGGCGAAGGTTGGAGGCAGCCCCAGCTTTACGTGGAGGAGCATTTGCGCTGCGCAAGATCTGGTCCGAAGGGGAGTGCGATGGAGGGTGGGAAATGGAGAGCGCATCAGAGTGATGGGTGACCCGTGGCTGCGGAGAGACGACTGCTTCTTCCTTTCACCTTCCTATTCTGAGACGCTAGGTAACATGAAAGTTAGGGATCTTATGGTTTCGGGAGGCAACGCATGGGACGAAGAACGCATTCATGGTCTATTTAATGGTAGAGATGCCAAGGATATTAGCAATATTCCCCTTCAGGCTGGTTCCCATGATGATAAGCTTATATGGCACTTCTCCAAAAACGACATATATTCAGTGAAGTCGGCTTATAAGCTAGCGTGTTCGCTTACCATAAATTCTACGTGGGCTTTGGAAGGCAGGTGGAGTCTGATTTGGAGACTCGACGTTCCACAGAAGGTTAGGGTTTTCTTGTGGCGAGCTGCACGCAACAATCTCCCCACGAAGGCTAACCTTTGGACTAAGAGAGTGGTGGTGGAAGGGAATGCTGCATTTGCCTTAGCGATGTGGAAACAGTTTGGCATTCCTTTTTATCGTGCCCATTCGCGATCAACTGTTGGAAGTTAGTAGGTGAAGATAAGTTTCTGGAGAAGATTCGGGATGAGACGAACGTGTTTGAGGAAGCTCTTTTCAATATTCTCAGTAGAGGGAAGGGTGATAGCTCGGCGAAGATTGCCATGATTATGTGGTAGATATGGAAGGATAGAAACAATGCTTGTTGGAATAAAATCTTTCCGACTCCGGCTAGATCGTGCATGCTTGCGGAGGAGTATAGAAGAAGCTGGCTAGCGATTAAAGTGACCGTGGTGGTGGGTGAGAGAGGCGGCTTGCAAAGGAGTTGCCAAGGGTGGCACGACTTGGAAGAGGGCTGGTTCAAATGCAATGTGGATGCAGCTTTTTCTGAAGAGAAGCATTCGATGGGGTTCGGCATTTGCATCAGAGATTCAAGGGGATATTTTGTTTCGGCCAAGGCCCTTAGGAAGTTTGGTATGTTTAAAGTGGAAGAAGGTGAGATTATGGGGATTAGAGAGGCGTTATCCTGGATTAAAAGCTTCAACATCGGCAAATGTGTTATCGAGTCTGACTGCAAGATTGATTGCGATGCCATTAAGTCGATGGTTGATGATCTATCCGAGATGGGAGTTCTAGCGGCTAGTTGCAGGCAAGATTTAGAAATGGAGAAGGATCTTCATGTTAGGCACATCAAAAGAGAGTTTAATTCTATTGCTCATCTTCTAGCGAAAGATGCTTTAAATTCTGATACACAACATGTTTGGAATGAACACCCAACCTTTGTGGCTCTCATTTAACATATTCGTGCGTTGATTAATCTTGTGGATTCATTGGTTGTTCAATCCGTTCGTGTTTCCTCGCTTATAAAGCTAGGACATCGGGATGTCTCGCCGTCATTTCCCCGGCTTACTCTTTCTTAATTACCAGGTTTTTACCCCCTTCGTCTAATTTGTTTAGTGACTTAGTTATTTAATTATGGATATATAAAATCGTCACTCAACAAATTATATGTTAATTCATTAATATATATGATATATTAGCTATGATTAATTTAGAATTGAACAATATAAATTTTCCATAAAAGCAAAAAAAAAAAGCACTCTTCAACAAGATTTACAACCTTCATTTAAATCTAGGTTTCCCAAGGCTTTATTCGGATCTGATCCCCCCCCCCCCTTCCATTTTCTCCCTTTTTTACTTATTTGTGTATGAAAATTTTATTTTAAGATGCGCCGGCATGTCTTTTAGAAACCCTATTGGATTTTCCTATTTAAACCAGGGATGAATTAAAGCATTTTATTTGTCTATTTTCTTTTTTCTAGTATGAAAATATAATTTTCTATATTATTAAACAAGTGAGTGTGAATTATGGGATTTAATTTTATTGCTCTGTAACCAAAAATGTCAAATTAAGAAAGTTAAAGAGAAGAGAAGGTTGAGAGACACTCACAGGAACTATAACTTTTAATGAGAGTAAAGGGGATTATATATTTTATGGGATAAATCGAAAAGGTAAACTTTTCGAAGACTTTTTTTGGTAAAAGATTTCAGACAGTTCAGATTTTATATTAGGCTTCAATTTATGTTACCATCTGCTAAGTTAAATTTGTGCTCTCACCCAATTACATATAACATGTATAGATATCAAATGTTAGTATTTGATATAATATATGCCTCAATTCTTGTATAACGTAAACCCGGCCCGATATTTGAGGCTTGTTTTTAAATTTTCATTTTTTATAATCCAAATTTATTAAGTTTGTTTTTTTCCCAGAAAAATGTGGTTAGATAACCCTTTAGTTGTAAATAATATAGTAATTTTAAGAATTAAAACTTATATATATTTATATATATATTATTTATAATTAATATGCAAAATAATATTCGACTAATTTTGAAATGCAAAATTAACCATGAAACTAATTATTTGTGATCCAGACTTTGCATTTCGAAATTAGTCAAATATAAAACATCATTTTAGAATAAAAATCCTCCCCGTAATTTGTGGCCGGATTAGCCACTAAGACAAGAAAGAACTATATACTCCCGAAGACAAAAAGTTGAAGCGAAGATTGAGGATAGGAATTAATTAAACAGTTCAAATATATCTATTCATAAATAAAAAATTTAGCTCTTGAAATTCCAAAAATGAGATACGATCGAATAGAAAAATGAGAAAATTATCATTTTTAGTTTTCATGCCAACACTATGATTCTTCTCTGTGTATGTATACATACATGAGTGGTTCACATAAGAATATAAATATTTATAAGAAATAAGAATGCAACATTAAACATATAAATAATTGCACTAAATATAGAAATTCGTTGTACAAAATTCGATGCAACAAATTTATATTTTGTACTATAATTTATATATTGAATTTAGTGCAACAACTTTATACGTTCAATGTTGCATTCTTATTTCTTATCAATTTATATGTATTCTACATAATCCATCTCATATATATATATATATATATATATATATATATATATATATGTGTGTGTGTGTGTGTGTACATAAAAACACAGAGTTGCTGCAATGATATAGGGTGTGGCTGAGTACATAAAAACACAAGCTGTTTTGGGAGCAATGATTTAGTAAGCTCAGCCAAACACCCTCATAGTGTGCTTGAAAAACCAGCCTCAGAGCTTCATCATTAGTCTCTCACCTTCATCATCACCTCACTACATATGACTCTCTTTCTCTCTCTACCGCCCTCATCTTCAATCTCAAAGACCAAACCCAGAAAAAGATGGAAAAGAATAATATAATCACAGCCAAATCTATATCCGCTTCATGTCGACCAAGAAGAAAACCCTAGTTTCTTTTCCTGATCATCTCTTCGGAAAAGGAGCTGCAATTTGGTGAGATTTTATTCCTTCTTCTTGCTCTCGGGGAATCGAAGCACAACGGTCCGATCTTCTTCGTCTGATTCGCTCCAGATGATCATGCCATCGATTAAGTTCAAGTTTAGCTGATCAAAAGCTTTTAATTTATTTGGTATTTTTCATTCATTTGATTTCTGATACTGTTTGTGACTATTATGTTTGGGGTTTGATTGTGTTGAGTGCAAACTTTGTGAATCATAATAGTATATAGTTTTGAGTTTTATTTTGTATGATGTGATCGTGGATCTTGAAAACACAGTGATATATATGAAATAAATATTTTTTATGGTTTGAATCTGGCAAGCCAGCTAGCTAGGGTTCAATTTTCTTGATTTTGTCGTTAAGAACTTTTATTTAATATTTCTGGTTTAATTTCCTCATAAATGAATAATTGTTATCCTCACCTAAGCTGATCTATATATGATATCAACTTGTAATTCATCAGGAAAATTCGCAGTTGTTGCTTGAAATGTGCTCTTGTAAACATGAGAACTCAAACTCTGCAGAATCCAAGAACTTTAGAATATATTATATATTTTTAAAGTGTGTCGATTTTCAGTGTGTGAGATAAAATAATTTGAACTAAACATGCGTTAAGATAATTAATTAATTGTAGAAACAAGTTTGATGACTTCCAAAAAATAAATATTTAATTTCTTCCTGGGGAAATGTATATATAACAATGATGTGATCCATCTTTCTAATTTTTTGAATTCCATATCTCGCGAATATTTATCATTTTTTTTCTTTTTTTTTTTCTTTCTTTTTTTTTTTTTTAGCTTTTTTTACAAAAATTTGCAAGGTTTTCTAGAAGCATGCATCTAAATTAAGAAGTTCAAAACTTCAAATAGTTAATATTGATGCTGTCGTCTCTTTGATAATGTTGTAGGGTCAGTTGCTGGCCCTATAAATTTCCACGAGGAAATGATTGTGCCTCCTATATACTAGTAATTTATCCGTGCTATGAATATTTGGTTTCCAATTATTCTAAGTGTCTAACCGGTCGAATTTCGACAGAAATCAATTATTCTAAGTGTCTAACCCGTCGAATTTCGACAGAAATCACTTTACATCGTAATTTATTTATTAATTACTAAAATTCGTTTAAACTTATAAATATAATACTAAATTATTCATTTCAATAACAATCCAAACATTACAAAGTAAACATTAATAATAAATAAAACAAACAATATAAGATTTAAAGTTAGAGAAAATTTCATGTGTATATCGATTAAGGTTCATACATGTTTAGAATTTATATACTCGAACATTTCCCAAAATTGATTTTAAAAATTGATTTCATGACTTATTTTGTAGGAAAGTTGTATAGTAATATCAACTAATTAACCAAACTCGTGTAAATTTATAAAATATCTAAATGATTAAATATAAGTGTCACAATAATTGGTTATTTATCTAAATAAAAATGAACATTATAGATTATATGAATTGGATAAAATACAAAGTAAGCTTAACATATAAAATATGGACCATTTTTCGGTCATCCGTTCGTTAAGATCTACGGTG